>OY723390.1:1365086-1440086 GCA_963210295.1 Ophion ellenae
TTATCTATTCATCTATTTATCTATTTATATGATCATGTGTTTTGTAATTCACAACACTCCCCAACCGAAAATCTCACGAAGGCCCAATTTTTTCACATCTATCCGTCAATTGTCAACCTTTGTCCACTTTATTCATTGCACGTTGTATCACATAAGCATCGTAGATTCGCCAATTCGATAAATAAAAAAAAAACCCATCTGTGAAAAACGCAAACCGCGTTTGACTTGCGTGCGCCGGTATCACGACCACATTTCTCAGTTCCGATAACAATTTCCATAATCGCGTTGGCCAATGACGACAAAAAATGTATTTGTTGGGGATATTACTGTAATTGGGAATACCTGAGCTCGTGTATACATCGAAGTACAACAGAGTGCAAACAGCGGGCTAATCAAATTCGGTCGAACTTTAATGAACCCTCAGCTAGGCTGACAATACGCCGATGCCCCCCCCCATCCCTGCGCCCCTCTCCGTTCCACGATATTCCATAAACAACCAATACCGCATATCCATCAACATGCTCGCGTTGTTCCATTTCGTACACAAAAGTCTATTTTAGGCCTTACAATGGTGGCATTGTTCCTTCCCATCCGAAACAGAAACACAAATCGTTACATTAGCATTATATATATATATATATATATATATATATATATATATATATATATATATATATATATATATATATATATATATATATATATATATATATAAAGGGTGTCCTAATTTAATCTTACACCTGATTTATCTCGAAAAATACCGCTCCAATCAAGTATTGAGGTTGGGGAATCTTTTAGGGTTCAAAAGGGGACGATGAGAAAGAATTTTATTGTTCCGAAATTCAAAATGGTAACGTTGTCAAAATTCGAAAATCGAAATTCAAAATGGAGACTTTGTCCTTGGAGTGCCATATTTCAGGTGTTTACATTTTATTCTTTTTAAAGGAAACGAGTAAAGCTTTTTGAGTGCGGTTTTTTTCTTGCTTTTATTCATGATATACAGAACGTTAAAAAAATTTGTTTTTGAAAAAAAAACCAAAATGGCGGCCGTTGCAGCTCCGCGAAAACAGGTCCTCAAATCGCGGGAGGTAAACGGCTGACATCACTGCCCCCTCTTTGTTGATCTGAAACACAAATTCAAAGCATATTATCAATCTGTGACCCTTTGGTCATGGAATGACGGATGGGTTTTTCGTTCAGTACAAATTTCGGAAAATGGCGGCAATTTAAAAAAAATCGAATTTTCGCGTTTTTTTTCGCATAAAAAGATAAATAATAAATGCAAAAATGTATCTATCGAAAAAACGATCCGTCATTCCGTGAAGACATATTTTCTGAGTATTCTCTCCAAATTTCAGGTCGATATGTTAATTACAGCGGTCAGGAGAATGTCAGCCATTTTTAAAAACGTGTTTTCGAGAAAAACGCGTTTAAAGTTTTGTAATGTGTTTACACAAATGTGTTTATAATTACCGCTAATCGGCAATGCCTGGTCCATAGAGGCATCCCTCCTCTTCTTCTAGCTGCTCATGTTGAGCCGCTAACATCTCCCGCTGCATTTCAAGGACAAAGTCTCCCTTAAGATGGCCGACATGTTTAAAAAAAATGGGAACGTGACTTTTTTTGCACCAAAAAATGTGTCAGTCCAAAACTAACAACTTTTGTAGGACATTTTATTAATAAAGTTCATAATTTTTAGTTTATATATATATATATATATATATATATATATATTTATATTGATATTTATATTTATATTTATATTTATATTTATATTTATATTTATATTTATATATATATGTATATATGTTGCGGTCCATTGTTCAGCCCAAAATTTGGCAACTTTGAATCGAATGTTTACCTACTCACGTTGCTATACCCACATGGTTTATTTTGTGAAAGGCACACTGGGGTAAAATTTATTTTCGGCACGTGACGACAAACAAAAGAAATACAACCCAGTCCCGACCAATCAACGATCTATTCACTTTCCCCCCCCAATGTTCGAAACGAAGCTTCCCCCATATAATCGATTTTTACTGATTTTTCGCCAGGTCAAAAAAACTCAATCGAAACGGTCAATTAATAATGTTTTTTGTATGTGTGTGTGTTTCTTTTCTCAGTTCCACCCCAGGAGATCGTAATCTCGGACAAGAAGGGCGCGCAGAGAAAATCCGTCGTCGGACCTTACACCGAGGGCGACGACCTCGAGCTTTTTTGCGACGTGTACGGAGGTAAGGGGGAAAAAAAGTGTCGGCCCTGTAGTGCTTAGGATCTTCGAAATTTCAGAAAATTAAACTTTCCAATTGCGGGAAGAAAAAATTGTGATATTTTGGAAAAAGTCGAGTAGATTTTTGTAGCATACAAAAACACAATCGATGTTCTTAAATATAAATTGACCGATATTTACTATTTTATTGGAATTAAAAAATATTAAGTAAGGAAATTAATATGTACATATAAGTACGATCTTTTTGTTTATATCCCGTAATATTTATTATTTAGTTTTTTTTTATTTTTATTTATTTTTATTTAGTTAATATAAATTGTATTTTTTTTTAATCATAAGTATTTTTTATAGGTCGTGAGGAAAGGAAAAATGTCAATTTTTTTCTTTTTCCCAGGCAAGCCACAACCTACCGTGGCATGGTACCGTAATGGTAGGTACGTCAACAACGAGACCGTGAGCGTGGGAAATCATGTTATAAGAAGTGCAATTATGATAAAGAATTTGGATCGGAACGACGCGAATCTCGAATTGACCTGCACAGCTACAAACAACAACAGATCGATTCCTCTTTCATCCGCCGTACGGGTTAACATAAATTGTAAGTCTCATCTCTCGCCCATCCGCTAAAAAATCTCGCTATCGTCGAAAAAACCAAAAAATCACCCTCCAAATCTTTAAAAAATAAAATTAATCGGATACTCGCGAAACTCGGCGTTTCTTCCGCCCACCGCGGCTTCGAGCTCCGTTTCAAATTTCAGACCGATCGACCGTATCGATCTCGAGGCAACGACACCCAAAGTTCCCATTTGACGCGTGCTTAACCTCCAAGAAATTCGTGTTTTTTTCACACAGCGCCCAAACTACTTACGAGAACGCGACAAAAAACGACAGATCGTTTAGGGACCCTAATCCGGAGGTACTCCAACAATTATAATATTAAATTTTACATTTATTACATATGGCAATTATTATCATGGGTGTGTGTATGTGTGTATGTACACGCCCATATGAATATATATATACATATATCTATATGCAAGGATATAAAAAAAGGGCGACACGATGTATGCAAGGACGGTTTTCACGAGATACAACAATTTTTATTCTACTCGTGTGTCCGACAACGAATTTCCCTATGCGAAAACCATTCGACTGCAACTATGAAGCAGCCGAAACGTTAAATTTCGCGAGGACAGCAGGCATGCACGATATATCATGTGGATGTGCAGATATATTGGAAACACCCGATTTATAGATATATAGAATATAGTGGCACCTTCATACCCTGTCAACGTGCTGTCGAGGCGCGCCACGCACCTCGTCGATCGACGATTCAAAAGTTACATATAGATAAGTGGTACCTATAACTCGAAGTTTCGAGAGTCCCTAGGGGATCGCGCGAAATCCCAACTATATATAGTTATATGTATACACACACACACACACACACACACACACACACACACACACACACACACACACACACACACACACACACACACACACACACACACACACACACACACACACACACACACACACACACACACACACACACACACACACACACATATATATATATATATATATATATACGTACCATAAAATATTAAAATGATATAAAATATAATTATAAATTATTACATTTATATTCTTATACGTTTTTTTTCCTCAGTTTCAACCTTTTCCTATCACTACCTAGCCACACTTCACAAATCTAACTTTCATTGCGTCCACGGCCGTCTTAAGGGGTTATGCCTAGTTCCAAAAGTCGAAAAACCACTTTTTTCACAACCAATACATTTTGACAGTATATCATCTCATAAATGTTCCCTGAAAATGTCAAGGTGATCGGATCAAAATTGACAGATTTATAGGCTGTTACGTCGACGCCCGCCGGAACGCTCGGAGCGTTGTTCGAAACTTTAAACACTTTTTTCTCAGAGTACGTTTTCAAAGTCGGTGAGCAAAATATCATAAAACTACTGCATCGATCTTCCTGATTTTTTAGGGCTTTTTCTAGATATAAACATATAGGGTAAAAGCCGGATAGTTGCCCCACTTTTCAAAAAAGCTCTATTATTAATAAATATGTACATAATAATGCGATATGTATATTAAAACATAGATCTTTGATCTTTTATAGTAGCCTATTTTTGTAACGATAATTAATACTGGTTTTGAGTAAATCCTGTTTTATTTGACCTCTCAAAAAACGGATACTTGCCTCGTGCGCGGATAGACGCCTCACTATGATTTTATTAGATAGAAACAAATTTATATCAATTTAAATAATCAGTCTTTATTATTTACTGAGATCCTTTATCAAGCACTAATTACAATATTAATCAACATGATAAAATAGTATCAAGTTTTAACGTTTTAGACTATAAAAATACAGCAGAAATAGCCTCCAAACTTTAAATTATTTGAGTTATTAGTAAAATGTTATTATTTATCTTAACGATAGAACATGGCAATCAGCTTTGGCACAAGCATTAATTATATCAATTTACCAGATATTCAGAGAATTATGTAATTATACCAGAAGCCAGGGTTTTCAATTTTTCACATCTCATGCAGTTGCTTTTGAATGGTGTGCAAGTTTCATGCAACCATATTCGACATATCGGACATTGATTCCAATCTGATTTCGATGTAGTTTAATTATAATTCTCAAAACAATCTGCGCAATAATCATCAATTGAAACTTTTTTATTCGTATTTTCTATTTTGGAATTAGCGTTTTCTACTTGTAATATTTTTTCAGTGTCTCTTATCGATTTTTCGTCCTTTTTTATTTTAATTGGTAGTCCTTCGGTGGCTTTTCCTTCAGATGTTTTTGACCCTATAACATTTTCTTCGTTTTCACTGTCCGAATCGGAAATTTGTATTTTTCTCTTTCTTAACGGAGACTTTGTCCTTGGAGTGCCATATTTCAGGTGTTTATATTTTATTTTTTTTTTAAAGGAAACGAGTAAAGTTTTTTGAGTGCGGTTTTTTTCTTGCTTTTATGCATGATATACAGAACGTTAAAAAAAAAGTTTTCTTGAAAAAAAAAACCAAAATGGGGGCCGTTGCAGCTCCGCGAAAACCGGTCCTCAAATCGCGGGAGGTAAATGGCTGACATCACTGCCCCCTCTTTGTTGATCTGAAACACAAATTCAAAGCATATTATCAATCTGTGACCCTTTGGTCATGGAATGACGGATGGGTTTTTCGTTTGGTACAAATTTCGGAAAATGACGGCAATTTAAAAAAAATCGAATTTTCGCGTTTTTTTTCGCATAAAAAGATAAATAATAAATGCAAAAATGTATCTATCGAAAAAACGATCTGTCATTCCGTGAAGACATATTTTCTGAGTATGTTCTCCAAATTTCAGGTCGATATGTTAGTTACAGCGGTCAGGAGAATGTCAGCCATTTTTAAAAACGTGTTTTTGAGAAAAACGCGTTTAAAGTTTTGTGATGTGTTTACACAAATGTGTTTATAATTACCGCTAATCGGCAATGCCTGGTCCATAGAGGCATCCCTCCTCTTCTTCTAGCTGCTCATGTTGAGCCGCTAACATCTCCCGCCGATTTCAAGGACAAAGTCTCCCTTAAAGCGCTTCCTTTGATCAGTTCAATAAAATCTGTGTTATCGGATTCAGTTTCACTGCTGGTAATATCGATATTTGTTTGGTCCTTTTCTTTTTTGCGGTTGCCCTGTTTTCTTTGCAATACTTTTCTTGCTACCAGCTGGTTTGTTTTTTACTGTCTTACAATCTTTTTTTTCGCTGCCCTAATTTTAGTTTCCGTTATTTCGGTTGTTTTCTTTATTTTCTCTTCTTCATTCTTCTTCTGGATAATTTTATCGTTGGAGTTTAAAATGTCTGCAGATTGTTTTTTTTTTGTACTTTTGGTATAGGATATGATTGATGTAATAATTTAGATGGTGATTCTTTTTGAAGATGTTGCTTCCGTGATTCATTCAAAGATATCAGCGATGGCAACGATAGCTCAGTACCATGAAAAATGTAATTTTCCATGTCGCCATCTCCTAGGGCTAAACAGTCTTCAGAAATTCGAAGGGGTTGAATTTCGGGAAAAAACGGTTTCGAGGGGTGAAACGAACCCTCGAAAATAGGGGTGTTTTTCGTTTTTCGTCGATAACGTTATCGTTCTCATCTCCAATGTATAGTGCACAACAAAATAAACATTGTTGCAATTTGAAATTTTTCAATATCCCGTACCGTTAAAACGTTATCGACGAAAAACGAAGAACATCCCCATTTTTGAGGGTGCGTTTCAGCCCTAAAAACCGTTTTTCCGCCGATAAAAAAAAATACGTATCGCTTACTTTTCGGTGCTTCATAACATATCCAAATTTCAACAAAATCGAAGGGTGTCACCTGAGGGATGTTCCTCGTTAGAAGGAAAGTTTGCGAGGTCGATCTCTCCGATTTCGATGAAATTTGGCATGCTTGTAGAATGGGTAAAAATAGGCAACCCATGTTTTTTTATATCTGCGGAACCCGATTTGTAAGGGTTGAAACGCGCCCTCGAAAATTGGGGTGTTTTTTGTTTTTCGTCGATAGCCCTTTAACGGTACCTGATTTGATAAAATTTCAAATTGCAACAATGTTTATTTTTTAGTGTACTACACATCGAAAATGAGAACGATAACGTTTTCGACGAAAAACACCCTTATTTTCGAGGGTGCGTTTCACCCCTTAAAAATCGGTCTCCGCAGATATAAAAAAAATACGTGTCGCCTATTTTCACCCATTCTACACGCATGCCAAATTTCATCGAAATCGAAGAGATCGACCTCGCAACCCTTCCTTGTGAGAAGTATTGGCCTTGCGCTTACTGGTCGATGCCCCAACCGGTGGACGGCTAAGCGGTCACCGCTCCGAGTATCGGCTATGCGAAACACGGACCGCCCATCCGACAGTGTCGTGGTTATATACTTTTCAATATTTTAAACATTTGTGGCTACTCGCACGTATTTACGCATAAGCATGTTCAACGATTTATTCATATATTCATTTATTTATTAATTCGTTTATTTATCTATTTTATATCGGGATGGAAATTGAAACGAGAATGGAAAGAGACGCGAAAAATTCGGAAAAAAACGGTAACGGGGTGGAAACGAGGGGATAAAAAAACGGAACAATATTCACGCTCGGTTATCCAATATTCATGAAGAGATACATGAATTTTTACCATGGTAATCTAATTCATGAAGAGCTTACCAGGTACCGCAAGTTTTGTGTATACACATATGTATCGATTTATACAGGGTGTCCAGCAAATACCACGTCGTACTTGAGGGGATGCTAGACTGGATCATGACCTGGATTAGAAAATGAAATTTATGCCCTGAGTAAAATGTTCGCCGTTTTGAGGTTAATGGACTTTTTTTTGGTAAAATTTCTTGCATGATCTACCCGCTGCGTTTTCGACAAATACATTTTTTTTCTAATCCTTTTTGGTATTGAAATGTTTTTGTTGCTTCCTCTATTTCATTTCTCGATTGCATACAAAATGGTTCCAAAAAATGAGAGGTAATCTCTTGGAGACATTATTTTCATTTGGTAAAAGACCGAGAAAACTTTAGTTTTTTGGGATAGTTCTAAGTTTTTTTGGAACCATTATTTGCTCCAAAAAATATACTACTTTGACACCAATAAGTATCACAAAAAGACTCATTTTTCAAAAACGCAGCAAAATGATCGCGCAAGGGATTTTACGAAATTGCAAAAATTCGAAAAATTTCGAAAACCATGGGCTTTTTTCCTAGGGCAACATTCAATACTCTAGTGGGTCATGAAACGACCTGGCACCTCCTTAAGCATTGCGTGGTATTTACGGGACACCCTCTACATACACATGCATGTAAATATATACATATTTATCGAGGGTGAGTTTATAAATATTAAATGCAGCCCGAAAGAATGAAAAAAATGTTTTCATCTCCTTTCCGACGATTTACTCGGGTCGAGGCTTCTCTCTTCTCGGGTGCCCCGCACCCTTCGAGAGATCATTGAAATTTCGTCGCTGCAGAGTCAGTGGCACGAGTTAACTTTTTTCGCCCTATTATCAATATTTTTCGTTTTTTAATTTTTTAAATTTTTCATGAGCGCGTACAGTCGGCATAGCAATAAAAAAAGCAGCAATTGTTGCACGTCGCGTGTACAAGGACGAGTAGCGCGCATGGCCGAGAAAGGGGCAGCGGGGTAGGGAGGATACGAGAAACTCAAATGATTCCCAGGTTCCCCATTCGCCTCGTCAGAATTTCATTATCCGTAGGAAATTGGACCCACCGATCAATTACCTTATTCTAAACGGTCCTGCTCGTACTTGGTCCCGTATACTCAAAACTCATTTATATGTGTGTGTGTTTGTATATATATGGTATATATATTCGATCCCATTCGATACCATTCGATCTTTTTTTTGCCGTTGGCGTACGACCTCAAATATTGATTCTAGGGGGAAAAAGGTAGAGACCAAAACTGTCGAGAATTTCATTCTCCACAAGTTTGTTCATGTTCGTTTATTTCCTAAAGTTAAAAATGAACGAGATAATGCTATAGTCGCTTTTCTCAGGTTTAATTCGAAAAATATTGATGATAGAGGAAAAACTGTAATTACCAAAGTTGTAAAGCACTCGATTTCCTACAAGTTTAGTCATTGCTATTTTTACCTCAAAATTGTAAATCGCCGACTTATTCAACAAAAACAATTTCCCATCAAATTTAAGACGACGATATTAACTGAACGCAAGCCCAGCCCAGAATGAAACTTACACATGTTGTTTTGCACTAATGAAAGAAAATTCAGTGTAAATTTCAGCAGGATCAACCTAGTCATTGGGGTTGAAAAATTGAAAAATTAAAAAATTTTCTTTTTTTTTGAGTGTTGTAGTACTTGGAAAATTTTAATTTTTTTTTTCAAAATACTTCACAGGTAAACGCATCTTTTTTGTAGAGGACATTTTTTCATACGACGAGAAGATCACTACGATACGATCATTTCAAATTTTATCACGTGTTAGTTATAGAGTTCGATATCTGAGACCTAAGCATGCGCATGGTTAGTTTTATGTCAATTTACGGCTATAGTGACTTCTCATATCAAGAGGTTTAGATATCGAAAAACGCTGCGAGACCGGATGTCTTATTTTTTAGTCAGCGTTATAAATTCGTCGGAGCCGTCCAGTCTATGTCATGTTAAAATAATCTAGGATCGAGGCTTCTAAAGATGTATTGCGGTACGACTCTGTGTATCTTGTTAAAAGCCAAGGTGTTATCATATTTTAGGTGTCTTTTTATGCTGCTATTCGTCTTATTCTTGGATTTATACATTTAATAAGCATATGACGGTGGATGGGGATATTGGGAATAACCGAGAGAAGACACCTCCTGCATATTCGCTAGGATGTAACACCGACTCATCGGGCGCACCTGATTGGCCCGCCTTTAAAAATTAATAATAATTCAGGGCTTCATCTGAGACCCACACATACTTACATCAATCGCCTTAGAATTTCACCCGCAACCCCCCATTTCACGGAATGCATTCAGTTCTGGGACACCCTGTATATTGGTGTCTTGTGAAAATCGATCTACTCGAATATATACGAAAACTGTTGCCGATACTAAAATATGTTTCAGAGAAAAGTTAAATGATTTCAAGCGGGAAATTAACCTTTGTTAAAGTCCCTACCATCCTGGAGCCAATTTTCACTGTGGTCTGGAACATGTTTAAGTATCGTCGTCAATTTCGACGACATTCGCGTAGCTCGATTCAAATGAAACATACATATATATACAGGGTGGCCCGAAAAATGACGTCCGAAAGGAAAACCTAGCTGCCTCGTATCAATGCTTATCCGAATCACCTCCATGTATGTTCAACGTTTTTTTTCTTCCTTCTCAAGAAAAAAAAAGAATTTTTCGAATAAAAAAACAAAAATCCACCCTTCACGACTTAGAAAAATAAATTCAATCGGTTACTCGCCAAACTCGGCACCTGTTCCACCCAGCCCGTCGCCGAGCTCCGTTTCAAATTTCAAACCGATCGACCGTGGCGATCTCGAGATAACGGCGCCGACGGTCCCCATTTAACGCGTGCTTAACCTCCAAGAAATTCGTGTTTTTTCGACACAGCGTCGGAACCACTCACGAGAACGCGACAAAAAACAACGAATCGAGTGGAAACCCCAACCTGGAGGTATTCCAACAATGAAGATGTCAAATTTTACATTTATCACATATTGAAATCTTCATCATTATACATATATGCATGATTTCAATATGTAATAAATATAAAATCTACCTCGCTACAGTTCAAGTTATAAAAAAAAACTTCTACCAGTCTAAGCGACGCCCAATTGTTTTTCAAAATTTCTAAGAGGATAGTGCATACACAAAGGTGAAAAAAATTAATCTAGGCTACAGGAAAACTCGTAGAAAAATTAAAAAATGCTTTTTTTTGTTAAAAGTCAAAAAGGTCGTGTAACAAACATGGAGGTGGTTTGGATAGGTATTGATACGAGACATCTAGAGTTTCTTTTTAAACGTCACTTGTCGAGCCACCCTGTATATACATCTATAACATGGCAAAAGGTGAAGAGAGGTTAAAAGCAGAAAAGCTCGCAAGGGTTCTCTTCGGACGTTACAAGCGTCGGCGAAAAGTGTATCGGAAGAGTGGCGAAGTTCTCGTATAACGTCGTTAGCCGTCAACCAATTCGCTCCTCCTCGAGCAGAGTATGCAGTGTACTCCTTTCCGTACCGTCGCGAACTTCGGCCGCGACCCTCTCGCGTCGCCCCGAAACATCGAACCCTTGGAACGCCCAGCCCTTCAGCGAACGCCGCTATTGGACGAAGGGCAATTAATTTCTTCCCTAATTTAACACTGACACCCGACAAATTCGACGATTGAGTTACCGCGTATCCCGGTACGAAGTCGGAGTATGACCCAAGCCGGAAGGAAAAAGAAAAAGTTTCTTGCTTGCAGAATGAATATCAGTGGCAAATTATTCATTCGGTTAGTTATCTTACTCTTAGTAACTTGATATCGGGGAATCGTTTTTTTTAAATTGGATATTCAATGATCGTTGGTATCAGCAAATATAAAATTGATAAAATGATTAAAAAAATGTCGTAGGTGTTGATGTTTTTTCAAGAGAAGAAAGGTTTTTAAAATATTTTTTTTATGCATATCTGGATATATATATAATGACAATAAAATTTTACTATCCCCATGCGTAATAACTATAAAATTTAGTATTTTTTAAATTGTAGATGTAAAAATTATATTTATTTAGCAAAATAAAAAATTGTCGAAGGTAAGATATTGTAAAATTATTTTTATGAAGACATATTTTACATACATACATACATACATACATACATACATACATATATATATATATATATATATATATATATATATATATATATATATATATATATATATATATATATATATATATATATATATAGATAATAATCTTAAGGCGTTACCCGCACTTGTAGCGCAAAAAAAGGCCTTTTTCATGAATTTTTTTAAAGAAAAATACAAAACTTTTTTAATCGATCAATATACCATCTTAAAGAACACATCTTGAAGAACTTTCAGTAATTTTTTTATTGAAAAATATTACATTGTTTAGTGGCAAATGGCCGTCAATGAAATAATGTTTTTATATACACGGTTTGCGGTGACCAACATTGCGGCGAAGTGGATCATCTGAAGAAAAAAATGCGGATTGATTTAGTCAAATATAAGTATAAACTAGGCTTTAATCGAAGGGTTTTTCAAAAATATTCATTTTTCACAAAATGGCGGACAGTCAAAGTTAATGGTTCGATTTTAACGAAAAAAAACGGCCGTTTTTTGGCGATAAAGGAAAAATCATTAAATTATTTTCATGAAAATAATTTAATGATAAATTTGTTTCGATAATTTTCAATTATATCACGTGATAAAGCAAAAGATTTGTAAACATTCATAATATTGAGGTCTATATCGAAAAAATAAATTAAATATTCAATAAATATGAGTTATAAAATGTATTGGACAATATCAATCAAATAAATGTATCAATTTGCAATATAAAAAAATTCGTAAAAAATCCAGAATTGTTGAATTATACAAACTGAATGTACAAATTGTTATTTTATGAGTCAAGAATTCCCGAACATCGAACTTCTCCCCGGATGAAGAAGAAGAAAAAAGGAAAAAAGTATTTTTATCACTTCCCAATATTTTTCCCGAAGCAACAAAAGCACTCGTGACTGTACAGTTACGCGCGAGTCCGACAAGTCGCGATAAAGTTAAGGAAATGTAGCCACAGTTATATATCCCCATGAGGCTAAATTATTTCTCGAGAGGAAGCCACTAATCGTCGTGGTCCAGTTCACGTATTGGCCAAGGAACTTTTGTATCCGTCATCGCTCCTAGACTTCTATCACGATTTCTCCCGCCTCCTCGCTCACCCTTTGGCTGAGCGGCGTCTCAGGCACTTGGTGGTCCAGGACGAGCTATTGGAAGAAACTTCCTTATGGGCAATTTAACTCCCGAGTGTTTCCTGCGTTCACATGCCAAATGTGGTCCGAACTGTATGAAAAGACACGTTACCGAGGCCCCTAAATCGTCGCGACCCCCACCCAATTGCTCCCCCACTACCGTTCCAACATTTTTCTTTCCCGACGATATCCAAGATATCGATTAATATGAGAAAAAGGAGGTGAATAAGGAGGAGCGAAACGGACCGAAAGTACCGAGCGAAAGTTTTGCCGAATATCCACTCGTAAACGCAGCGCAGCAAAAATCATCCGCAATCGGCAGCGGTTTTGCGCAGTTTCCCTGTGCCCTCGTGTGCCATAAAAATAGTGAAAATGTTGCGGGAAAAACGTGAGGGTACGAAGAGTCACGGGAATCGTTTAACTGTTTCAGTCAAGCCGCTAAAAGTTGAAATCATCGGCTCCAATCAACCCTTGTCGGCGGGCAAAAGGTACGACCTCGTATGCTCCACGTACGGGTCCAGACCTCCGGCCAATGTGACGTGGTGGCGGGACGGGCTACGCTTCGACATGGATTCAAGCAAAACTGTGAGTCTTTTTTTGTTCGCCGTTTAGCCGCAAGGTCACGTTAGCCGTCAATCCGATATTTTTAAAACTTTTCACGTGGATTTTTTGAGCTTTCCCAAAAAGCTTCGCCATATTCGTGGTCTGGGGAAAATTTCCCTTCATATACGACCGTGAAATATTTCAAGTGTTTACATTTAATTTTTTTTAAAGGAAACGAGTAAAGATTTTTGAGTGCGGTTTTTTTCTTGCTTTTATTCATGATATACAGAACGTTAAAAAAAATGTTTTTTGAAAAAAAACCCAAAATGGCGGCCGTTGCAGCTCCGCGAAAACAGGTCCTCAAATCGCGGGAGGTAAACGGCTGACATCACTGCCCCCTCTTTGTTGATCTGAAACACAAATTCAAAGCATATTATCAATCTGTGACCCTTTGGTCATGGAATGACGGATGGGTTTTTCGTTTAGTACAAATTTCGGAAAATGGCGGCAATTTAAAAAAAAAATCGAATTTTCGCGTTTTTTTTCGCATAAAAAGATAAATAATAAATGCAAAAATGTATCTATCGAAAAAACGATCCGTCATTCCGTGAAGACATATTTTCTGAGTATGCTCTCCAAATTTCAGGTCGATATGTTAATTACAGCGGTCAGGAGAATGTCAGCCATTTTTAAAAACGTGTTTTCAAGAAAAACGTGTTTAAAGTTTTGTAATGTGTTTACACAAATGTGTTTATAATTACCGCTAATCGGCAATGTCTGGTCCATAGAGGCATCCCTCCTCTTCTTCTAGCTGCTCATGTTGAGCCGCTAACATCTCCCGCCGATTTCAAGGACAAAGTCTCCCTTAACAACGTCATCCCTGCTCGAAAAGGGTGTATTTTGACATTTTTTGTGATATTCCGTTGAGGCCGAGAAATTAGCCTTGATTCGACAAACCGTGCATGACCGTATACTCGATACACCGCGCGAGGTCCCGAGCCTCAGTGGATTCGCCGGCGCCTCTCTATGCCGGAAGCCCGAGTGTTTCCATTGAGGAAAATTGAATTATCCCGGCAGTAAGATGGATCGTAAAGATAGGGCGGGTGTAAGATTGAAGAAAGCAGGGTCGATGCTTTTGTCGCTGGTCGTTGAATAGTAGAGTCGAGGACTTCTTTTCCACCGAAAGAATCCCTGCGTTATCGAAACACCTCAGAGCGCTTGTTCATCGTCGTCTCTCTCGCACCGTGTTGGGTGGGAGAGGGTGAAAAAGGTCTCGTGCGACGTTGCCGCATTAATCAGAGCGCGAAATTGCAATTTCATCGTGATAGGGCGGCCTTTCACCCACTTGCGACATCTATAGAGCTCGAGGGCAAACACAACCTGAGAAGGCGCGGGAATGAATTATGGCGGTTCTCGCCTTCACTCTACCCCTTTTCCTTCACTGTCCTCCTCCCTTAGGTGATGTAGGACGGGAGTCACGTATACGTATGGTGATAGCAGTAATAATTTAACCGATAAATACATTTTTTCCGCTGCACACCTCTTCGACAGGACTTGTAACAATGGCCCACAAAAAATCCAGTCCTGGAGGTGAAAAACGGTGATGTTTGTTTGACCCTAATGCGGGCAAAATCGACAATGCGACCAGGGTACCATTTTCCCCTTTTGTGGAACCATTTCTTTAATCGCACGTTCTTCAGACATGGCGTTATCACTCAATACATATCCTAACCTAAAAAGTTTTCGTCATAGCGTACCCACTGAAAACGTATCCTAACCTAAAAAGTGTTCGCCATGGCGTATCCTAACCTCAAAAGTGTCCGTCATGGCGTTACCACTTGATACGTATTCTAACCTAAAAAGTTTTCGTCATGGCGTTACCACTGAAAACGTATCCTAACCTAAAAAGTGTTCGTCATGGCGTATCCTAACCTCAAAAGTGTCCGTCATGGCGTTACCACTTCATACGTATCATAACCTGAAAAGTGTCCGTCATGGCGTTGCCACTCGATACGTATCCTAACCTAAAAAGTTTTCGTGATAGCGTACCCACTGAAAACGTATCCTAACCTAAAAAGCGTTCGTCATGGCGTATCCTAACCTCAAAAGTGTCCGTCATGGCGTTACCACTTCATACGTATTCTTACCTACAAAGTTTTCGTCATAGCGTTACCACTGAAAACGTATCCTGACCTAAAAAGCGTCCGTCATGGCGTTACGACTCGATTCGTTTCCTAACCTAAAAAATGTCCGTCATGGCGTTACGACTTGATACGTTTCCTAACCTAAAAAGACTTCGTCACGGCGTTGCACTGAAAACGTATCCTAACCTAAAAAGTATCCGTCACGGCGTTACGACTCGATACATATCCTAACCTAAAAAGATTTCGTCATGGCGTTACCACTGAAAATGTATCCTAACCTAAAAAGTGTCCGTCATGGCGTTACGACTCGACACGTATCCTAACCTACAAAGTATCCGTCATGGCGTTACCACTCGATACATATTGTAACCTAAAAAGTGTAACAAGCCACTGTATTCACAGATATCGAGCGACGGCAACACGACCACGAGCGTTTTGTCGTTCAGGCCAGAGAAGACTGACGCGGATAGGCGTTTGTCGTGCCGTGCACACAATCCCATAATGGACATTGACCCAATCGAGGACGAGTGGATCCTGAAGATACACTGTAAGCATAACCTAAAAATAATGTACGCTCCCCCCACCTTTCGCTACCGCAGCGCCATCTTGTCGAGCCGAATGACAATAACGTACAATTTCGTGTTTCAATTTCCATTCAAATGGAACGTGTCAACGCACAATTTGCTTTGCCGCGTGTTGCAGACAAGCCGGAGTCGCAGATAAAGCTCGGCAAGTCGCTGAACAGGGACGCCATAAGGGAAGACACCGACGTGTACTTCGACTGCAGAATAAACGCCGAGCCGTCCGTTTACAAGGTCGAATGGCGCCACGAGGTAAATAAACCGCCATCGAGCGGAGATTCAGCAGAAAAAAAAGTAAATGACCATTAGAAAAAAAAATCGATATAAAGAAAAAAAACAAGCCAAAAATAAAAAATAATAAAAAACAAACAAACCCAAATAAAAAAGACGTAAAGGGAAATGTCAAAAATAAACATAAACCTAAATGAAAAAAAAATAGAGAGAGAATCAGAGAAAGGGTTTGGGCTTCTCGAAAGGTCAAAGGTACACAGAACAAGATGTTGGTCCGGGATCAAAAGGGCGAAATAAAAAACCTCGAGAAACTATTTTATTTGATTTCCCCCCTTTCTCTCTCTCGTCATGGTCCCCATCCCTGTACTGCGCGCCTCTGTTTACACGGCTACCCATTTGGTTCTCCACCCTCCCTGCTCTTGTCGCTTGGTGAACTTTGATGCGCACGATGGAGTCTTCTCCGCACATATCAAAAGGTCTTGTTTTTTTTACGGGCTTCCCGTCGTTTTATTATTGCAGGGCAAGACGCTTAATCACAATGTGACACAGGGAATAATAATAAGCAACCGAAGTCTCGTGCTTCAAAAGGTCGACAGAAAGAGCGCGGGCAATTACACCTGCATTGGGTACAATACCGAGGGTGACGGCGAGAGTTCAGCTTTCTATCTGAGAGTCATGTGTGAGTATTGTTTACATTTTGCGTGCCTTTTGGTGTCTTCCCACTTTTCGTCTTTGTCCTTTTCTTCTTCCCTTTTTTGCCCGTTGGGACGCGCGAATATTGCTCCTCTCTCGCCGCTCGATCCACCCCGAGAAACAAAGGAAACCTCCCGGCCCTTTTCACGATGGGAAGAGATAAAATTTAAAAAAAACGAACCTACCGTCTGGTCTGTGAAGCGAGGTCGACGTTCTAATTAAACGCTATGGAATCAGCGAGTGCTCCTTTTGTCCCTCGAATTTTCACGGTTGAACGATCTGGTGAATTTCTTCCGCCCGTCGAAATATGACAATCGTAGGGTAGCCTGTTGTCCACCTGCCCAAATTAATTCGAAGCATTTTCCCTAGGCAAGCAATTCCTCTGGCAACAGTTTATTGAAAATTGCTACCAATCTTCACTAAACAGTTCAAATAAGCAAATATATCTCCTGGGGAAATATTTCTCCCTAGACGCGAATTTCCCCTAGGCAAGTAATTCCCCTAGGCAGCCATTTTTCCTCGATATATATATATATATATATATATATCCTGGGAAAATATTTTACTCTGGGCCAGAATGTCCCCTAAACAAAGATCTCCCCTGGGCATGTCATTCCCCTAGGCAACCATTTTTCCCGGATCTATAAATATATATACGTCCTGGGAAAATATTTTTCCTTGCGCGAGCATTGCCCCTAGTCAAACATTCCCCCTAGACAAATATATCCGCCGAGCAAGTATTTCCCCTAGGCAATTATTTCCCCCAGGCGAGCATATGCTTTAAACAAACATATTTCCTAAGCAATTTTTCTTAGACGAGTATATCGCCTGGGGGAGTGTTTTCCCCTAAGCAAGTATTTCTTCTAGCCTTGTATTTCCCCTAGGCAATTATTTCCCCCCGGCGAGCATATGCTTTAAACAAACATATTTCCTAGGCAATTTTTCTTAGACGAATATATCGCCTGGGGGAGTGTTTTCCCCTAAGCAAGTATTTCTTCTAGCCTTGTATTTCCCCTAGGCAATTATCTCCCCCCGGCGAGCATATGCTTTAAAGAAACATATTTCCTAGGCAATTTTTCTTAGACGAATATATCGCCTGGGGGAGTGTTTTCCCCTAGGCAAGTATTTCTTCTAGGCATGTATTTCCCCTAGACAAAGATTTTCCGTAGCTTCCCCGAACAATGTTCCATTTATTGAGTTACGCCACCGCAAACGCAATACCAGATAGATGTATTTTAATTGATCGATGCGACCGCAGTTGCCCCAACGTGCAAGGCAAATCAGACAAACGTGCACGGTGTCGCAAAGCAAGAGAAGGCGAATATATCGTGTGAGGTGGACGCGAATCCGTCGGACGTGAAGTTCCGTTGGACCTTCAACAATTCGGCAGAGAGCATAGACGTGAGCGGCGATCACGTATCACGAAGCGGCACGACTTCGATAGTTTCGTACACTCCAATGACAGCGTTGGATTACGGGACGTTGCTTTGCTGGGCTTCGAACGACATAGGTCGCCAACAAGTGCCGTGTGTCTATCACATCATACCTGCAGGTACGTCTCCCTTCGAGTTGAGGCTTCGCGAGGCTTCTCGCCTGCCCAAGTGGATTTTGCAGCTGTCAGGGGACATCCAGACCGGAGTCCCCCTCAAGAGCCTCGTGACGTCTGACCCCAAACCGGTTGTTCCTCCAGGTCATCCGGATATGGTGCACAACTGCTCGATATCCAACACTTCGACGACCTCGTTCACTGTCCGTTGCTCGGAGGGCTTCAACGGTGGCCTCCATCAGGCCTTCCTCCTGGAAGTTCGGGAGAGCAACAGCCAGGAACTCTATGCAAACGTGACCTCGCCAGTGCCGCAGTTCAGCGTGACCCATTTGGATCCTGGGGCTCTCTATCAGGCTGTCGTTTACGCCTACAACAGCAAAGGCCGAAGCGAAGCCATGGTCGTTCAAGCCGGCACTCTCAGGCTACCCGAGAAGCAGTTGACCGCGGAGACAGGTAAATCAAGAGGTACAATAACTACGCGCGCTCACTTGACCCCGTGCCAACCCAAGAACAATCCCAAGACCAATCCCAAGACCACTTGCACAATTATGATGGTGGATAACAGTTATTGCGAAACTACTGCAATTTGAAACTTGGTGGGGACTGGGGAAAGCTAACACTGAGATTAGCGCAAGGTCAGCCTTGGATATCCAGTTGCAGGATTTGTCCTTCCATAGTGGTCCGAAAAGACTGGAGCAGCTCCTCTTTTGGTCACCATTCTCCAGCTGACTTTGAGCCTATTGGGCATGTCTGGTATTGACGTTGCTGGTGACTAGTTCATCATCGGCTATCCAGTTATTGGATAAAGTCCACGGGAAGCCGTGGTGATGATTCGCATAAGCAGTCGGTTTGATACGATTGGATCAGACGATGATCCTTTGGTGTCACACCCAACCCAGGCGCTCCCCGACTCCCAATGACCAACTTCCAGCCCGAACAAACCTCTCAGATCCCCATTGAAGGATCTGCTAGTCGGATGATGCAGCTGTGACGCAAATTTGCAGAGAGGCCGAGGCACCACATCAAGCTGACCCCAATGCTGAGTGTGATGATCGGGGTGGTCGCCGCCCTGGTGATCGTGGCCGTGATCGTGATGGTGGTTCTGCGTATCCAGAACGTCAGTCCAGACGATCAGGGCAAACCCCACCTCGAGGATCACGACAAGGTCACCAAGTCCGTGCCGATTCAGCGGGAATTGAGATTCCGCGAGTGCAGCAGCTTGCTCACGGAGGAGAAGCATCCCGACGGCAGTCCATTCAGGAAATCCGAGACCGCGGGCGAGCTCAGCGAAGCCGACGAGAAGAATCCCGACATAATACCCCAACAGATAAACGGTGGGTCGTTGAACGCGTACTCTCTCAAGGTTGCCCGATCCAGCCGTTTATTTTGAGTGATGTTTGAACGCGTAAGTATTTTGGAGGGTTGTCATTGTAGCGAAATGTTCAAGGTGGCGATGAGACAACCGAGTACTCGAGGAAAAGGCGGCTTGTCTCAACGATTGACACGTCGCCGTCGCGGAGCATGTTGAAGCATCCGACTGCGGCTACGCTGGGTGGGCACAGCAATTACGTTGGTTACTGCACCATTCGTAGTAGAATCCCCCTGCAGGAGTTCTCGGGATTGTCGACGAGGCATAAAAGTGTAAGTATAGACGGCTTTTGCCCTATCGATACGATATCTTTCTAAATACGCGGGAATAATTGCTAAAACCACTATTGGTCTGAATACTATAGTTTATGGAAGTACGAAAATAATTTGCAATATCTAAGTATTGTATCTAAGTATCGTATAAAAATATCATCTCTAAGTATCATATCCAAGTACCATATCAAAATATCATCTCTAAGTATCATATCTAAGTATCGTATCAAAATATCATCTCTAAGTATGATACCTAAGTATGATTTCTAAGTATCATCTTCAAGTACTGAATATCTAAGTACAATAACATCCCTACGTACAACACTGATGCATATTGAGACAAAAATCGAATTGCCACCACTTCTAAAAGCTGCATTTAATAATTAAAAAGAGATTCTAAGTACAACAACCGGTAATTAAGTATCGGCCGTCGCTACAATGCATCCAACTACAGCCATTGCGGTATCTGCAAAAAAAATCGACCGACAAACAGTTTTACGACTGTGCCTGTGAGTCCGATTTATCTGAGTACAGTCCTTTTTTCCGCACATTATTTTTGCGAATGTGAGAATTGTCACAAGTCAAAGAATACGAGGCAAAGCAGTTTTCCTCAGGACAGCGATTGGATAAAGTTCCGAAAAGCCCATACCGCTTTTTTGCTTGGAATTTTGTATAGTTATGTATTTTGACACGCTGAACACGAAAATGACAATTATAATTGGCGCGAATTTGATTTTCAAGATAAAAACTGAAAAAAAACGGATTTGTGTAGTTTTTTTATTTTATTTTAGCAAATGTCGATCGTAGAGGAAAATGTCTTCTACGAAAGTTGTAGCCCATCAAAAGACTGATAATTTATGTTCTATACAAATTTTGTCTTAAATTATTATTTTCCAAGAAAATGGGATAATACTCCAATAAGTACATTTTGCTAAACTCCATTAGTTTCGATATTATCTACTTACGCACTTTACTGCATATGGGCCCAAATAAACCCAAACAGCAATCTAGACAATCCAAAACAAACTCGGGTATGTTGAATTGTGCGGTGTGTAGTTAACTGGGGTGGGCGCAGGTCACCTCGGATGGGTGTGTGGAATCGCGGGGTGCGTAGAACACTGGGGTGGGCGCAGGGCACCTCGGATGGGTGTGTGGAATCGCGGGGTGCATAGAACACTGGGGTGGGTGGAGCGCACCGCGGATGGGTACGTGGAATCGCGAGGTGCGTAGAACCTGTGGTGGGTTTGTTGGGCACCTTGGATGGGTGCGTGGAATCATGGGGTGCGTAGAAAACTGGGGTGGGCGCAGGGCACCTCGGATGGGTGTGTGGAATCGCGGGGTGCATAGAACACTGGGATGGGTGGAGCGCACCGCGGATGGGTACGTGGAATCGCGGGGTGCGTAGAACACTGGGGTGGGTTTGTTGGGGATCTTGGATGGGTGCATGGAATCGTGGGGTTCGTAGAACACTGGGGTGGGCGCAGGGCACCTCGGATGGGTGTGTGGAATCGCGGGGTGCATAGAACACTGGGGTGGGTTTGTTGGGCAACCTTGGATGAGTGCGTGGAATCGTGGGGTGCGTAGAACACTGGGGTGGGCGCAGGGCACCTCGGATGGGTGTGTGGAATCGCGGGGTGCATAGAACACTGGGGTGGGTGGAGCGCACCGCGGATGGGTACGTGGAATCGCGGGGTGCGTAGAACACTGGGGTGGGGTTGTTGGGGATCTTGGATGGGTGCATGGAATCGTGGGGTTCGTAGAACACTGGGGTGGGCGGAGGGCACCTCGGATGGGTACGTGGAATCGCGGGGTGTGTAGAACACTGGGGTGGGCTTGTTGGGCACCCCGGATAACATCAAAACTAATAGAGTTTAGCAAAATATACTTATTGGAGTAATATCCCATGTTTTTGGAAAATAATGATTTAAGACGAAATTGGTATAGAACATAAATTATCAGTCTTTTGATGGGCTACAACTTTCGTAGAAGACATTTTCTTCTACGATCAACATTTGTTAAAATAAAATAAAAAACTACAAAAATCCGTTTTTTTTCCGTGTTTATCTTGAAAATAAAATTAGCGCCAATTTTAATTATCATATCCGTGTTCAGCGAGTCAATACACACAAGTATACAAAATTTCAAAGAAAAAAGCGGTATGGGCTTTTCGGAACTACACCCCAGCGATTTATCGAAGTAAAATACATTTTCCGAGTACACCGTTCTCGTCAAACGCAATAACTGTCACGGGCGCAAGCCTGCTCCTAGGCGGACCAGTGTCTCCAAGTACGGCGACTATTCTAAGTACGATACATTTCCTACGGACACGCATTTTGACCATTTACACTCTCCGGATAGTTCGTTCGCCTGAAATACATTGTTTCTACGAGTACACCCTTTGCTAAGTACACTAAGTACACCATCCGAGTACCAAGTAGACTTTTCGCTTCAGGTAACGTCGATGGTGCAAGCGGGCAAGACCGCGTCGTTTCAGCTGCAGCCAATGGTCAGTGAGGTTTACGGAACAGGGGTATGCACCCTGCCGCGACAGCACTGGCCAAGTCCGGGGAACGTCCAATCAATGACGATGACAATGAGCCCGCCAGTTCTTTATGCCGGGCTGGGGGTTATGAACCGGGGCTGCATGGCGATGAACACAATGACGCCCAATGAGCAATTGGAGTCCAGAACTAGCCACGGGCAGTGCTGCATACAGACGCAGAAAGACGCGACCACAAGTACACCGATCGTCATGACGAAGCGCGAAAGCTCCGTGTGACGTTCCACGTTACTGTGAAGGCGACACTGGCGCCCTCTGACCAAAGTGTCATCGCGTATGTGTATTTCGCGACATTGAAATACTCGTTTGCACGACCACCTTGTGTTTGCGCTCCGCACTTACGGTGACGAGACCACGAACTAACGCATCGAAGTTCCCGAAAAGTCCGCTAGATGACGCTCGCTCCGGCCTCAGGGCCGTATTCAACAGGCGCTAGCGCCCCACGCGACCGAATCCTCGATTATTTGAGATATTGGACGTTTTTTTTTCTTCATTTATACCGTTTTCTCGTCGAATCTCGCAAGATACGCTCTACATACATCATTTCTCGTGTCGGAGTGGCACTCTCGGGGCTATCGTGCGCTTTCTTGGCGAATTATTCACGCGTACATCCCCTATCATTTTAGAACGTCAACCATCTTGAATCAAGTGCCCTTTTTGTATCGAAGGAAACTAAACGTGGGTTCGAACGCTTGTAAAAAAATAAATAAATCGGAGCTGGTGGATGAAGAATGTATAAAGAATCGATTTAAGAGTAATACCAATAATGATAACAATAACTGACGATAAGAGAGTGAAATATGCGTATAACGTGCCGCGAGGCTCGCATGTTATTCGCGGACTGTAAATAAATGGAAAAAAAAATCAAATATCGACATATTTTGTACGAGATTCTAGTATATTATTAAAACTCGTATTTCAAACTTTTGACGTATTAAAGTAAATAAAAAAATATATATGTATATTGTTCTAACCAATCAACGACATAAAAAAGTGCGCAATGCGCTCTTGAGCTCGTCCATCCATTTGTATGTTTGCTCTGTTTTTCCTATTCACAAAAGCATCTGAAAATCAATATCAGAAAAGAAAGATCTTCGAAACTCACGGGATTCTGTAAAATGTCGGGTATCGGAATAATTTTTTTTTAAAGGAATGTGTCCAATCGAATATTCGTGTACTGCCGGTGAAATATCATTCTCGGGGAATATATATCTAGATATTTTTTTCCCTTTGTTTTTATTCCGCTCGTGATTCGAGCTGGAATCGAAATCAAAATAATAATGCATTTTCAAGAAATGGTAAAATGGGGAAACTAAGGCTTCGTTCTCTCTCCGGATATCGAGCTTTCGTTTTATTTTTCGTTGTTGATTGGGACATTCTGCGAGAGCCGAAATTATTATAATACGTTGAAATATTGACAGAGGGATAAGGAAATATCGTACGTGTGTATATGTGTAAATAACAATGTAAATAAATTATAGACAATTGTAAATTATAATTACATATATATATATATATATATATATATATATATATATATATATATATATATATATATATATATATATATATATATATATATACATACATATATATATATATATATATATATATATATATATATATATATATATATATATATATATATATTAGCAAATTCGCATGAGCTCGATGTAAAAATTGTCGGAACGAAAAATTAAAAAAAGAGCAGGGAAAAACGAAGAATCGAGCGACACATATCGTTCAGTTTTCCAGTGAGAAAACCGAAAATGTAAAAATAAAAAAGTAAAGGCGAATTATATATATACATATATATATATATATATATATATATATATATATATATATATATATATATATATATATATTCGGAGACTCCGGAGCCATCGGTTTATTTGTTTTTTTTCTGTGTTCACAGAAAAGTTTTAATTATAATTGTACATAAAGTAACGAGAGATTATCATTACAATTTTACAATAAAAAACGAAATCACCGGTACTTTGTTAATTTCGAAACAAATGTTTAAGGGGTCTTCTTACTTTAGACGCTAAAAATGGCTATTTTGATGATTTTGTTTAATAGGTTTATATTATAGATATTGATATAAAAGTTGTTACACTTAAGGGGCTACACCAGTATAAACGCCGAAAATTTGGGTCATTTTCGGGAATTTTTTTGAAGAAAAGTATTCCATTAAATGTTTTAGAAAATTAAGAATATATTTGGCCATATTTGACCTATATTACATAATTTTTTCATATAAAAATTTTGAGATCCAAGCGACTTATGCGCTGCCTTCGGAGGCGCCAAAAAAAAAGTTCCTCCGCTGCTGACATGATTCCGGCCGATTGAGTAACTGAAGCCGAAAAAGGAAAAAATTTCGTTAAAATCGACGGTATTTCCTGTACAATGACGTAGGATTTTCGGAAAATATCAAAATCTCACAAAATGGCGTTGTTATGAAAAAAGTCTGTTTTCTGATAGAGATACGGCCTTGAAATTTTTACAGGATATTCTTGAAGGTATGAACTGTCGAAAAGGGCACATAAAAAATCGATTTTTTTTTTGTGTCACATCGGTATAGCCCCTTAATGAATACACCTTCGAAATACATTTAAAAAATGTTTTTACGTATTTATGTAACCCAAACGAACTTTAAACGCGTTTTTCGCGAAACAACGTTTTTCGACGGCTTGTTGACAAAGTCTTCGAAACTACTGAACCGATTCTTATGAAATTGTAACCACATATTCTCTACAACTATATGGCTATAGCGCATATCAAGAACTTTTTTTTTTACTATTTTTTTTCACAAAATCGGTAAATAAAAAACGTTTTTTTTTGTTTTTCCGTCCAAAAAAATCGTTTGATTTTTTTGTTTCGGATTAACAGCGCAGACCGACAATTTTTTTAGAACATTTTTTTTACTACCATTTTTGTCTATAAATAGTGACTTAAATAAATTTAGAAAATTTTTCATATATTTCGAAAGTGCATTTATTGAGTGTAATAACTTTTATATTAATATCTATAATATAAACCTGTCAAAAAAATTCATGAAAATAGCCTTTTTAGCGTGTAAAGTGAGAGAACCCCTTAAAAGGTGATAATTTGTATTCTGTTAAATTTCAAAGAACGTAGAATTTGGGAAAAAGCAACAAAACTCGGAGTTTGTCGTGCACGATATGCATCCACAGATATACTTGTATATATTCGGATCCCTGCGAGAGGAAAAGAGCCGCCGATTTCGAAAGGTCTTGTGACTGTCCGCGATATCTACTGCCAATTGTTCAACGCTTGTGCAATAATGCAAAAAAAAACACGAAAAGACTAACGTCGAAATACGCGACAACTGAATCATACAGCTCCTAATATATCGATAAAATATTGCCATATCCACGTTTTTTTTTGTTCGATCGTAATGTCGGGTGTCGAATTGTTGTTGATTGCCGTTGATGGAATTGACGTGAGGGCGAGCAGGGAATGGGTCATTAAAATGATAGAATGATGCTTTGAAAAATATCACGTGAGCGTACGAATTATTTAATGAAAAAAGTAAATTAAATAAATAAAAAAAATTATTGATGCGTTATTCCAAAAATGTGAGGCGTTTACCGAAAAAAAAAATGGTGAACTCCTCTTTTTGCACGAAGGAAAAAAAACTCGTTAGGTTAAACAATCAATTTTTTTCTATTGGCAAAAATAAATTAATCAGTTTCCACCGTGGATTTTATTGAATTCCGAGTTCAACGGAACGATCGAATTAAAATCAAATTAATGACACGAAACGAGACAATTTTCATTTTATTCTCATTTACAGGCGTCAAAAAATAAAAATAGCGAATTCATTGGATCTCGACGAATTCCGGTTGATTTATTGTTTCAATCGTTTACTCGCGCTCTATACGAAGAGCAGTCAATTTCTGCATTTAATTCCGTACGCGTGGAAATTATCGGAACTGTAATTGTTACGAACATCGTGCGAGAAAATTACGATAGGAAATGAGAGCTATAAATGCGGCGGGAAATAATAAATCACACACTCGTTGCAACGATGGCTATCTCAAAAAAAAAACTTAGATTAACTATTTTCACGGATAAATTATATCATGTAACGTAAGCGTTGACGACGAACTCTGTCGAATAATTTTAATTCCTGGTTCTCGATGTTTTGTGAAAAAAGGCCCTTGTACAAATTCAACAAAAATTTATATATAAATATATATATATATTCATATTAACAGGGTGACAATTATGAGGTGATTGTGCTTTTTTGAAGAGTCTGGAGCGGAGATTTTTCCCTTGAGAAAAATACGATATTCAATGGTTTTTCAAGTCCTCTTCGAAAAAAAATATAGCGTTTTTCTAAGAAGTAGTATTTGTGAGGAAAAAATCGTGCATGCTCCAAAAAATTAATCATTCCATTTTGAGGTTCATTAGAATAAATATATTTTTTTTTCATCAGAAAAACTTTTTTTTACATGGAATTACATTCCATTCGTCCACTTCAAAATGCATCATGAATAATTTTTTTTTGGACGACGGGATGCACAAAAAAGTTTTTCAGGAATGTTCCTCATTCGGTGGTCAATGATCTTCGTTCTGCCGGACGCAGAATGGTATTTTTATTTTTTCCAAATGCTCAATTTTTTCTGGCAAATACTACTGATGTAAAAAATGCGCTATATTTTTTTTTGGAACAGGAGTGTAAAAACCATTTAATATTGTATTTTTCTCAGTGGCAAAAACTTCGCATGAGGCCCACAAAAACGCATGGTCACCTTGTAATCGTCACCCTGTTGTATAAATGAATTTAACGATATACTCGAAACAATTACACGTATATTTAACTATTCTCAAATTGTTGAACATATTGACATACTTGAAAATTCGGCAATATTCAAATATACGTGTAAAATGGATCTCGTATACCTACATATACATTCCCAGACATGGATTTTCCCGATGACATGTGCGTTTAAAGAAAAAAAATCGGCAAATTTTTAAGGAAAAAAAAACATGCTGACGAGAAAAATCAATGAAAAAAATGTCATACTTCGTACGGATGAGAAAATTGATCGCCGGCAAATACGAGAGACCGATAATATTATAAAGCAATTTTAAAAAGAGACGAAATGAACAAAATTAATTTCAACTTAATAATAAAACTTCACAAACATTTTCGTGGTAATTCGAGGCGAAACTTGAAAAAATTCGACGAATTTTACCGAGCCCGGGGAGAACGAGGTACAGGAAATAAAAAGCGAAGGAAAATCACGTTTATTCGTTTCGACTGTCTCGAGTGTCGCTTCGTAGGCTCAAATGTCGCACCATCGAATCGCGTCGCGACGCGTGCTCGACGAAGACGTCGCGCGGCATAAAATCGCACACGGGCGGCCAAATATTTTCTGCAAAATGAGAAAAAAATTAATTGAGAAAAAATAATTCAAAAAAATTTTTTTTTCTTGTCCAAATCGCGTGGGATTTTTTAAAACACCGGTTCGTCGTTTCGCTATGAAAAAAGTGGCACGTTTCTTTTGGACATACGAAAATTCGGTGACTGAGTGGCAAGGAAAAACCCGAAATTAATTGAACGGCGGAAAATAAAATTACACGAATTTAGTTAAACGAACACGATGTAAAATAAACAATTGAAAGGAAGAGCTAGAGAGAGATAAAAAATCACGATTATCGCTCTCAAAATTTTGTATCAAACGCGTATTTTACCCGAAAATTTATCATGCCCCCAGACGCCTTTTTCTAACCGCCTCGAGACAAAAGAGGCGAAATTCATCTAGACGGATAAAAAAAAACCATCAATTTCTTTTATTTTTAATTTTTGACGAACTGAAGAAAAAAAAAGGCGAATATTATCGAAGAGAAATTAAATACTGCGTCGAATAATAAATACTCGTCGAAAGAATGTACGTTTGCGTGTGTGTGAGAAAATATTGTTCGTGAGTGAAATTTGCGAAGGGACGTAAAAAAAAACGATAATAAAAAGAGAGCAAGAAAGTTTGCGTCCCGTAAGCTTCAGCACTAATCGACCTCGATGTGTAATCCCACGAGCGCCCAATGAGAAGACGAAGATCAACAGAATAAACGGGGAATAAAGTGTTCTTTTGATATTGTAAATATTCTCGAATAAATCATCGTTTTTAATCCACGACTTTCTACTTTTTTCTTTCGTGCCTGTTCGAATTTGTTTTTTTTTTCATTCGGCAATTTTTTCATCCGATTGAACCGGTTTTAGAAATTCGTTACCGTTGTAGAGTCTTGGACAGGGAACGAGCCAAGCGATATTCACGTATTCGCGCAGATCGCGGAGTATGGGCGATCGCGAGCTCAAGAGAAATTCGATCAGCGTACTTTCCGGAAGTAGTCGCTGATCGTTTTCGCGCAAGCTCTTCAGTACTTCCTCGATTGATCGTAGCTATTAAAGAGACAATGAAATTCAAGCACTTTTATTTTTTAATCATTTAAATATACAATAATAAATATTAGTATTTTATATACAGGGTGAGGCACATAAAGTGTTACAGAGCAATAGCACTCAAACTACTGATCATATCCAAAAATGTTTCAGACAAACGTTTCTGTGTCCGAGAAGACTGTCATACTGGACCACCCTATTTTTATCGGTGGAGGCGCTGAAGCTGCGTCAAGGACAACGCCACTTTTTTAAATGGAATGGTACATTATTTTTTCAACCATCTTGCGGACCACCTCAAGCCGCATAGAAAACATTAGGGGGTCAAAGTCGTTCAAGGTCATTCAAGGTCACCTATTTAGAACTAAAGCTTTTCTAATGAGATATAACTCAATTTCTACTGATGTTTGGATTTGTATGTCATTTTAATAGGTGACCTTGAATGACCTTGAACGACTTTGACGCCCTGATGTTTGAATGACTTTGAATGACCTTGAACGACTTTGACCCCCTGATGTTTGAATGACCTTGAACGACTTTGACCCCCTGATGTTTGAATGACCTTGAACGACCTTGAACGACCGACCCCCACGGTCACCTATTAAAGTGAAATATAAATCTAAATATCTCAGGTCACTACCAAATATTTGGTAGTGATCCGAGATAGTCAGCTTTTCTAATGAGATATAATTTAATTTCTAATGAGATACAATAAGATTCATAGAGATATAATAAGATATAATAAGATTTGTATGTCATTTGTGACCTTGAATTTGTGTGTCTATTGTGACCTTGAATGACCTTGAACGACTTTGACCCCCTGATGTTTGAATGACTTTGAATGACCTTGAACGACTTTGACCACCTGATGTTTGAATGACCTTGAATGACCTTGAATGACCTTGACCGCCAAGGTCACCCATTGAAATGAAATACAAATCTAAATATCTCGGATCACTACCAAATATTTGGGAGTGATCCGAGATATTTAGATTTGTTTTTCATTTTAATAGGTGACCTTGAATGACCTTGAACGACTTTAACTGCCTAATGTTTTTCATGCGGCATAAGGTGCTCCATAAGATGGTTGAAAAAAATCTACCATTCTATTTTAAAAAGTGGAGTTGACCTTGAAGTAGCTTCAGCGCCTCCACCGGTAAAAAAAAATAGGGTGGTCCAGTATGACGGCCTTCTCGAACACTGAAACTTTCGTCTGAAACATTTTTGAAACACTGAAACACTTTATGTGCCTCATCCTGTATATATCCGTGTTTCTGGACAGCAGAAAAGAGCACTCTGTTCTTATTTTGTATTTCTTTATGTGATATTTTTTTACAATTATTTATGAATTATTTATAGACGTGAAAAATATTGTGACTCACTTTCCCATGAGCGTTGCTCGAGACGTACTCGCAAAGCGTATAAACCTTGAGAAAACAATTGGTCAGCTGTTTCTCAATTTCGGCGAGCTCAGCGCCTTCCAATTTTTCCAACAACTGGGGTGGCTTGGCAGAGACCTTGAGCCACCTCGGAAAAAAGCGCTGAAGTGAAGGACTCGTTCAGGAAGAGAATAAAAGTGTTTTAAAAAATAGTCACGAAGGTATCAAGTGGAAAAAAAAAGAATTTTAGATATAAGTGTACAAAAATGCGAGTCACAGGGAGTCCAAAAGAACGTACTTTGTGAACGTGATGGCAAGGAGGCAAGGGCAAAACTCGACCAAGATCGATCCTCGTCTCTTCGTCGCGAAAAATTGCTCCGAGATGCCGAAAAATTAATTCCTCCGATGTCTGGCTGATCGAATTTTTTTTCATTGGCAATTTTTCGAGTTAGTCGTCGACGCGCATTTTTTACCTCGATTATGTGTACGAAATACTGCGGGTAAACGAGCAAGAGGCCCGTCACGCTGTCTTCCGGATATTCGGATCGGATCTTCTTAAAGATGCCTTCAAATTTCTGGACATCGGGAAACATCATTTTCTTTAATTTTTTCCGTAGCAATTATTTTATAATTATCCAGTAATTATGAATATGTGTATTTTCTTGAAATACAGATTTATCGTATTCAAATTACGAGCTTAATTGATAATTATTTTTACTACTTAAAAATAAAATGTCGAGAGTTAATATTCGAAGTTTACTTTCAATTTGAATGAATTTAATGTGAATTTAGTTTTAATTTATTTGAATCTTTTATTTTTTATTCATTGCATTTTTATGGCTAATTCTTTTTGAATTTATTGTCACCGACACTGGTGGATGGGCGGTCAGGGTTCGGAGCGGTACTTTGAGTTAAGGGGTTACCCCCACTTGCGATTTTGAATAAAATCGATTTTTTTTATTGCATTTTTTTGACGTATAAGTATCTGAGAATATGTCCTGAAAATTTCAAGTCGATCCGAACAAAATTGACTGAGATATGAGCGTTGAAAGAGAAGAATCCGCGTTGAAAAAGCGTTGAAAGAGAAACTTTAAGGGGGGATTGTCTTTTTTTTTCGCAAAATTTACCGCTTTTTGGGAATTTTTTTGTGAAGAAAGTATACAACGGAAAACTTGTGAAACTTGGCATATAATTTTATTGATCTGTTTACTACATACAAAAAAATTTTTAAACAATTTCATCAAAAAATCCGCCTCCCACCCCCCTCGACGCGCGATGGTCCTTTTTTGATGGTGTGCACGATTACAGCCGTCACGTTCATCGTGCAACAAAAACCCAAAAAGCATTTTACTTTAGACACATATAGCTATCGTTCGATGAAGGGGAAAAAAAATTGACGATTTGGTGACGTTTTGAACTTGAAGTATCGATTTTTCGAAAAAAATTGATCGATTTTTTGTTATAAATAAAAAACTATTAAACGTATTGCTTTTTTGCTTCATCGAACGATAAAAGGATGTCAGCTGAGCATTCTGTCCAAATTTGAAGGCAATCGGTTGAATAGTTTTTGAGAAATCGTACACACCATCAAAAAAGGACCATCGCGCGTCGAGGGGGGTGGGAGGCGGATTTTTTGATGAAATTGTTTAAAAAATTTTTTGTATATAGTAAACAGATCAATAAAACTATATGCCAAGTTTCACAAGTTTTCCGTTGTATACTTTCTTCACAAAAAAAATCCCAAAAAGCGGTAAATTTTGCGAAAAAAAAAGACAGTCCCCCCTTAAACGCGTTTTTCTCAAAATGGCATTTCTGAAGTCGGTGACCAAGATTACTCGAACGCTAATGAACCGATCTTCTTGAAATTTTGCAGGCTTATTTAATACATAAAAATGTAGTCTTTAATCGTTCGATTTTTTTTTTTTCGAAAAAAATGGCCGTTTTATTGCCAAAAAACGGCCGTTTTTTTTTTTTCGTTAAAATCGAACCATTAACTTTGACTGTCCCCCAGTTTGTGAAAAATGAATATTTTTTAAAATCCTTCGATTAAAGACTAGTTTATACTTATATTTGACTAAATCCATCCGCATTTTCTTCTTCAGATGATCCACTTCGCCGCAATGTTGGTCACCGCAAACCGTGTATATAAAAACATTACTTCATCGACGGCCATTTGCCACTAAACAATGTAATATTTTTCAATAAAAAAATTACCGAAAGTTCTTCAAGATGTGTTCTTTAAGATGGTATATTGATCGATTAAAAAAGTTTTGTGGTTTTCTTTTGAAAAATTCATGAAAAAGGCCTTTTTTATGCGCAACAAGTGGGGGTAACGCCTTAAAGTCTGTGCGCCAGAAAATCAGAAGAATATAAGGGCCGCCAATACCGGTACGGGTTTTCCACACGTTCCCCGCACCCTTAGCAAACGCGGTTTAGTGCAGTTCAAGACGGCTGTGGGCGCAGCGGTAGTTAGGTTAAATGACCGAGGTGCAAATAGGATAGGCAAGTAGGAGATAGGATAGGGAGTTCAATTGTTTACGATTATACGTAAAAACCCGAAAGGGCATACGTTGGAACTCACAAATTACCTGAGACCTCAATAGACAAATAAAATAAATGAATAAATCTACCGTCTATTTATCTTTCATTCACAGCATATTTATTTAAGTGAAAAAATGTATTTCGATTTTCTTTTAAACTTATCAAAAGTTCATATCTCATTATTTTAAATGTATTTTAAATGTATTTTAGCTTCTTGAGATGATCCCTGTGCAAGATAGCCGCTGCCTTCCGCGGGTGAGCAACCTGCACGATCAGGTGAATGTTGTCCTCCGTCGCTCCCTCTCCTAGTACGCATCCGGCACATTTGTCCTGGTGTTTCCGCTTTTTTTTCACTTCGTGAACGTGTGTTCCTGCGATGTGGCTTTTAGCCGCGTTAGTTTGTCCTCCAGTTCCCGGATCCGGTCTTGATGTGAGGCCGAGGGCGCTCCGCCGTCCCCCTTCGTGTTTGAGGCGTCCTCTCGACGCCGGCCAAAGGTGCCTATTGTATATCCCAGCTTCACTCCCAGTAGCGACGTAGTCCACACACCGGCTCCTTCTCCACAGCTCCTCAGCAGTATAGTGCCTCCTGAATAGTGGCAAGCGCTCATGATCATCGCGGTTTTGGCAGGTATGACCAATGTCTTCACTGTCCGCTCGTCCTTGATCCGAATAGCGAGACCCCAACCCCACTTGTCTTCGGCCAGGCTCATATAGCCGTTTCCCATCCATCCGATATCCCGAGCTTTGATACCCCCGGCTGAGTAGTCAACCACCCATCGGAGCCCGGCAACAACATTGAAACCAGGATGACTCTGGTAGGCAAAACCCCAGTCGTACATGTCGATCTTCTCCAGGTCCACCCGCATCAAGGCTTTTTCCAGCCGAGGCGCATCTTCGCCCGTGCCAATCTGGCAGTAGCTGTCACGCTGCCAAACTCTCCCGGAAGTCTCGAAAACGTAAACATCGTCATTCTCGCGGGCGTCTTGTGCGACAGAGTACCCGCCCCACGCGGTATTGTCAGTCGTTCGCCACCAAGATGACGGGGTTCGAATGCCCGTTAGCGTGCTTGCAACGAGGTCCTCTTCATCATTCATGTTCCAAGACCATCTGGCCTGCTTTGTGATGAACTCTTGCGCGAACAACGTCGTTGTGCGTCCTGTTCCGTCTCCCCTGACATTGTCTATAAGACTCTGCCAGTACCCGCCTTCCATGGAATTCACATGAGGGAAGGCAATCCCGTCCTCCTGGCCCGCGCATTTCTTCCATTCCTCGAAGGCTCTCCTGAGGAAGGACCCGCGCATCAGCCGGTCAAGACCTCCGGATCGCTCCCGGGCCGCCACTTGTAACGGGTTCTCGACGTTGAACGTGTCAAATATCGCGAAACCGGCTCCTAACGCGATATTTGCCATATTACTCCACGATCCCAATCTTACCATCGCCCTGGACCGCGCCTCGCCCCGCTCAACGAAGCGCTGATCCATAGACCCTACTGCCGCACTCCCTCCATAGTGTGGGTACGAAAGATCCGTTACGATCGGGTCCGCAATAAGCCCCAGATGTTCCAACACCCTTGCGGGCGCTCCTCTCGACTTCTTGACCCACTGCTCCTGCTCTTGAACAGCGTATGTCTCCACCTTCTGGTGCCATCTTACGGTCAGTGCCACGCTAATGGAGTTGATCTCTAGCCAGTCGATCCCCTTCGGGGCGTACGGCCGAATGTAGCGTGAGAAGGCAGACCTAAGCGAGTAGCGCTCGGTCAGTAATCGCGTAACGATGGCCGCGATGGTAGGAGTTACGTTGTAAGCGGGTATCTGAACTCCGTCTGGTAGCTCGCCCCGGTGGTTCGTTTTGACGACGTTATACGTAGTCGAAGCCAGTGTCACACACGTAAAGCATTCCCTTGGCAGCACGAATATGATCCGCGATGCACCCTCGTAGATGTCGACCAAGCCTGCGGTACGTGCGAAATACACGTCCTTCTTGTGTTCTTTTTCCCCGATCTGGTGAACGTCGTGTACGTCGAAGACCATGGCCAATGGATACGTCAAGTGGGATACTATCCAGCAGTCCCGCCCTACGTCGGGCCATGACTCATTGTAGTTCAGTGCAATTACCTTCACACCGGGGTAGCTGAGCGACCATTCGAACCGACCATCCGCCTCTTCTACCGGTATGGACCCACCCCGGCGGAACGACCACTCCAACACCTCCATGTTCACAAATATGGCTTCGTAGTACCACTGGCCCACTGAATCGAGCGTCACGATCTGAGGGTCCTTAACGACGGGAGGTACCCATGCATAATCTACACCCGTAGGTTGTAGAATGCGCCGCTCGCGTAACTCGTCGTACAAGTCTATTTTCAAGGCCAGTGATCTGTAGTCGTGTACTTCCGCGCTGAGTGCTCTCCGTACAGCCGTGGCCAACAGCGGTAGGCCTCTGCGGTAGGCGGACACGTAATCGTCATCATCCGAATCGGAGAGACCTGGTAATTGTGGAGCCGCTGCGGCAGCGTCTATCGTCTGGGCACATAGGCTGGTCAGCGTCATGCAGCGGTAGCCGCTCCATTCGGCTGCTACCCCCGCCCACTTCAACCGATGGTTGAGCCGTATCCACTCAGGGTGGGGCTCAAGATTTGGCTCAGCCACGTCAACTCGTATATGCCTATTCTCTACCGGAAGCCATGACGCTCTTGCTATCCGTTGAAGATAAGACTGTTTACGCTGTTGTGACGCGGCAAGCTCGGCTCCTTTCTTCCTCGGCGCTGCGCCTGAGAGGCCTGCAAAGTCGGTTCTCGCAGCCGAAGGCGCGACGCTCGAAGTACTCGACTTTGTTGCTGTATCCTTAGGCGGAGTGACGTAACTGCCCGACCTCTCTGCTGGAGGCTCGTCGTTTTCAACGTCGGTAGATGAGCCATCCGCTCCGGAGACGTCCGAGTCACCCTCGCCAAAGTATTGGTGGAGGGTGCCGTGGTTGGTGTGCGCTACGTGGGCGTTGGACAAACCTCGGGAGAAATACAGTGTAGGAGAGTACGTAACGAGATCGCGCACGGACTGATCATCCGTAGAGGCAGCAATGGCTTCGATGGTTTCATTGTTCCGAAATCTCAACTTATTCACAGTTAGGTATTTTACGCGGCTCTCGGTTGCGTCCCAAGGGGTGTCGATTTTACCGTTGTCGCTGTGCATCTCCGTGTTGTGAGCTGCATGCAGCCCACTGACATTCAGTCCCTCGGCCAGTGAAGATGTCATCGTCCTTGAATTGCGTCGATTTGTCGAATACGAGCGGGAATTTACGTCCCTTGATCGCGGCCACGGTCTTGCATACAGGTCTTGAAACTCGCTCAACACATTTCAGTGGTGGGGGATGGCCTCTTATCGAAGCACCGACTGTTTCAACTCGTGACCACGAGGATCGCTGCTATAGAGTAATGCAGGCGGTGTGAGAGAGACGGAAATACATTTCAAAAGTAAACAAAACCCAAACATAACCGCTGATTCACGCGACCACACGCGACATGGAGCCTAGATACCAGGAGGTTCAGCGAGGCCTTTCAACTCGTCCCCAAAACGAGAACAAGAAATGATGGCGCTGGGGTGCTCCGGCACCCATATGTATATAGATATACGCTAAACATGGGTGCGATCTAAGACAGATCACAGATGATGTACCTAACCCTCATTAGTGTTAAAAGGGATAACACCACTCTAGGATTTTGGAAAGACGTTTTCTTTCCTAAAAATACTTTGGTGTCATAAAAAAAATATGCAATTGGTCATGTAGCAATTTTTTTTTATTTAAAGGTTCAATTATCGATTTAGCCGCAGCGCCTTGGAGCGCGCTGAGTTGCTCGTACAACTTTAAACGCGTTTTTCTCGAAAGCACTTTTTTCGATATCGGAAGACGGATTACTCGACCACCTTTGCATGCATCGATTTGAAATTTTGCTAGCAGCTTCACAATTATATTCTTCATGGGAGTACATAGCCGTTTTTTGATTAAATGTAAACTTCTTTTTATAAACAATTTACTGCTTTTTTTGGCAAAAAATCGATTTATTTTCTTAAAATCGATATTATTAATAGCGCACTACAAAGTGCGCTGTTTGTGCAAAATTTGAAAGCAAATTTATAGGTAGTCTCATAGCTAATAATATATAAATTATCATTTTTTTGGTTTTTGTTTCAGGTCTTATATTTTACGAGAAAACCGTTCTCCCGTGAAGCTATATGTAAAAAATCACGGTTTTCTAGATTGGCTGTATCGCCGCCATTTTGAGTTTGAGATCTTTTCTCGCTTTTGCGTTTTTTTCCGAACCGCCATGAGGAAATTATGAATCGGCGGATATTTCGACATTTGATGTCACGATCAGTCTGTCGTGAGGTTAGAAACTCATCCGATCACTTTCACCTCGTTGACCAATATATTACTATATATGTAGGTGCCGCTGCACCCCAGCGCCATCACTTCGGGACATTTTCGGGGACGCTTTTTTCAGCGCCTTTGCATTGCCGCTGAACCTCCTGGTATCTAGGCTCCATGACACGCGACGTGCTCTACTTGTGAACTTGTAAAAACGGTGATATTGAAAAATGACCAAGTGGTGTATTGTGCCAACGTGTAAAACAGGCTCTTGGAGTGAAAAATCGAAACGCTCAGTGTTTCGGGTGCCGAGAGACTTGGCGCAATTAAAAAAAAATGGGAGGCCGCGATACCGGGAGTTGGGAAATTAGAGCCGAGACACGTGTGCGAAAATCATTTCGAACCGAAATATATTCATCGAGAATGGGCGAAACAGGCGTTGGAGCCGGGAGCCTGAAAACAAAATGAAAAATTATTGGGATCATTACAATAAATACTTTCCAGGCTCGAAAACATAAAACAAAGTTAGTGAATTATTTTCATTTATCCTACTCGAGAGTCCTTCGCTTAAAGGTCGGAAAAGAGATGCTTTTTTAAATTTACCAACGCGAATCGTCTCGGAAACTGCAAAGTAGAGATTATTGAAAATCTTTCTTGGGCCATGCATTAAAATTTTTCGAAGAGGAAATAAAGAATTGCAAAAGAAGCACTGTTTCTTAAGTATTTGTTTCATTTGCAAGAAATACATCCTGCAAGCGTTTCGGTCTGGATTCCACTTCGGTCTGGAATACCCAGATAGCAATTTTCAAAAAGTTGTCCAAAAGTCGGCTAAAAGGGTGGCAAATGTCCGCCCGGAAGTTATCTTAAAGTCAACAACCATCCAAAAAGATAACTGTTGGACACATGACAACTTATAGGTAACTTCCAAGCGGACATTTGGTACCCATTTCGACAACTAATAGACAACTATTTTGAAATTGCTACCTGGGTAGTTGCCACTTATTGTCCGGTCAATTAAAACAACGCGAAAAGCCGATTTTTTTTCATAAAAGCTAAAACATGTTTTTAAAAACCGAGCGCACAGGGATCGAACCCCTGAAAGCAGCATTACGAAGCTTGCACCGAACCCCCCGACCAACACGAGCTCACATTGACACCTATATAAAAAACATTCATATTCATTCTACCCACTTAGATAACTATAGTCTTTTGGTTTTTTTTCAGGCTTACGATAAAGTTACTTTTAATTGTATTTAGGTCCATCATCCATTGTTGACATTGAATATCATAATTTGCCTACACCAGCCAATTGTACAGCTAGGTTAGGTTCCTATGAGTCAACAATCGATTTCCATCTCGCACAGCCTGCATCACTCTATCGCAGCGACACTCGTGGTCACTAGGCGAAACGGCCGGTGCTTCAATCCGGTGACATACCCCCACCACCAGAGTTTCAAGACCTGGTATGTAAGACCGTGATCGCGGCGAACAGGCAGGACGGGCATCTAGCCCGGAGCTTGGTGAAGTTAGCGCCACGACTTTTGAATTTCGAATAATTTCGTACCAATCGTTTGTAAGTCGTTTGTAGGTGATTGTTAGAACAATTCGAGTATTTGTTAGATCAGCCTTCCGTTGAAAAATAGAAATAAAAATGGCTCTAAAGTGAGCGCCACCATTTTTATCTTGTAAATATATATTATAATGAGGAACAAGGAATCCTTGTTCCTCAAGGAAGGACTATGCGATTTTTCGACCCCCCCCCCCCCTCTCCCCCTGGTGAGATGTGAGATTTTGCTCGACCCCCTCCCCCCGCCCCTAATCTCACGTGAGATTTTTCAAAATGCATACGTTCACGGAAAATAAATTTTAGTAGAAGTAACTGCGGTTGTAGTACCATTTACTCCACCATGTAAAGTAGTAGGGAGACTCTCCCTACGTGATAAAAATTACGTGATTACTAAAATTACTAAAATTACTAAAATTACGTGATTTTTGGCGAAGCCCCCCTCTCCCCCACGTGAGATTGGGTGAGATTTCGCTCGACCCCCCCTAAACGCCTCACGTAATTAATGGACGCCCCCAAAGAGGGTAGAAGCAGTAAGCAGTTTCCTAGCAAGATGAAAAAACAAATAGGAATAGGTAGAACAGGCGAAAGGGAAAGATGTAAAAAGAGAAGAAGGTTATAAAAAAAACGGATTGTGATGTAAAAAGGGAAAAACAGACGGGAGGTGTAAAAACCCGCATGGGTGTACATGTGGAGTAAAAATACTATATGGTAGACGCAAATAAATAAAAAAATGTTCCTGAAAAATCATCGAACCGCTCGTTTCTTTACTTCCGCTATTTATTTCAGCCTTAATTTATTATATTATTCTATTGATAATGAATCGAATCGAGAATCGAAAAATGTGACACTTACCTTTTGTAAAAATTCGTCGGTACCGTTGTACGTGCCAAAGTACACCAGCCTCGTAACGAATTGTTGCTGGAAACAATTTAGTCGCCTTAACGAGACGAAAATGTAGATTTTGGGAATTATTTTGACAACATGATTTATTCTGAAAATTGATTTTCATATTTGAAATATTGTTCATCTAAAAAATTATGTTTTATTTTGTTTTAAATTTATTTTATGATATATTTTACTAACTAATTACCATTTCGGCTGCCGCCATATTGCTCTTGACGAGATCGAGATAACTCTTGCGCACCGGTTCGTTCATTTTCGATTAGACTAATTTTACAGTCGAGAATACTAACGATAAACCCGAGCGATTTTCGATGTTTTGTTCCTAAACGTTGTTTTTTAACGTTTCTGCGGAACTCGTCTTCGTCGGCGAATTTTTATCCCCGATAACACCAGCAAAAAGCTTTTTTCGTTGCGAAACATTCGCGATTGATTTTTGTTTTTTAGCGCCAAGTCAACTCGCGTTGCGCAGTTGCGAAAGATCGTAGAGTGCCATCTAGCGGATTTCCTCGGCGATCACGGGAGAAAAGTGGGAATCACAGATTGTTGAAGCCGGTATCTTCGGTACCGACGATTGGTAATATAACGCATATTTACCGATGGTCGGCAAGGCAGATCGCGGAATAAAAATCGTCAGTGTTTCAACATTTGAATACGAAATTGACCATGACAAAGTTATGTGACCCTATATTTATTTATACACGTTCCAAATCCCAAAAACAAAGTCATATGGCCTCAAATACTGCAAAGAAATCGATGCACATAAAAAAAATATAAACGATACGTTTCGCTTACAAGAGATGTCAGTCGTGTCATTATCCTAAAGATTATATAATAATACTGCTTGCGAAAGTAGTACGGCGATTCAAGCTCGACTTTCAAACGTTTCGCGAACTTGAATCTTGAGATTTTTTAACCCCACTTGGGTTACTGTGAGATCAACAGTAGCGATGATAAAACTAAAAATAACGATTTTTCGGGGGGAAGAAACGTAAATGACTACTTCCGGTGTAAATTCCAACGTTCGAAAAAGAATTTCGAATTAATTGCTCTCCGAGCACGTGTTTTCTAACCTCAAAATGGGCGTGTCTTTTACGACGGCAGTACACGCGAACGCAGCGCCCTACTCGACCACGTTTCTCCGACCCTAACCTCAAATTCGTGGCTTCGAAACATCGCGAGAAAAAAAAACAAAATTACGAGAACGTTCTTTGTCTCTCGTAGACCCGTAAAAATAAACTTCCGGCCAATATCAATTCAAATTATCCGCGAAAAGTGAGGTTATGTGAAAATCCGCTATTTTCGCGCGAGATTAGTTTATTTTTTGGATCTCGGACGATCGAGGATAGGTGGCGGTGGCGGCGAGGGCTCGCTCGGATTGCCCATCCAAACCGTTTTACTAAAACGACCCTTAATCACCGGCCCTTGCCATTTGTTACCTGCCGTTCCGGGAATGCTCGGCTTCTCCGCTGTTATCGTCGCAATGCTTACCGTCCTGAAACCCAAGAACAACAATAGATCGACTGAATTTCATCGTTCGCCCCGCGACAATAGAAATACTCATTTTCAAACGCTCGAAACGATGAAAAAAAAGTGGCAAACATTATTTTTCCAATTTGAATGTAAAACAAATTGAACATTAATTTACTACCACCGATTGAAAATCAAATGAAGATAAATTTTTGATTATTCACCCTACGTTGACACACTGGGTCATTTCGACCCGGACAAATTTTGAATAAAATGCTCACCTTTCCAAAATTGAAAATTTTCCGTCATTTTTTACAGCAGATTAATTTGATTTTTTTCCGAATTTTAAGTATGCAGACATATTGAGAAATGTTTAAAGTCTATATATGTAAATGTTCAAAGTGTAGGTGGATGAAGTACTATCCGGGTCAAATTGACCCAGTGTGTCAAAATCGTGGCCAAATATAAGTGTCACGAAGGGTTAAAACGTGAATGAAAATAAACGATAATTTTGGAATAAATTTTACATAAACTCACAATACATTTTTTCTAATAAAATATGGATTTTAGTCTATTTTCAATTGATTAAAAATTAATGTATAAAAAAGTAAAAATAAAGTTATAATATATTAAAAAAGAATTGAAAATTAACTTACGATGCATTTGAAATAAATGGACAATTCGTTTAAAAGAATGAAACACAAATTTCTCACAAATTGAAAATAAATTTACTATATATATATATATTGTAAATTTATTTTCAATTTGTGAGAAATTTGTGTTTTATTCTTTTAAACGAATTGTCCATTTATTTCTAATATTCATATATATATATATATATATATATATATATATATATATATATATATATATATATATATATATATATATATATATATATATATATATTTTTAATGAATTTACCGTAAACTTAAGATAAGTAGAAAATAAATTGGAAAAAAATCACAATTTATGTGCGAAGAAAAAAAAATTCATTTTCCATAAATAAAAAATAAATAAACAACATATTTTCAAAGAATTTAACATTATTGTTTAATAAATTCCAAATAAATTCACAATACATTTTAAAAATCCTAAAATTAATTTGATCCAAATTGAAAGTAAACGTAGAATATTGACAATGGCTATTTTATTTTGAAGCAGTAAAAATGATCAATGAAGCTCGTAATTCAAATACGATAAATTCCGATGCGTGTGACCATTTTCACACGCGTTCGTTTACGAAGGATACGAAATCGGGCGAGGAAGAAGGGTCAAGGAGAATAAAAATGGTAATAATAAAAATAATTTTTAAAAACACGCGTGTACAACGAAAAAGACTTTTATTGTAAATCGCACACGTGACACGGGGGGGGGGGGACTAAAAGGCACGCAAAACGCAATTGGCCAAAAAAATTGGTGAACCAAAAATGGAATTTGCCTCGCCGCCTTTTAACTTCGTGTCCCTTGGAGTCCGCGCTTTGTCCCTATTATTTTTTTTTTTCCCAGGGTACGATTACCAAAAAGCTCGGAACAGCGAAAAATATACTTTTTTTTACATCTCCATAATCGGAATAATGAATAACAATGTACAATTGTGTCGGATGTTCCTCGTGATTCGGCGGAGTAGCGCGAGAAGAAAAACCAAGAGAGAGAGAGAGAGAGAGAGAGAAAGAGAGAGAGGACTTTCTGTGGCTCAGTGCCAGGGCACTTGATTGGGATGGCTGATGGAACCCAATTTGTAGTACCTTGTCGTTGAGAGGGGCTGCTGATTACCGCCCGGATGACTAGGTGGCGTAGCGATCTGAGGAATTTCCGCGCTCTGCGCCGAAGTCCCGTCGCCCTTGAGCACCGCGACGCACTTCCAATTGTTTATGTAATTCTCCTTCCAGAGTCGTACGCAACCGTCGTCACCGGAACTCGCGAGTATCGTGCCCATTATGTTCCAGCAGACGCGCCATACCGTGCAATAATGATCGTCGAATTGGGCCGCGGTCGTTATCTCGAAGCGTGAGAGGCCGTTTTGTGCTGTGTCCCTGGTGATCGTTCGATTTTTGAAATATCGCGGGGCGCAGGAATCGAAAAAAAAAGCGATTTATCAAGAGTTCTTCCTTACCGACAGTCGGTAAGTTTTTTGCATACAACTCAAGTTATCGGTAGTGTTTATTATATGCTTCGTTACCAACAGCCGGTGAGCAGTTTTTGAGTAGAGAAAAATCGACGAAAACGTCGTTTGTTTCAGATCACATATTCCTTCCTTACCGACGGTCGGTAATGAGTTTGATCAAGATAAAACGGAGAAATCGTCAACGATGAGTTTTGAGGCGCATTTCTCTCGTTACCGACGATCGGTAAGCGACTTCAAAGAAAAACTGGACGAATTGTGAGAAGGGCGTGTTTATAATAACGTTGACCAGAGCTCAAGAATCCAAAAACATCATTTTGCGAGATTTCTTCTTTACCGACAGTCAGTAAGCATAAAATTTAAGTCATCGGTAGTGTTTTCGATGATATGCTTCGTTACCAACGGCCGGTAAGCAGTTTTTAAGTAGTGAAAAATCGACGTTTGTTTCAGTTTACATATCCTGTCGTTACCGACGGTCGGTAATGAGTTTGATCAAGATAAAATGGAGAAATCGTCAGCGATTAGTTTTGATGTGGTTTTCTCGTTACCGACGATCGGTAGGCGATTTCAAAGGAAAATTGGACAAATTGTGGGAAGGGCGTATTCAATGTGCAGCTCCCCTCGTTACCAACTGCCGGTAACGAGACCAGAAACGTGGTCAATTGGTAAAAAAGTAACGATTTCCTTCCTACGTTAAAAATCGTTACGTTTCCTTTACCGACGGTTGGTAACGCAAACGACGTGAAACCACTCGTCGCAGCGCCACCTGGCGCATGTCTCGGGAAGATTTTGCACTTACGGTTTCAGCGAGAAATACGGAATCGGAGAGATTCCGATGAGAAAAAAAAACTCACTGCATCGGTTTGAGGGTGACGATTCGAACGTCTTTCGTGGCGATGGCGAGCGTGTGAAAGCTTCGGCCCAAATTCGGTGCGAACGCGATATCGTGTACGGGATCGACGACGTTCGAGAGAGTTTCCGTTTTCGCCCATCGCCGGCTGTTCTCCGAGTACTCGTAAATGAATACCTTGCCGCCGCCAGAGGCGCTCGAGTCGTCGCTACCGACCGCGATCATTGGAGGATGAAGTCTGAAATACGGGGAAGCCCCGTTTTATCCGTTTGGGCTACAATATGACTTTGGTGCGTTCCAAACTCACATTTACGTTGCAAATCATTTATTTTACATCTCATATTGAATATTTTACTTTTTTTTTAAATGCGTTTGTTTTTTTCCAAATGTATTCTAGGGAGTAAAAAAGTCGAAAACACCGCATAGAAATGGAAGAGTGCTGGGAAGACAAGAGTATAGAGGAAAGCACTAAAGAAACCTGGGCCAGGTCAATATGCGGAAATATGGGAAAAGGACGTAATACGGGATAGGATACCCTATGCCAGTGTTGTAGGAAGAAAAAAGAAAGTCTGGAACACGTACTTGAATGCGGGAAAATAAAGGAAAAAATGAACAAGGAAGTGGTAGATGGTTTGGAAAAATGGCGAAGACGAATGGAAAAGGACGAAAGACAAATGTTAACAAAAAAAAGGAGGAACCGTGTCCAAAGGTTTCAATATACGGAGGGGGTTAACTGTGTAAAAACGCGCAAGAGTATGCTTAGAAATAAAGTACTATACTACTATTTACCAATTTCTTTCATTCAAGGAATAAATAAAAAAAAGTGCATCACAAAACAAAAAATACTTCGGTTTGCATTTGAGTCTGTTTTTCAACGTCGGCTATACCATCGCGAATAAATATATCCAAATGATATTTCCCATTCATCAATGATACATTAATCAATTGAGAAAATACGATCATCCAATAAAATAAATGATAAAAAATTCACAAGGGCTACAAAATCTCTCTTTTGGAACGAATACATTTTTTTTGTGTTCGTAAATCCTAAATGATGAAAAATTTAGAAGACACCTAATAAGATATCCGTAATCAAATAATAGATAATTAAGAAAAGACTTTTGTGTAATAAAATAAATGATAAAAAATTCACAAGGGCTACGAAAACTCTCCTTTTGAACGAACACAGAACCGGAAATAGCTGGATAATAAGGGATTCCTTATTATCGCATAACAAATAGAAAAACAAAATAATAAACGCAAACAAAATGACTTTGTGTGGTTTTAAATTTTCTTCAAGTGTACGCAACGAAAAATCGGAAATACCTGGATAACGAGGGATTCCAGGTGAGACAGCTGCAGGCGAGTTTGCAGCTAATGTCGTGCTGCAACGTCCACTGGCTGAGATTCATGACGTCCGGGGCCTCGTAAATTCTTATGACGCCGTCTGCGCTACAAGTGGCGAGCAACAGTCCGAGGGTCTTAGGGCCAAACTTGACATCTGTGACGGATGTCCGTGAGTCCACCAAATTGGTTCTCCTCACCCAGTGTCGCATTCCCCGCTCCCCAGGACCCGAACCCTCGCCGACTGCGCTCGACATTCGTTTTCTCAAAAATTAGGACTCTCCCTCCGGTCGGGCTTGGGAGTTCCGAAGGTGGCTCTTACCTATCTCTTCCCAAACGGCGGCGGTCCTGTCGAACGAGCAGGTGGCCAACACCTGGCCGAACTCGGGATGCGCCCAGGTGACTTTCCACACGGAGCCGCTGTGCGCCTTCCAGGACGCCGTCAAGTGCCAACTCTCGTGCTCGTCCTCGTCCCATACCTGTAGCCAGATCGTTAATGACCTTCGGACAATCAACCGCGGAACACCGTCGCCACCCCCCGAGAGTCACAGAGCCCCGCCAAGTGCCACTTTGACGGAGAGATCTCTCTGCCGCCGTCAACTATTTTCTACACCAGCCCCTGTGCCATCGCACCATTTTGACAGCGCCGTCAAGATTCCGTCATCGCCAAAAGGAAACGCAAGTTTCACGTCATGATGCTCTATTGGGATCTTTCGTTACATCAAGGTGATCGGATCCATTGTAAAAATCTTTTTATTATCAAACCGAACACGCGTTTCCCTGCTTTGGGATTTCTCCGTCAATCGTGCAAAAAATGTTCAGATATTTTGCAACGAATTGGTCTGATGACGGTTTGACGGCAAGAAAAGAATAATATCAACTACAGCAATAAGAAATAATAATAATAATGACGATGATAATAATGAGAATTACCCGAGGAATTGCAAATGCCATGTGGAATTACTATTGTTATCAAATTTTTATTGTTCTCGATGTTATTGTCATTATTGATATTGAATTTTCGTTTTTCTCGTAATTATTATGGTTAAGTTTTATTTTTCTCGAAATTATTAATGTTATAATTATTTCGAGAAAAACACGATGGCAACAATGAATTTTTGTATCTTTATGAAAGTGACTAGATACGAAAATAGCAATAAATAATTTCTCGAGATTTTTTACCCTCCTAAACATATATATATATATATATATATATATATATATATATATATATATATATATATATATATATATATATATATATATATATATAGATATATATATATATATATATATATATATATATATATATATATATATATATATATATATATATATATATGTATATATGTATACATATATACATACATATGCGTGTGTGTGTGTGTATGTACCGAATCGTTTGTAATGTGTAATTTGTCATACCTTAACGAACTGGTCGCTTGAGCAGGTCGCCATGCGCTGGCCATAAAAGTCGTAAGCGATATCGTGTATCAAGTCTTTGTGGTCCGCGTTTATACTGTGTGCTTCGAACATGATTCGCTCCTTTTTTCGTCTCGGTTCTCTCGTTTTTTTTGTTCTTTTTTTTTTAATAAATAAAAATTACGGACTAAATGAGGAGAAAAGCGACTGCGGGAGGTCGGGCGAATTGTTTATCGTTGGAATTGCGGTTTTGAGGTTAGGACGCCGGTGGATTGTTTACGCGTTTTGCGGTACTAGTGGCGCGGGGTGGGGAGAAGCTCGGGGCTCACTCGCACGGCGTACGCCGCGGACAGTGGAAATAGCGGGAAATCCGAACGCCTCGATTGGCCGCGGCTCGAAGCACGAACCATTCGGAATGGGATTGCTTCGATGAGACGCGATTGGACGACGGGGAGGATCGATCGGAGACTAGCCTACTCTTCGGAATGTTACCAGAAAAAGTGCCGGCGAATATTGAAATCTAGCCTTCATGCTGTGAAATATAATAATGTAGAATTCATTGGCAAATTTCGACATTGGCTCCGTCCAGAGTATAGGGTGGGGGTAATGAAATCGACCGCAGCGCCCGCAGTGGACAAAAATTGCAATAAATTTGGTTATTTATCCTGTAAAATCTGTATCAGCGTAGTGAGATTTTTGCAATCGAATTAGAAATATGGTTTTATTAAAAGTTGGCCACGACAGTTGCTCCGTAATAAATTGCAAAAATAGTGAAAGAAAATTTAAAGAAGTTTTGTGAGGCGTCGAATAGGAGTTTGCCTAGGGACATGAGCTTCAATTATTAAATTGGCTTATTGTTTTGTCCTTAACTCTTCTACGTTCCTGATGTGTTCAGCTGATACCAACACTTTTTGCATGGAGGCTACCCTCCAATTTAGATAACAGATAGTGAATAGATGATTTAAAGATAATAAATATTAGATGATTGAAAGATAATCGATAATTAATAGATCATTGAAAGATAACAGACGTATTTAAGGCGGGATGTACATTTACAACGTTCAAAAAATCGATTTTTTTTCTTTCTCTTTAAACGATAGAACTATAATGAGGCATTCCACGTCACTTCAGCCACTAAAAAAAATCCACAAATAATTTTGAAAAATCGAGTTACTTTATTGAAAAAGTGTCAAAATTTGTTTAAAATGTCTGACGTTTTTTCTCGTTTATTACCATTTTTTTAAATTTTTCCATTCAAATGGCTGTATCTTTGGCAGGATTTGACGTATTTACATTCGTAAAAAAACGAAAATGTGCGTCTTTTTCTAGCCTTCCGAAAAAAATTAATTTAGATTTTATTGAGCAAGTCGAACGTCCGATTCAGGGCAAAATATGCAAAAATATTTTTTTTTCTCAAGGAAAGGCACTCGTTATTTTACCTTTTTGAATTTCCCCGAATTGTGAATACGAAAAACGGATTTTTGGTATTTTTTATATTATGGGATTCCGAAACACCGTGAAGTAACAGCTATTTTTATTTTAAGATTTTTTAATTAATATTCTATTGAAAAGTGTGGAGCACTCCAATATTAATAAAAATAAGATTAATAAAAAAATATTAATAAAATAATAAAATAAATAAAAATAGCTGTTACTTCACGGTGTTCAGGAATCCCATAATATAAAAAATACCAAAAATCCGTTTTTCGTATTCACAATTCGGGGAAATTTAAAAAAATAAAATAACGAGTGCCTTTCCTTGCGAAAAAAATAGTTTTTTGCCCTGTTTTTGTTTTGCCCTGAAACGGACGTTCGACTTGCTCAATAAAATCCAAATAATTTTTTTTTCGGAAGGCTAGAAAAAGACGCACATTTTCGATTTTACGAATGTAAATACGTCAAATCCTGCCAAAGATACAGCCATTTGAATGGAAAAATGTTAAAAAATGGTAATCAACGAGAAAAAACGTCAGAATATTTTTTTTAAATGTCGACACTCGGTGAATATTTTTCAATAGTGTAACTCGATTTTTCAAAATTATTCATCGCAACTCTCGCGGCGACCTTGCTGTAACTCTCTGCCACAGCTCCGTCACTTTGATAATAAACTAACTTAAAAAAAATTGATTCGTATACTCAAATATACTATTGAAGTATACCTAAAGTTTGATAACTGTAGAATAATTATTTCTCAGTTTAAAAAATCCCTCAATATTGCTTATTTTTTCCTGTCCAAATGTGTATCCCGCCTTAAGGAACAAAAAAAAATAATTGATAGGTGTGAACAATTGGCATGAAGATTGCCGGTTTTTAATTGAAAATTATTTCGTATCATGCGCATGCCCATAATCACGGACACTAGAAAAGTATTACAAATTTACATTATACATACGCTGTTCGAAGTTTCGCTAGAAACATATCCGTAACTTTTAATTATACTCTTCATACTTAACATTATACCCGTATTTGCATTGCGTACTTTCGATTAATACCGAAAACGAATTAAGGTTGTGTTTCCGTCAAAATAGCATACGCATATATATATATATATATATATATGTATATATATATATATATATATATATATATATATATATGTATATATATATATATATATATATATATATATATATATATAATATTTTCCATAAAAATAACCCAGGAAAATATTGGGATTTCTGAATGTGGTAGTGCAACTCGTCAGAAAAAAAATCACACAAAGATGTCATTAACATACTCTCATGAAGAATCTCATTTCCAACAAAAAAGTTTTTACGAAAAATTAGCTCAGAACAACCGTTCAAGTGGAATCGCTGTCTGAAATTGCATTGATGGAAAAAAAAATAATTTAAAAGGCTGTAAAAATCGAATTTTTCGCTTTACGAAAAAACTTTTTGGGTTTTTTTTTTGTAGAGAATGTTCTGCTCTAACATACAATTTGCATGAAATCGTTCTCAAAATATTTCTCTGATACGAAAAAGAATCAAGTACAACAAGAAATATAAAAGAAACGACGTCCATCATTGATCGTGTTTCGAAAAGTTTTATTCAATGAGTTTGGTTTAATAAGATAAAATAATTTGTTTTTACATTATAATGCTTGATAATCATTGTTCCTTTTTTTAAGAGTCTGTTTGTTGCAATCAGGGTATTGCTGTCGATGATTTTGCACTACGCCCAATGGATATTGTAGCTGCTCTTCGTTTTTCGTTAATGAACCGTTATATGCTTCTATCAAAGTGACACCACGTTCGGCTACGTTATTAACGACTTTTGGATTAAAAAAAAATCTAAGCAACTCAAATAAGTGGCATTTTCCGGCCATAGTTCAATATTTACTCTCAAAAAATCATGAGGTAAATTGAATTGCTGGAAAAAGAAATAAGGACTCTTGAGTAACGAAATCGCTCATGTCTTTTTTCAGCAACATTTCCCAATAATTTTTTTTAACAATTACTGACTCGGAAGGATTTTTGGATTTTTCTCGATATTGCAGAGCTTGTACCATATTTGCCATCACACCTATCGGCACAGCATTGTCGAAAAACGACAAAGCAACAATTTTCCCGTTAAAGTACCACAAGTGACTGGCTAATTTTTTCGAGGCAGCCTCCCCTACTAAAGGATTCACGTCGCAATAACGAATGAAATTTTGTAGCAGTGACAGATCTTGATTTGGGGCCAAAATGGGGGAAAAATGTCGCGGTTTCCCGCTCGTGGCGCTAGTGTGAAGCTTGTAATTTTGCACCACGAGCTACCGCATGCTGCCGCCAGGTGGCAGCATGTGCTATGGCGCGCACGTCGCTTAAATAATAAAAATTAATTTCAGACAGCGATACCACTTGAACGGTTGTTCTAAGCTAATTATTCGTAGGAATTGTTTTTGTTGTAGGAAATTCAATTCTCCATCAGAACATCTTAATGACATTTTTGTGAGATTTTTTTCTGAAGAGTTTTACTACGACGTTCAGAAGTGCCAATATTTTCCTGTGTTATTCTTATGGAAAGTATTCAAATGCAATGCGCCGTTCGAAATAATTTTCTTTTGAGCTCTCCTTCGAGGATTCTTCTCTCTTTACCTTAATTCACCTTTTTTGGTGGATGCAACCGAAAAGAAAAATATCGATTTTTCTCCGCACACCCTAATATATATATATAACATTATCGGACTCATACTACACCGGTGCCGCTGGAACATTTATTTTTAACAATTTCGCGAACGCTTTGAAGTTTGGACTCCCGTCGATGATCGAATCGCCGAAATCATTTTTAAAGATTCAGAAAAAAGTTTACGGTTTTTACATAAATCAAGATTCTGCCATAAAAACGGTTCCTATTCGAAGACAATCTTGACCTCGAAATGACCTCGAGCCTTGAACCGTCCTCGAGAGGTCGACGGGATCGAAAGCGAGAAGGGAATCGTGAAGAATGAAACGCTCGTCTCTTTTCAAGTAGAAACGTTGTATTATCTTCTATGAGGCTATATGTGTCGAACGTGAAAACTGACGATGTACTCGGCGTTCGTTCGTTGCACGGAAATGGCGAACGGATCGGTGGGATGAAAAGTAAAGGCGACCAAACGTCGAGCAACGACGGGCGCCGATCGGCCGAGCATCCCCGCGTACATTCGAAACTTCAGGAGGCACGAGTCGCGCGCGTAAAACCTTAAGGGACAAGAAAAACCACCCACACAGGGGCAAAGTTCACGAAAATGGAAGGGAAAAAAAAGTAATTCCTTGTATATACGTTTTTTTGTGTGTTTTTTTTGGTTACCGGATCGGATGTTCGCCGCAAGCTTTGGGGCGTTCCATCATCGAGACCCATTTGTCGTCGTAGCAGAACAATGAGAGGTCCAAGTAAGGCGAGCTCGAGTACGATTGCGCTGATATGGGCAACTGGCCGAGCAGTCTTTTCGTTGCCTCGGTCAGACCTCCGTATCGCGCGCTCACGATCGTTTGCTTGAATCTCTGCTGCATCAGTCTGTGAGAAAGTTTGAAGAAAAAACATTACGAAACAAGCCTTCTCGTCATTTATCCCCTAAAATTGGTTAAGGGGTTAGGCCACAGTAACGGGTATAAAATCACGTGCGAATTTAACAATTTTTTTTCGTATGAAAACGTGATTCACTCGTAACATTAATTACACATCTATTGAGCATGAATATCAAGCTGTTGAAAAAAATATATATATATTTTTTTCGATGTACAAAATGGCCGACTACTCGAAACTTCTCGAAACAGCTTTTTCCAATTAGCGTGACAAATAACTCCAACAATTTTCCGTCGATTTACTTCAAATGTAAAAGTTATGTTCCTAATTGCATTTCGCAGAGAAGTACGTACGGAATTTCGGATTTTCATTTTAACATTCGGAAACTTTTCATTTTATGAGCGGTTATAACGAAATTTTTCACTGAAAATTCATTTAAGTTCAAATACCTACAACTTCTGGATAAACCAATATTTTTCAAATTCCGTACGTACTTCTCTTGGTATTATAATGTAGATTGACGAGAATTTTTGTTTTTTGTTCTCGGTCAAAAATTGTGGATGGTAAATGTCACGCCGCGGAGCGTCTAAAAAAATATTAGTAGACGGCCATTTTGTACATAAAAAAAAATATATATATATTTTCTAACAGCTTGATATTCATACTAAATAGATGTGCAATTAATTTTATGAGTGAATCACTCTTTCCTACGAAAAAAAATGGTTACATTCGCAGATGATTTTATACCCGTTACTGTGGCCTAACGCTTTAATTCGAAATTATTACGTTACTCATCTGAAGTACGCAGATAACTTGATTGTGCGCATTGCGCACGACTGTTAAATTTCAAATTCAGATTTCAACGACCGTACGCATAAACGAAATCGTTGTAGTGAAGTACAAAATTTACCGGATTTTAGCAAGTCACAAAAATAACTATATCATAGTCAATTACAAAAATTACTATATTATAGTGAATTATAGAAATCACTATATAATAGTAAATTACAAAAATCAGCTTGGTACAGTAAGTTACAAATATTACTTCATTATAGTGAGTCACAGAATTCCATTTAATTCTTTTATATGACGGTTCTTCCATGCTGAATTTTTATATAGATGCGACGTATACATGTCGCCAGAAAAATTGAAATGCCTTGGCTATACATAAAAGAACTTGAGGTAAATATCGTCAAAAGGCTCTTTATAATCCATTAAAAAATGTACGGCTTCGCAAAATCATATTTTTAATTCGCGTTGAAAATATCCGATAGACGAATCAAATTTGCGCGGGTATCCGGCGCTGGCACACCTCGAGCAAGATGGCTGCTGTTACGTCACGAGAAGTCTCGCTCTCCGAATACTTCGTTTTTTCCGCGACGTTATTTCCAAATTGATTGCTTATTTCTGCGGTGAGCTTTCAAATTCAAGGTGCCTTATTGATCACAAGGGTTCAACGAACGCAACCATCAGTTTTTTTACGTGTATCTTGGCTCCAAGTAGCACGAAAAATCCACATGCGACTAATTTGCCAACTTTAACAATTAATAACTCGAGAACTGTACGGCAAATCTCCTGGAAACTCCGCATACGCATGGACGAAGGTCTGGACAATGCTATAAAAAAATTCGGGCTTTTATCTTGGACTCGCTCCAATCACCGAACCTCCTTAAATCCAGCCCTCGCTACTTTTGCTCAAACGTTCGAGATATTATCGACCAATGATAATTACGATCGCGATCTCGATAGCATCGATCGCGACGATTTCTCAGAAACGATTTCTCAAAAACTATTCAACCGATTGCCTTCAAATTTGGACAGAATGCTCAGCTGACATCCTCTCATCGTTTGATGAAGCAAAAAAGCAATACGTTTAATAGTTTTTTATTTATAACAAAAAATCGATCAATCTTTTTCGAAAAATCGATACTTCAAGTTCAAAACGTCACCAAATCGTCAATTTTTTTTTCCCTTCGATCGAACGATAGCTATATGTGTCTAAAGTAAAATGCTTTTTGGGTTTTTGTTGCAGGATGAACGTGAAGACTGTAATCGTGCACACCATCAAAAAAGGACCATCGCGCGTCGAGGGGGGTGGGAGGCGGATTTTTTGATGAAATTGTTTAAAAAATTTTTTGTATGTAGTAAACAGATCAATAAAACTATATGCCAAGTTTCACAAGTTTTCCGTTGTATACTTTATTCACAAAAAAATTCCCAAAAAGCGGTAAATTTTGCGAAAAAAAAAGACAATCCCCCCTTAAAATTTGAATACAAAAATTTGAATCGAGACGGCAGCGGCGCTCTCGAACACGTACCTCGCGTAAATATTGTTGGAGGGTGAACACATGTACTGGCAGTCGGTGCTGGTTCTCGCGTTGCGAAAGAAGTCGCTAAAATTCTCGAAGAGAGTCAACAGTTGAGTCGATGCGTTGTCGTACGCGGCGAGCACCTTGGCAGTTACCATGTCGTAAACGACCAGTAAGGCGGGTTGGGCGTTTGGTTCGCTCGCTTGCAAAGTCGCGACTTCCTCGCTCGCATAACGCACCAATATGTGATTTGTGTCCAAAAGCTGCATCTTCCACATTCTCAGAGCGTTCAACTGGACAAATTTTACCGGCTCACTTCGTAACGTATGAGTGTGAAGTTTCGCGAGGACTTGCAAAAATTCGGCTAGACGCGGGTTTAAGTTGTTTGGGGCTCGAATAATAATGAACAATAACGTTAAGGGAGTTGAAAAGATTATGAGAAATAATATTAAGGGGGTCAGACTGGTGCGATGGTCTAGTGGTTAGCGTGCTCGCCACTAAACCAGCGGACCCGGGAGGTCCCGGGTTCGAATCCCAGTCGCGTACATTTCGTCGTGAAATGTTTTATCTTCGGCATTTCGCGGCGAAATAAGACTAGTTCCACGACTGGGGCGGCGAACTCGATGACCGCCCTGTATTGGTATAGGTTTTCCGCAGTTTCCCTATACCCATGACAGAAATGTCATGATGAATATAATACAGAGGGGGAAGTCGGCTGCGGCCGCAACAGGGGGGAACAGGGAGAAAGATGGAGACAAAAAGGAGTAAACAATAGAGGGAAGAACGGTCATAATGATGGGAAAGAATAGGTAACAAACGCGAAAAGCGTATACCTAAGGAAAAAACCAATAAAAAAAAATATATTAAGGGGGTCAGATAATAATGAAAATGTTTAAGGGGATTTAAAAAAATAATAAAATATCAATTAAAAAGAAAAATAATCGGTAAATATTCGGAAGTGTCACTCCCGCTAAAAAGAGGCTGTACACTTTTTGTTATCAATTCTTTATAATTATAAAACCTTATATTAAGTTATAGTTTTATGGCGCATAATGCATCAACATGTGCGGATAGGTCACCAATAACTGGGCATCACAAAAGTAAGCACTTTTGTAAGAAATGTTTCGAAAATACCCAAACCCAAACAGACACACCCAAACAAACCCAAACAAACAAGCCCCAACGAACCCAAACAAACTAACCCAAACGAACCCAAACAAGCAAACAAACCGAAACAAACGAACCCAAACAAACAAACCCAAACAAACCCAAACCCAAACAAACCCAATCAAACCCAATCAAAATATTTAGTTTATATTTCACAATGGAGTGCTTGGGTTTGTTTGGTTTTGTTTGGGTTTGTTTGGGTTTGTTTGGGTTTGTTTGGGTAATCAAACCCAAACAAACCCAAACAAACCCAATCAAACCCAATCAAACCCAAACAAACCCAAACAAAATATTTAGTTTATATTTCACAATGGAGTGCTTGGGTTTGTTTGGGTTTGTTTGGGTTTGTTTGGGTAAAACAAATCAACTCGATTCTGACAGGAGTGGCAGTTCCGAATATTTACCGAATAATCGAATAATTATGTGAAATTAACACAAATTAAGGGGTGACAAAATCGAATTATAAAAAAAAATTCTTCTCTAACCTGATCGAAGTACTGATAAAATCTTCGTAACTCGTAAGGGTCCCGCATCGTCGTGCTCATGTATTTCGCCCGCTTATACAAGTAGACGAGCAATTTGTGCTTCAGGCTATTAATGGTAGCGTCCCTGAAGGGTCTCGAATGTACGCCAGGCCACGCGCTCGTCACCAAATAAGCGTCATCGTCGAGACAAAATCTTGAGAAAAAAAATCCTTTTTACGACATTTCACGGCTAAACTTTTTTCCTCTCATAAAAAAATGTATGCAAAAATATCATTCAATTGCAAAATAATGAATAAAAAAATCGCATTTACAAAAAAAAAATAAGAAAAAAAAAATTACGTAGTAAAGTAATTCAATTAAGATTTTCTGGAAGACCGAATTGATGCGGGTTTTTTAGCTTGTTCAAAATTGAAAATAGGCAATATGCCGTACCTGCCTATTGTCCTCACGTTTATAAACATTCCATCCAATATTTGAAATATATGTATAGTCTGATGCTGCACGGATAGCACAGCCAAAATATCTTTGTACAAGTAAAGGCCTGAAATTAGAAGAGGAAAAAAAATTGCCGAGCCATCGTGAGGGGGCGATTAGACGGGGTATTTGTTGCAACCGACCTTGGTTATGGGAGAGATAAATCTTATCGACTTTAAAGTGTCTACTATCACAGAGTTTTCCGCCCCTCAAGTCGACCAGGTGGAGACTGTAGTCCTCGAGGGGCGAGCGAGGATTCGGCGTCAGGGCCTCGTTGTTGGTGTATATCTAAAATCATTGCGCCGTAACACATATATGTGGTTACGTTCAATCACTAAAATCACTGTATTACGGTCAATTAAGGGGAGGTACCGGAGTTAACGGCGAGAAAAACAGGTAAACTTCGGGAATTTTTATCTCAAAAACTGATGTTTCGATTAGATGCGCGTTTTTTTTTATTGGGAAATATGTACATTGAAGTATGTTTAGGAATTTTTCAAAAATAAATTCGTTGACCGGAAACGATTCAAACGCGATTATCCCGAAACATGGTTTTCAAAGTCGGTGCCAGATGTATCTCGAAAACGGCTTGTCCGATTTTGTCCAAATTTGGATACAATATTCTTCGACAGTTTTGATTGAACCATTGCTTTTTTATGCAATGTGTATGCAATCCAAAATCGTCGGGAATTGCAAACGAAAAACGAATGTTCAATTAAAACGCTCGCAATGCCGTCAAAAATGAAAATTTCTAAAAAAAAATCCTACGTGGCGAACGAGAAAAACTGTCGAATAATATTGTATTCAAATTTGGACAAAATTGGCCGTTTTTGAGATACAACGTTGGAATCGCTTCCAGTCGACGAATTTATTTTAAAAAATTCCTAAACATACCTCCATGTACATATTTTCCAGTAAAAAAAAACTCGGATCCAATCGAAACATTAGTTTTTGAGATAAAAATTCCCGAAGTTTACCTGTTTTTCTCGCCGTTCACTCAGGTTCCTCCCCTTAAACAATTACGATATTATCGTAAATTTAAAACATTTCAATATCGCGTGAATTTAAAAATCACAATTTTGTATTGCAAATTACTTTTATTCAAACCGACGTTTGTCTATTCGAAACATTTCGCAAGTCAGAAGGATGTATAATTTACCTTACCAATTTATTACAATTACGATATTATCGTGATATTTATCATTATAATATTATTTATAATATTTATTATTATCGTAAATTTGAAACATTAGGATATAGTATGTGACTTTAAAAATCACTATTCTGAATTGTATTGTGTGTAAACGATAATTTATTTGTCCATAAAATTTTAAAAGCAACTTTACATTTGTTTGGACAAACTTTAGTCTTCTTAGGAAAATTTAAGATAACGGGATCAAGAAAAATTACTATGTCACAATAAACGATAAATATTGTTATATTATAGTGAGTAAAATAATTGATTTCAGTAAATTACAAAATAATTAAATTTCAATTAATTGAAAAATGACCCAATTAAAGCAAAACCAAACTTATTACTCGATCTTGTAAATGACTAGTAAAAACAATGATTTATTTACATTTGCCAAATTACAAGCAACAACACTTTGTCAAAATCTAGTTTATTTTGCTGGAGTTGACAAAATAAACACGTTCGTTGATTTTACTTTATTTGTTAAAATTGGTGCAGTAAATCATTAAAATATAGTTAATTAGTTTAGTTAGTTAATTAGTATAGTATAATTTCCAAGTATAGCCGTGCAGGTTTTACACAATTCCTCCCTCTTTATATTGATACTCTTTTACACGTTCCTTTCTTTTTTTGTTAACCTTTATCTTTCGTCCTTTTTCTCCTTTGTGCTTTCTTTCTTACCATGCATTCGGAGCCACTCGCATGTTCGCAAAATTCTTCGATCGGTTTTCCTTTCATTTCCCTATTAATCCCTCTTAAGGAAAGGTTGTGAGGTCGATGTCTCCGATTTCGATGAAATTTGGCATGTTTGTAGAATGGGTAAAAATAGGCGACACGTATTTTTTTATATCTGCGGAACGCGAATTTTTAAGGGGTGGAACGCACCCTCGAAAATAGGGGTGTTTTTCGTTTTCCGTCGATATCGTTATCGTTCTCAGCTCCAATGTATAGTACATGAAAAAATAAACATTGTTGCAATTTGAAATTTTTTCATATCTCGTACCGTTCAAACGTTAACGACGAAAAACGAAAAACACCCCAATTTCGGGGGGTGCGTTTCAACCCTTAAAAATCGGGTTCCGCAGATATGAAAAAAAAATACGTGTCGCCTATTTTTACCCATTCTACAAGCATGCAAAATTTCATCGAAATCGGCGAGATCGACAGAAATAACAAAATGGCCGACATTTTTCGGAAAAAAAAACAAAAAAAAACGTGTTTTTCCACCGTTTTTGGCAACAAGAAAAACTGGTAAATATCAAAAATTTTAAAAATCCTTGTTATGGGGTATAGCTATACTTGTAATGAATATGTGATTAAAATTTCACACGGATCGCTTCAGTAGTTTCGAAAATTTTATCAACAAGCCGTCGAAAAGCATTGTTTCGAGAAAAACGCGTTTAAAGTTTGTTTGGATTACATAAATACATTAAAAAATTTCAATCTATTTGGAAAGTGTATTTATCAAGTGTAACAACTTTTTATATCAATATCTATAATATAAACCAACACTGAAAAAAAAATTCGTTCATCCATCCAAAATTCAGTTGGTCCAACAAAATTGTATCTTTAAGGTAGTACCTCCACAGAAGAGTTGAATTAAGAAATGGTTGAAATTTGACATATACGTTATTTAATACATTATCCAAACATCTGTTCAATTTGAATAAGTTTGACCATCCCAAACCTGAGATATTTACACTTAAAGTTGGCTTGGTTTACACGTAACAAATGCGTTATGATGGGCAAACGGAGCATCATTAATTCTACCGTCAAAACTAAAATTAAGAAATTGATAAAAAACGAGGATAAGCTACAGTAAGATATCACGAATAATGTGAAAAAAAATAAGAATGATTCACCATCTAGTTTCCAAGATATAACCATGAGAAGCCTTCACAATTTTGATGCAAAGCCTGGCAAAGCCTGGAAAAAAACAATTGGGGCAAAGTCTGGACAGTCCCGGCAAAAAGTTTACTGGCAATGGTCGATCAAAAACACAATACAAAATATATTTTACGACAATAAATGATATCCATCGTATTATCTACTGGTACCGAGTCAATATTGCGTAGTTTTTAATTTTATTCATTACTAATTAAACAAATTATCAATCTTTTAAACATGAACATGGTATGTAATCTTTTGGTTGAGATTTTCGTAGAGGAACTACCTTAAATACGTTCAACTTGATTTTTGATTGGCATAACAAAACAGTATAGTTGGGCAGTAACCAAATATACATTTAAACCATGTGCTTATTTAGCATGTCTGAGCAACTGTCAAAACAACAAAATTTCGAGACAACAACATGCATTTTGCACATTCAACGATTCTTTCTTCTCAGTGTATGAAAAAAAATCATGAAAATAGCCTTTTTTAGCGTCTAAAGTGAGAAGACCCCTTAACCTGGCCCATGTTTCTTCAGTTTTTCCCTCTATGCCCTCCTCTTCCCAGTACTCTTCCATTTCCATACGCTGCTTTCGATTTTCGTACTCCCTACAATACGATGAATTCTCAATTTTGTTCCAGGGTTACCATTCTTTGCCATATTGCTCCCGCTCCTACCTCCTCCCTTCATTTCCAGCCCCCATTTGCATGGGTTTGGATTTAATATAATTCTTGCTTTTTCCTTCAAACACTCTTTAGGCCACCTATCTTCCGGCATTTTCATTACCTCACATAAGTGAGAAAAGAGCAGTTTGCTGCTCTTTTCCATGCTTCTGTTCCGCTGCCTCTCATCCCCGCCTCCATTCTCCACACGCAGCTTGACGTGTTGTCATTTTAGTTTTAAGGCTTTCACGGCTCTTTATGTAATGACAAGAGTATGTAGCTTCCGGATGGAGGCCGTGTCGAGGATCAGCGTTGTGTATTGTCATTTATAGCCATTGCAATTTTAGTTAGTTAATTAATAAACATAGTTAACTTGTTCAGTAAGTGAATCAATTAAGTTAGTCGATTCATCAGATGGAGTCAATTAGATTGGTTGGTCAATTGTAATGAGAAGAGTAATGGTCAAATGTAATGAGACGAGGTCAAATGTAATGAGACAATAAGGTCAAATGTAATGAGAAGAGTATGTAGCTTCCGGATGGAGGCCGTGTCGAGGATCAGCGTTGTGTATTGTCATTTATAGCCATTGCAATTTTAGTTAGTTAATTAATAAACATAGTTAACTTGTTCAGTAAGTGAATCAATTAAGTTAGTCGATTCATCAGATGGAGTCAATTAGATTGGTTGGTCAATTAATAAAATGTAGTTAATTAATTTAGTTAATCAATTCATAAAATGTTGCTAATTAGTTTAGTTAGTTTACCAATGAAATTCGGTTAAGTAATTTAGTTAGTTGATTAATAAAACTTAGCTAATATAGTTTACTCAGTCGACTATAAAAGTATGCTTTATTCTGTCGACCTACTTTATTTTGTTAACGAGCTTAAGGGGTTAGCCCCACTTGCGATTTTGAAAAAATCGATTTTTTTTATTGCATTTTTTTGAAGTATAAGTATCTGAGAATATGTCCTGAAAATTTCAAGTCGATCCGAACAAAATTGACCGAGATATGAGCGTTGAAAGAGAAGAATCCGCCTTGAAAGAGCGTTGAAAGAGAAACTTTAAGGGGGGATCGTCTTTTTTTTTCGCAAAATTAACCGCTTTTTGGGAATTTTTTTGTGAAGAAAGTATACAACGGAAAACTTGTGAAACTTGGCATATAGTTTTATTGATCTGTTTACTACATACAAAAAAAATTTTAAACAATTTCATCAAATATCCGCCTCCCACCCCCCTCGACGCGCGATGGTCCTTTTTTGATGGTGTGCACGATTTCTCGAAAACTATTCAACCGATTGCCTTCAAATTTGGACAGAATGCTCAGCTGACATCCTTTTATCGTTTGATGAAGCAAAAAAGCAATGCGTTTAATAGTTTTTTATTTATAACAAAAAATCGATCAATTTTTTTTCGAAAAATCGATACTTCCAGTTCAAAACGTCACCAAATCGTCAATTTTTTTTTCCCCTTCATCGAACGATAGCTATATGTGTCTAAAGTAAAATGCTTTTTGGGTTTTTGTTGCAGGATGAACGTGAAGGCTGTAATCGTGCACACCATCAAAAAAGGACCATCGCGCGTCGAGGGGGGTGGGAGGCGGATTTTTTGATGAAATTGTTAAAAATTTTTTTTGTATGTAGTAAACAGATCAATAAAACTATATGCCAAGTTTCACAAGTTTTCCGTTGTATACTTTCTTCACAAAAAAATTCCCAAAAAGCGGTAAATTTTGCGAAAAAAAAAGACAATCCCCCCTTAAACGCGTTTTTCTCAAAATGGCATTTCTGAAGTCGGTGACCAAGATTACTCGAACACTAATGAACCGATCTTCTTGAAATTTTGCAGGCTTATTTAATACATAAAAATGTAGTCTTTAATCGTTCGATTTTTTTTTTTCGAAAAAAAATGGCCGTTTTATAGCCAAAAAAACGGCCGTTTTTTTTCGTTAAAATCGAACCATTAACTTTGACTGTCCGCCATTTTGTGAAAAATGAATATTTTTTAAAATCCTTCGATTAAAGACTAGTTTATACTCATATTTGACTAAATCCATCCGCATTGTTTTTTCAGATGATCCACTTCGCCGCAATGTTGGTCACCGCAAACCGTGTATATAAAAACATTATTTCATTGACGGCCATTTGCCACTAAACAATGTAATATTTTTCAATAAAAAATTTACTGAAAGTTCTTCAAGATGTGTTCTTTAAGATGGTATATTGATCGATTAAAAAAGTTTTGTAGTTTTCTTTAAAAAAATTCATGAAAAAGGCCTTTTTTTTGCACCACAAGTGGGGGGTAACGCCTTAAACCTACGTAGGTGGGTGAAAAATTGCCTTCTTTTTAGACGATAAATATTTGAAGTTCGTCACGATTTCACTTCTTTTTAAATCGATCTTCATTGTTCAATAGTTGCGTAAAAATGTCGACTTTTTTCATAGATTTTGTATGACCGAGTTTGTTTGGGTTTAAATTTTATTAATATTTAAAAATTATTTTAAAAATCGACGATCGTCAGTCTTGAATTTTTTGTCAACTTGAATAACCCCGTTGAGTTGTCAGATTTCAAACTTGTGCCACGTTATTGAGTTTTTTCTGTATTTTATGCTGTCTTTTAAAGGCTCTCAATATATGTATCTTTGTGTTTAAAAAAATGCGTTTCTTCGTCACCAACCACATCCCCGAATTTTTCGTCGCAATTTGACCATTTTGTCAGCCCTCGAGGAAGATGTAGCCTCTCAAAACGAACAAAATAAACTGGACATTTTGAAATTAAGACAATGAGATAAAAATAGTGAATTATTGAGCTCGCCGAGTGTACCTGATAGAAGTGCGGGCGCAGCTCATCCGGTATGTGAGCAGCGGATCCGGCAATGACGTATCTACCGTCGTCCGTGAAGAGACTGCATTCCCTGTTGAGCTGTTCGTTGCTCTGCACCACGTTGACGATCCACTTGGCCTTGCGTAAACGCGAAGGAAAATAAATGTATTCCTCCCGTGGGCCAAAAAGTCGTTATTTCAAGAAAGAACGAGATTACTTTGAAAAATCGACGAAAAATGTTGTTTCTTATGCGAAAGGTGCGCTCGTCGTTTTTGTGGCCGACGTACTCGCCCCGCAGGTCAGCGAGCAGGTCCGCGGCCGCGGACGCACCGCGATACTCGTAAACTTCGATGGAAGTTTGATCGGCGCTGAACGCGATGAGGTATCGCCCGTCGGGGCTGAACTTTCGCAGAAAGCACGGCGGTTTCTCGACATTGACGACCGTAAAGTTGGGAAAGACGTTTTGGTAGAATTGACGCGCGTTGAGGACGTGAGTGCCGGGATACGGACAGCCGATCGTCTCTCGCCTTCTGAGCCTCACGACGATATTCTGCGCCGCTATCCTTCTCGGCCTGACGGGACACGGCATTGTAACGAACTCCGCCTTGGCGTCCTTCTCCGCCATCCTCACGCTCGATCGCCAATGAGCAAATTCCGATTTATCTCGTCGCTAATTTTTTTGTTACTCTTGTCATACTTGCAATTGAGACGTAACCTCAAATTCGAAAACATTCGCGAATATTGTGTGGAAAAGAACATTTTTGACAATCGGGAGTCTTTTGGTTTGGGTTGAAGAAAAAATGGATGGTTGTTTTCTAGGGTTTTTTTTTTCGGCTACCTTTGAAATCGGGCTCTTCAGAGCCAATAAAACGAACATAACCTCAAATTTGATAAAATCGGAGATTTTGTTGTCGAATTGGAAATTTTTGAAAATTAGAAGAATTTTTTGTTTGGGTTTGTTTGCTTTAGAACGAAAATGGGGCTCGATTGTTTTCCAGGGCTTGTTTTTCACTTACCATCGAACTCGGGCCCTTCACAGTAGAGCGAACGCGATCGGCGGAGAAATTGAAAACGAATTGAAACTTTCGAATAGCACCTGTGCATTTTGTTTAGTTATCAAAAGAGTGGCATTTCCGGAGCTGATAATATTTTTAGCTTCGTTTATCAACGAATTTACTTGTTTTCCGTATTTCTCGCGATTTTTCGCGCCCTAACCCCACTTTTCTCCGCGTCGAGATTCACGTATTTGCGCGTAGGGTCCGCGGGTGACGCTGGCAGAATTGTGCAACGACCAGATATCGGTAGTCAATTTTTCGTTGTTTGAAACAACGAAGGGAGAGACGTGACTCGATTATTTGAAGGTTATGTTTTGGTGATTAGACCGGCGCACGGTATTACATACAGGTCTGGAAACTCAATGAAATTACGGTGGTGGGGGTGACTCGACTATTGAAACGATTGAAACCGAATTTGTGGTGTCGCCAGTATCGAGGGGTGTTGTTTTGATCACGGATTAGGCCACAATTTTATATACAGGTCTTAAAAAGACAGTCGTATTTGATAAGCAGCGAGTGGGCGGCTTAGTGTCCAAGCTTTCTTTTCTTATCGCCGCCGCCGTGTGTCGTGATTGGGAGGACATGATGAGACTAACCTAAACCGATCATAACATGACGTACATTCGCTTCTACAGCCGTACTCAACGAAGTGCCGTTCTTATCATTCTTACAAGATCCTCAATTCCACTCAATCAATAAGAATCGAAACAATAACATAAATAATTTATTTATTTATAAGTCAACTATACAAATTCACTTGCAAAAATCCATTAAAATAATAAAATAAAAAATTGGAAGAAGTATTCAATTATAAATTGGCCATGCCAAAGTTTTTATTTTAAATGCTGTATTGATAACGAGAAATAAAAGAAAAGTATCTTGCGATTCGATCCACAACTTTCCGTTTCCCAGCGCAAGCGGAAGCATTCAGCTCAACTATACTACCGTGATAAGAGCAATAAGATATGAATTACTTTTATCGTGGTCACTTGAGCTCTGCACGCGGTTAATAGAGGTTTGGCTATATTTTTGAGCATGTATGTATTTCTTTGTTTATTTTTGCATGCAAATACATGTAATTTACTTTTCGTGTACTGGATATTTCTCACGAAATACAATCGGGACACGTAAACCGAAAAATTGCAGTCTGAAGCGCATGCGCTGTGGGCAAAACAGAAAGAGATTGCTGTCTCTTTCGCACACGATATTGCTGTCTCTTTCGCACAGGACACCCCCTTTCCTATACGCACCATACGGCTGAGAATTGAAGCAAAAACGAGACGCTAAATTTGAGTATATTTGCTGGCAGGTCGCTGGAATATTCAAATTTTTGTTGCGTTTCGCGGGCACTGATGCTGTACTTTGATTGGCCCTCGGCGCTGCGCTCTCATTGGCAGCCGTCGTCGCGCGGCGCTCCATTGGGATGTTTCGGGGGAGGGGGAAGCGTGCAACTCATTCTCGAGTGAACCGCCACGGAATCACGATGTCTATAACTATTTCGTAATATCGCGTTTTCACCATTTTTCGGACAGCGAATCATTCTCAGAATTGAAACGTGTGATCTTTAGCATCACCTTTCCTTGGTAAGCTTATTGCCCGGGACGTCGGAGAGAACGAACAGAAAAGCGGGTGCAAATTTTACGACGCTCGCGAAGCTCTTGACGCTCGTAGAATCGGAAAGTTAGGTTTTTTCTCGTTTTTTTTCTTGAGATAATGTTTTATTATTAGCCGTGGTTCTTTTACACGGCGATTTAGTTCTCGTGCCGTGTTTTCCCGCGGAAAAAAGCCTCTCTCCACATAACCTACAAACATTACAGATCGACGGTGGCTCTCGTATTTTATTAATTTATCGAGCGGTTGCAATAAAGAAAATCTCCAGGGCGCATGAAAGAAGGGAAAAGTCGAAAAACTGTTTTTCCAATCCCGAAAAAATGTATACGAGAAAAATGATTCGAAAGGGAACAAAGGGAGTCTATCGTAAAGTATTTTCTCGTTGTATTCGTTTGGCGAGGGATTTAAGCTCGAAGGGATTGTAAAGGAGCAATTATAAATTGGAACAAAGATATTTCCCGGGGACAAATGCATTTGCCGATTTGCATTGTTCGGGCGATAATTTCAGCGAGGTTGGATTTTCCCGTGGAGCAAGGCCCGACTCCCGAGTTTTAAATGGCGCAGGTAGTAATTCCGATTTTCAATGAATTTTATTATAAACGCAGCTGCACTGGGAACGAGGTGTCCCGCGTTGCTGGACATCAGCCCCTCCCCCGTTGGCCCTTAAGCAGGTAGGGTAAATGACCCTCGTATATTTCTTCGGGTATGTTGGAAAAATTTTCTTCCAAGGGATAATATAAAATAAGGTATTAACATCGAACAGCCGAAAATGGGCATCACACGGACTGATAGGTCTAGGCCAAATTTTCGAAATTCATATTATTTGAAACGTTTTCGATATATATATATTATATTTAAAGTTTTCAATATTAACACCATTTTTAAAACTTTTCCAAATTAAAATTACTTGAAAAATTCACCGAATTGGAATTATATTAATATTTCTACATTAAGGCTGTTCAAAATTTTTTCTAAATCAGAATTATTTTACGATTTGTAAATTGAAGGTATTTGATAAATTTTGAAAATTAAATTGCGTTAAAAAGTTTCCTAAATGAAAATGATATGCAATGTTTTGCAAATTTAAATGCGTTAAATAATATGGAAACTTGTAACTTTGATTTTAAATCGAATGAACATTTTTTTATTTCAATTTAATAATCAACATTATTTTCAAACTTTTGTAAAATAAAATCGTTAACAGAGTTCTCGGAATGAAGATTATATGAATTTTTATACATTAAAAATGTTAAGAAAATGTGCTAAATCTTTTTACCGCAATATAAAATGCGTTACAGAGTTTCCGAAATGAAAATGATATGCAATGTTTTGCAGATGTAAATGCGTTAAATAATATAGAAACTTTTAACTTCGATTTTAAATTAAAGAAAAATTTTTTTCATTTCAATTTCATAATCATTATTTTCGAACTTTCCTTAAATAAAGCCGATTACTCAAATAATACCGTTTAAATAAAGTTCTCGAAATTAAGAGTATATTTAGAATATAGAAATTAAGAGTATAATTCTTCTACGTTAAAACTGTTATGAAAATGTGCAAAATTAGAATTATTATGAGTTCACTCAATTTAAGTTATTTGATAGGTTTTCTAAATTATGGACCATGTTTTATAAATTAAAAGGCGTTCAAAACATTCGTAAATGAAAATGTGTTTGAAATAAAAATGCGTTAAAAAAGTTCCTAAATATAACTGTATTACAAAACTTTTGTGAGCTAAAAATCGTTAAAAACTCTTAAATAAAAATAATTTACAAGGTTCTGTAAATTAAGTTGCGTTAAAAACGTTCTAGAACAAAAGTTCTTCAAAGACCTTTCCAAATACCAAATCTTATGAGTTTCCAAAAATAAAAGTGATTTAAAACATTCTATAAATCAGAATTAGGTCAAAAATATTCCCAACTAAAATTGCTTTACGTGTTTTCCATCAAAACATTTCTAAAAACATTTCCACCTTAAAATAATACAAAAAAACATTTCCGAATTTACTTAAGTATCATTCAAAATGAAAATGATACTAAATCGTTTCACGATTTCCATCTTCTGGCAATTTTTCCCCCAAAGTAAGTCCACAGCCCTGCCTCGCTTCGAGCTCATTAATTTTCCAAGCGAAATAAAGTGTACCCGAGTTTGTTTTGCGCTGGTGTATGCAGCGTGTCCCAACCGCCGTGTGCCCCTTTGCGAAACACATGTTCCACGCTGGGAGCAGGTGGATGATACTCGCTGTGTGTGTGTGTGTTCGCGTCAATTTTACTTCGTGCGATTTCCGTGCGCGTATCAAGTGTAGTTAAAAATCCTGGCGAAATTTGCCATGTCCCACAATGTATCTCTCGCCATACGCGTGCAATAAGCCACGAAGAAAGAAAAAAACGAAGGAACAATAAGGTACGAAGAAATAGTGTATACGAGAGAAATAGGGTAGGAGGATGGAAGGAACGGAGGAATTTGCAGTTGAAAAGAAAAGTAAGAGCAGGTAAGGGAGCAGGTAGTCAGGTATAGGGAAGAAGGTGGCCCAACAGTGTCAGGGGGGAGGCCGCCGCTTTGTTGTCCCTAACTCCCAGTGTGTTCAAATACGCGCGTGTACGTGTATGTGCATCGTGCACACGGAACGTCGTGTACCCTATCGCCCCGCCCCCTTCAGCGAAAACTTAAAAATGCCGCCGCCGCACAACCCGAATCGATATCCGGCTAGGCGATCACGTGATGCGGGCCACGGAGCTTCGAGCCAATGGGTGGGCGGCGCGAGCGTGCTGGTCGCGCCGATTCGCCCGAGTATTTCCCCTCTCCCGGACTACGGCGCCGTCAGCCAGTAGTGTTGCGTGGAGAGGACTGCTGAGTGTGGAAGGGACTCGGTGCACCACTGGCAGAGGGGGAAGCCAACGTCCTTCTTGCTCGCAGGGCAACGCGTCTGTACACACGTATATCAGCATATATCTGCTGTTCTTTTTTCCATCGCGGAGTGCCAAAGTGAGTGAGAGAGAGAGAGAGAGAGAGAGAGAGAGAGAGAGAGAGAGAGAGAGAGAGAGAGAGAGAGAGAGATAGTCTCGCTGGGCAAAGAGCGTGGGCCATGTGCCGCACAGTCCGGACTACCTGGCAGACTTGCTCGCTCGGGACGCCACCATAGCGACAGTCGTCTCCGCATCACTAGAGCCTTACATTTTATTTTTTCTCCTCTTTTCCCTCATTCTCTGGTCAGTCCGCCACGGAACTTTGCCCAGCGTGGGTACATAGTTGCGTGTCGTATATACATATAGCACGTACAGTATCCGTGTGTATGGGGGAGTGCGAGAGAGAGGGAAAATCCGAACTGAAGGCAGCGTCGAGTCGAAGCGCGATTGAAAGTGCGCACACATTCGTGCAGCGAGTGCGCTGGTGTACGGACCAACAGTGTGCGACCGTATCTCAGTTTTTGTGCCCCCCCCCCCTCGCCCCTTTCACGTAGTGCAGTGGGAGGAAAAAAACACGTATTCACAAGTCTCCAGTGCGAGTTTCGCGTCCTGTATTAATACATGCTCGATAGACACGTGTATGACGCGAGCCAAGTTTTCCATGGTGCTTAGTTGCTCGTCCAATCCTCGCATTGTGTCCTTCGGATCACGGTTTTTGGTGGTGCCTCGCAGTGTGAATTATCGTGGCTCGCAAACGGCTTCGTGGAGTTGAAGCGAAGACGGGGGGCGAAGAAGACGGAGAAGAGAGAGAGAGAGAGAGAGAGAGAGAGAGAGAGAGAGAGAGAGAGACTGACCGAGTGAGAGAGTGAGAGGGAGAGCCCAGCCTCGTTTTACTAAGGGGTCTTCTTGGGTGTCGCAGCGCTATGGTATTCGTCTCACTCGGCTGAAGCAGAGGTGTGTCGGAAGCGCGAGAGAGAGAGGGAGAGCCTGTTCGAGTGTCCGTGTGTTGTACACTCCGTGCTCAGTGTGCTCCCGATAAAGTGTTGGTGGAAGTTAAAAAAAGAATGAACACGGTTCCTGGTGTTAGTGAAATTCAGTTGGACTCTTAAAAAAGAAGAAGAAGAAGAAGAAGCATAGGAGGAAGGGGAAGACTGTTCCCAAGGAGTAACAGGACCCTGGAGCAAGGACTTCCTGGGGATCAGTCCACCGCGGGGATCATCCGCCGAAGGCCGGAGACGTTCATCCTGAGAATCTTGCTTTCGAACGTGGAACCAGAACGAGAGGGAGAGAGGGGAAACTTGATCGGGGAAGAGGGAGACACATGCAAGGCGTCTGGAGTAGCCCCAGCAAGTGTACGGGCCTGGAGGTCCCCACTAGAGACTCCCACCGAGTGACCCAAACAAGCCCAAACAAACGCCAGTGACGAGGAGCTCCGAGGAAGGGAAGCTTCGCAAGTGCTAAGCCGGAGGTTGGGACATCACGGATAGATGAAGCAAACCCTAGCGAAGTGGAAGAGCTCGGAGCAAGGGAAGTGCCAACCTGGAGCTTGGAATACCACTGGTAGATGAAGGAATCGCCCTGGAACCATCCCCACACTCCTTTTAGGACTAGTATGCGCGGAGTAGTTATAGTGTTCGCGAAGTGGTCGAACTTGCGGTGATTCAGTGTCGCGAAGAGACATAGTCCAGGAGACACGCGTGTGTGACCGTTGCGCGGCCGCAACGGGCCCATGATGGAAGATAGTCAGCTGTTGATGACCGAACTACTGCCGAGCTTGACGACGGGAACGACAACTACGGGGAGTAGTAGAGGTGGTGGCTGCACGACCCTATTGCAGCACAGATCCGGCCACTATTATCACTTGCACCAGCCTCATCTGGCGCTCACGGGTTCGTCATACAATAACGGCACGCTGCCGCTGAAAAATCCAGCCCATCACGCCGGTTGTGTCGGCGATAATGGCGGCACAGCCGGCGCTGGTGGTGGTGGAGGTGGCGTGGGCGGGCTCGGGCGCCGTTGCAACGGCCTCGACAGGGACGGCGATTACTCGATGGACGGTAATCCCGGCAACTGTTACAACTCCCTGAACTGTCGGGATCGTTACGGCGACACTACCGATCTCAGCAGTTATCAGCCCGATGGTCAAGGTATCTCGAGGTTATTGACGGATCTGTGCAAGCGTTCGAGTCCACCGGTTAGCAATACGCACGTCTCCTGCCTCTATCCGGAGATCCTGGCGCTCATATTCAGCCATTTGGATGTTAGGGACAAAGGCAGAGCGGCGCAGGTTTGCGTTTCGTGGCGCGACGCCGCCTATCATCGCTCGGTATGGCGCGGCGTCGAGGCCCGTCTTCACTTGAGGAAACAGGCTCACGTACTTTTCGCCAGCCTCGTGAAGCGCGGCGTCAAGAGGGTCCAGATACTGTCGCTGAGACGCGGTCTCGGTGACGTTATCAAGGGCATACCCAATCTCGAGTCGCTCAATCTATCGGGTTGTTACAACGTGACGGATGCCGGGCTGAGCAACGCTCTGTCCCAGGAAGTCTCCTCCCTGGTCGAGCTCAACCTATCGCTCTGCAAACAAGTCACGGACGCGTCGTTGAGCCGTATAGCGCAGTACTTGAAGAATCTTGAGTCACTGGAGCTTGGCGGCTGTTGCAACATAACGAACACCGGGCTGCTGCTGATCGCGTGGGGCCTCAAGAAACTCAAGAGACTGGATCTACGAAGCTGCTGGCACATATCGGATCAGGGGATAGCTCATTTGGCTGGATTGAATCGGGAAACGGCCGACGGCAATCTTGCTCTTGAACATCTGGGCCTTCAGGACTGCCAGAGACTGAGCGACGAGGCCCTCAGGCATGTAGCGGTTGGCCTGCCAGTCCTAAAGTCCATCAATCTTTCGTTTTGCGTCTCCATCACCGATTCCGGGCTCAAGCATCTCGCCAAGATGCCCAACCTGGCGGAGCTCAATCTTCGCTCTTGCGACAACATCTCGGACGTGGGTATGGCCTACCTGGCCGAGGGTAACAGCCGCATATCCTCCCTCGATGTCTCATTCTGCGACAAGATCGGCGATCAAGCACTCGTCCACGTGTCCCAGGGCCTCTTCAATCTCAAGTCCTTGTCGCTTTCCGCTTGTCAGATCAGCGACGAGGGCATATGCAAGATCGCCAAGACCCTTCACGACCTTGAGACCCTCAATATCGGACAGTGCAGCAGGATCACCGACAAGGGACTCAACACCATCGCCGAGAGCATGAAACACCTCAAGTGCATCGATCTTTACGGATGCACCAGGATAACTACCAGTGGTTTGGAAAGGATTATGAAATTGCCCCAGCTCAGTTCTTTGAATCTTGGCCTGTGGCACGTGCGGTGATGCGGGCCCCGTTTTTTTACAGTCAATACTTGTTGTCAAAAATTATCACGCGAACGGTTAGGCTAAGCACTGCTACTCTTTGTTTCCGGTTTTTTTTTTAAGTTTTGCCCCGATCGCACCGGGCTCGTTCGTTTTTAGGCACCCACTCGAGTCCTCCAATGCTGCCCTAGCTATCGCGAATCCGATACGTTTAGTCTTGATTCGTGCCCAAACGGCAACATTTTAGTAACTTACTAGCATCAAGCGGCACCCCAAATTGCTGTTTCTTTTGTGGTAACCCGCGATAATAAGGGGGGAGGGAGCGAACAACGCGAGAACAGAGGAAGCAAAGGGTCATTTTGTTTCCTAAGCTTCGTCGTGATTTTAGGCAAAGACACGCGAGCCATTCCGCTTTCTAGTTCTAGAATCAACGTCATCAACGGGGACACGCTGGATCAAAAACGGAAAATTGTAATCAACTATATTCCTAGGGGTTTTTTTCGCTCTGCCGAAAGTGCTATCGGTCATTCCACTTACGATGAAACGCTGTTTAGCTTGACGAACGGTTAACACCCCTTGGAAAATAGTTGAACGTAAGACTCAGTCTTAGGGTTTTTACCGCACCTTAAGGGGGAGAAAGGGCTCTGCGCTTTGTTTCGTTGGTTCGTGGTCGATGTTAGAGCAAGCGTTTTTTCCAATTTATTTTGCAACGTATTAGGACAATTTACTGTTTTACCGATGATCCAGAGGTGCTGCTTGCCATTGTTGGGGTTCAAGCTAATAAAAATCCAAGTCGATGAATTTTCCCTTTGGGAAATGTCATAAGGTGCTCTTTTTTTGGGAATCGCGAGAGTATTTTTTTCCAATTTACACGCACTCAATGAATATTAAATAAACAAAAAAGGCGGCGAATCCATCGATCGAAGCGTCTCCCCACAGCCCAATCTCGTTGAATCTCCCATCATTCGAAAGTCTCGATCGCGTCACGTGGCGAAAAAAAGAGACGATAGAGAGAATACTAGCGTGAAAAATAATTGCAACGAAATTTCTCAGATGCATAAAAGCATGGAAATGGAAATTTCGAAAATGTACGTAACGCCTCGCGTCTCAAGGGTCATTCGGTACGATCGGGAGTTTGAACTGATACTTTTGTAAAGGTACACATCTCTGGGACGAAAAAAAGTCCAGTGAGCGCAGCGATATGCGGGATAAGTTTATCGAGTACATACGTATACATACATACATATACGTATGCATTGTGTGTATGTATGTATATATATGTATATGTATATATACACACACCGATAAAAATAAGCGTTATAAATTAATTGTTTCTACCTCGTTTGCAAAATACCGTTAGTATTGCATTTTTCAAGTGTATCCGCGTAAGCAACCCTCCCCTTTGCCCTTTTCGCTACCACGCTCTCGCAGTCTATGGATATTTTGCATATATCCAGCATTGTTTCACAGTCCCTCCTTGAGATTTCTTTCTCATTCAACACATGGGGTAATTTGTACAGCGGTATCGTTTCTTTTTTTTTACGAATGCAACGACGAATGATACGATAGTTATTATTATTATTATTAATATTAATATTATCAATAAGATCCGTCTCGTGCGGTTTTGTTTGCTCATATTTTTTACGAAAGAGAAAAAAATGTGATAAAAATATGGGTACGGCGAAATTTTTATCCACCCCCCCCCCCCCTCCTATTTCTGCCGTTTCTTGCTCTCTGTTTGCCTCGTCTTGAAGGCACCGACGTTTTCATCAGCACGGATTAAGTCTCGTTTTTCAGAGAGGAAATTTTGGTACGTCGCGAAATGACGAAATTAAATTTTTGTTCTTTGGTTTTTTTTATGAAAATGATTTTTTCAACCAGTTACTTATTCTTTCGTAATTGAGCCTTGAGTCCATTATTATTATTGCAGTATTGCAATTGAACCTCGACTAATTCGATTTTTCGAAAAATGTGATATAACAAGATTTTTCTACAATGATATTAAGCGTTATTTCTGTTCTCCAACTTTCACTTTTTTCATTGAGTTTTTTTAAAATTTCTTCGGTCCATCGACGTTTAAATGATTTGCGAGCGCTAGACGGGCGTACCGGAAGCGAACAACGAATTTTCCTTGGCATTATATAGGCAAACCTGTGAATATTCGAATGTAAATTGATCGACGAATGAACGAATTATTTTTTATGTTTCTCATTATTATTATTATTATTATTATTGTAATAAAATAGTTATGTTTTTTGTCACTATTGCTTTATTGTAATCAAACTTTCGTTATTTTTATTATTATTATTATCGGCGGAATGGTGAAATTGCGAAATAAAAGATCTGGAATTTTCGTAAGCGTTCGGGGGAACCAAATGAGAAGAATGTTCGCTTCTCCCTGTCTCTCGCGCGGAGGGAGAGACGAAAAAAAAAAAGAATAACGTGTAAATGATTTTGTATTTACTCCTTCATTCTTCGCGATGACTATATATATATTTGTTTATTCGGCACGTTCGATTTAAAAGGCGTTATTGAATCGTGAAAATCGTGTCGAATTGTTGATACTGCGATTTAATAATAAAGGAAGAAAAAAAAATAAAATCAAACGAAGACGAAGAATATCTTTTTCTTTTATTTGCAATTACGAGAAAAACACGAGAAAATGATATGTTTAGCTCTGGGAATTTGCGTTCTTATCTTTAGTGGCGTATCGAGAGGAGACGAAAGATCGAAAAGTAAAACGACAGGTCGAAAAAAAAATCGCAAAATACGTCGAGGAACAACGAGAAGGGTGAGGGAGGGGGTGGAAATGTTGCTCACTCGCACGAATGGAATTCTTTCTCGTCACAATTTCGTTGATTGCATGAAAAAAAAGTGGCCTTATACCAATGACGAAAAAAAACCTCGAAGTTTTGCGGGCTTTTTTGCTTCCAAAGATAAAGGGAAAGGCATGAATTTGGACGACAAATGTACAGGGGGCGTTCCATAAA
>OY723390.1:1445086-1766892 GCA_963210295.1 Ophion ellenae
TCAGCACTCATTTTTTGTCATTGTCAACATTTTCAAAAAAAATTTCAATTGAAAAAAAAAGATTATTTTTTGGGCCAGTCTAATATATATATATATATATATATGTGTGTGTGTGTGTGTGTGTGTGTATCTGTATACGACCATAATAGTAATAAGTATAATAATATACTCTTATTTGTATTCACTCCAATAATATTACATATATAGGGTATTTCAGCTCAACTCAGATAACTATTTCCCTCACCATCGTTGTTCATAGATTGCCATAGTGGAAAGCTTCACTCCTGGCGTTAAAAAAACCCGACATTTTTTTTCTTCAAATTTTGTCTACCCTTTGCCATTTTTCGGCTACGAAAAAATCGAAAAGTTCACTTAAATCATTTTTTTAATTGTAAACACAATTTATATACGTTTCGGACCGAATTGTGTGTATTTTTTACTAAAACTCAACTAGGGCTTCCGATATGAACTATTTTTTTTTGTGGAATTTCGATATTGGGGATGATTATGCTATAGTTTGGAAGTCGGAAGATCACGTTTTCCGGTGTTGCGAGCAAAAAAAAACTTCAGAAATGTGGTTTCAGATAAAATTCAATTCGTGTGGGATGTATTTCATTCTAAATTCTTCTTTAATCACCTAAAATTCTATTTTACCTGTGTTACCTATCCTACGTTATATATATATATATATATATATATATATATATATATATATATATATATATATATATATATATATATATAGTGGTATTTATTCCTTGTATACTCTTCTTAAGGGTGTTACACATATACCCTTCTCATTTACATTGGTTTTCTTATATCTATCCTAGTTACTATTTTCCCAAATTATCTCCTGTAATCGCGTAGTCGCGTTGCCGGTTGAATTTTCCCTTAAGGGGGTCCTCTAGTTTCTCGGCTGTTTTTTTACGGCTTTTTCAATAATTTTTTACGGGCAAAGCATCGAAATAATCAATCTCATTGTTTTCGCATAATCTTTATTAACATTAAAATAAGCTTTACAATTTTTTTGAAGTCAAAATATATAATAGAATAAAAGTTATCGTGGCCGACGGGAAGACATCAAGTAAAAGAGGTGCTTGACGGTGACCAAGATTGCGGCTGTTCTGCTCATCTGAAATCAAAAAACCAAACGGCATTTTAATCTTCATATTTAAGACCAGCGATTGAACTAGAGTGAATTCTAAATTACAAAAATTGACTTTTTTTCATACACTTTTGAAAATTACATTCTATTTTTTACTCATTTTTTCTTAAGTTTTTCGCTCGTACAACAAAAAACTATCGAAGCAATCATGATAATCCTAGTTCAATCGCTGGCTTATGGCATATTAAAGATGCTTTATAAATTTGAACAAGATCGGTGCAGTAGTTTCTGAAATATCGTGGTCACCGTTTCGAAAAATAGTGTTTCGAGAAAAACGCGTTTGAAAGTATACCTGCTTCGTATACCTGCTCCGTTCCAGGGCCGTAACTTGTGAACCACTTCGAATATCGAAAAATCCTTTGGCACACATTTTCTACACATGTTGTAGATGTGATTTATGAAGAAAAAAAAATCGATTTTTTTTTCGAATTTCTCGTTCAACTTTAATTTTTACGCCTCTCTATTTTTCTTCCCACTTCCCTTATATTCCCCTTATACAGGGTGTCCCTCTTACCTCTGCCGCCCGAAATAACTAGACAATTATCGACGTCACACAAAAAGTTCCAGACAAAAGTTGTACGGTGTGAAGGGTGCCATCAAATGCGACCAATTTTTATTATTTCCGTGACCTCCACTTTTTGTAATGGAATCGTACATTTTTTTCAATCATCTTGTGGAGCACCTCAAGCCGCTCCAAGCATTAGGGGGTCAAAGTCGTTCACGGTCATTGAAGGTCAGTATCGATTATGCAAATCTAAGTATTTGGTAGTGATCCGAGATATTTACATTTGTATTTAATTTTAATAGGTGACCTTGAATGACCTTGAACGACTGACTCCCCAATGTTTTTTATGCGGCTTGAGGTGCTACGCAAGATGGTTGAAAAAAAATGTACCATTGCATTTAAAAAAGTGGAGGTGACCTTCACTGTGCGTCAGCGCTTCGGCCGAAATGGAAAAAGAATTGGTCGCATTTGATGGCCCCCTTTACACCGTACAACTTTTGTCTGGAACATTTTTTTGCGACGTCGATAATTGCCGAGTTATTTCGGGTGGCAGAGATAAGAGGGACACCCTGTATATACATTTAAGGGGAATATAAGGGAAGTAAAAAGAAAAATAGAAAGTGGGATAAAATTTTAAATTGAGAGAGAGAGAGAGAGAGAGAGAGAGAGAGAGAGAGAGAGAGAGAGAGAGAGAGAGAGAGAGAGAGAGAGAGAGAGAGAGAGAGCGCGATAGATTTATTAGTGCACTAGGACCAAGCAGGGTCCCTTGTCACGCAATCCTCATATAACATACTTGTCATAATAAATACAAAAAATAAATAAAAGAAAGATGCAAAAACAAAAATAGGTGACTCTATATAATGCAAAAACAATCTTAAAAAATAATAAAACGGAAGCACAAAATGAAAAATAATACGCAGTGAAGTATAAAAAAATTAAAATGTAATACAAAACTACGAAAAATAATAAAGGAAAAGAAGAAAGACAAGAGGTACACTGTAAAAAATGATATGAAATTTACAATACATTTAAGATACAAAGGAATTGAATTTTACGAACTCAGTAGATGAAATTAAATTTAAAACTATATATATATATATATATATATATATATATATATATATATATATATATATATATATATATATATATATAGAAAGAGAGAGAGAGGACACGCAACTTTTTTAGTGTCTTTACTATCATTATTGCATTATATATGTATATTAGTGTGACACAAATTTAAGCTCAATTTTTTCCCCTTTATCTCACCATCCAATTATCTTCTTGAAAGGGAAAAAAAAATTTCAAGGTCAGCCGCCCAAAAATTCAAATTGTCATTAAACAACGTTTTTTTTTCGTTCACTTCTCACTCATGAATTTGACGCTTTACAATTTTTTTATTAAACTCGCGAAAGCTCTCGCCGATCAGTGAATATTTAATGGTCGCTCAAGAGCTTCGAAATTTCCGATCATCGCGAATTTCGTTTTTCTTCTCATAAATTTAACACTTTGTAAAATGTTCAAAACAATTAATCCTTTTTTTCCTTTAGAAGCCGATTTTTGCAAATTTGCCTCACACTTCTAGCCCGATAAAACGGGGGACCTATAATTTTGTTTACGGACAAGAGCTTCAAAAGAATTATTTTATGAGAACAAAGATTTTAATTCTTGGGTTAGTGGTGTGAAGTTGATTCGAAAAATCTGTTTGTAAAGAAAAACGATTGTTTCGAAAATTTTAGTGTCAAAATTACGTGTGAGAGAAAAAAGAAATTGGCGAAAGTTTGAAATTTCGAAGCTCTTGAGCAACCACCAAATATGTATTGGCCGGCTAAAGATTTCGCTAAGTTAATTTAAAAAATATAAAGCGTAAAATTCATGGGCACGAAGTGAACGAAAAAAAAACCATATTTTAATGAAAATTTGAATTTTCGGGAGTCTCGAGCGCCCTCTAAATATTTTCTGACCGCTCGCAGCTTTCGCGACAATTTTTGGTTTCTATACCGAAGAATTGGATGGTAACAAAAAGGATTAAAAAACAGAGCTCAAATTTGTGCCATCCTAATATATATATAATGCACGCGCGCAAGCGCGCAGCAGACTAAAAATACGAATAACAATAAAGACAATGCGATTTTCATTGCGTGATTATTCTTATTGCAATACTTATAAAATATGTACACGTGTGGGTTTTCTCAGGACAGGAGGAGGAGCGTATCGTACAGGCGACAATTTTCCAATTCACATTACGTAGTTTACTTTTTCGTTGTAACACCAAAAAAAAAAAAAACAAAATCAATTTATTACCTTATCACGTGAGTATAAATATCGTACAAAGTGTTAGACTACTCGGCGAACCTCGAAGAAACGTTTGAGGTAAAAGACTTGGCCCAGCGTCATAGTGAACAAGACGGCAGCCTCGAATATCGACCACAGTACGACGCGAAAATTCGTACTTTCGTTGATGGCTCGATGAATTCTGTCTCGTACCTGCAATACGACGCGCCGCATGAAAAATCGCGTTTTTGCTTCCGAACGACAAAAGGCCAAGCGACATTTTGGCTTTTTTTTTTTTTTTTTTTTTTTTTTTTTTTTTTTTTTTTTTTTTTTTTTTTTTTTTTTTTTTTTTTTTTTTTTTTTTTTTTTTTTTTTTTTTTTTTTTTTTTTTTTTTTTTTTTTTTTTTTTTTTTTTTTTTTTTTTTAGGATGACATTTTACCTGCATGTATTCCTGTTCGCTCTTAACGCCGCGCAGACTCGAGCTGAGATCCTTGATCATACTGTCGAGGCTGGCGTCAGGATGCTCCGCCGGTGCCTCGCCGCCCTCCGCCGTCTTGTGCTCGCCGGCCGCATTGGGCGCCTCGCCTATGTCCATGTTGAACATGACGACCTTGGGCGTTAGCGTGCTCTTCTGATTGCTGAAGCAATACGTGTACTCGCCGGCCGTGTCCGCTGCAAACGTATACTTTCCGTTGCCCTCCTGCTCGCCTTGGAGCCTCACCTTATTGTCGGGCCCGATCACCCTCACGTCTATGTCCAGAAAACCTCCCTCCGCTATTTCGAACGTCAGACCTGCGGAATTCGAGTGTTTTTTTTTCATTTTCCTTGGGTTTGTGCAGGGTTGAGGGAAAAAGGGGGTTTCTCATTCGACGAAAGATTTTCGAGGGATTTGCGAGGTTGGGGAGTAAACATGTGAGAGAGAGAGAAGAGATTGCGACTTACTCATTTTCGTGCCGGCCTCGACTCTGTCGAAGTAACAAACCTCTGCGTGCGCGTCGACGGTTATAATGTAAGCGTCGACCTGGCTGTAAAAACTCAGCAGCAACAGCGGCAGTAGTAGTATCTCCATCTTTCGAAGAGGTTAGGTGTGATTTTATTGCCAATTTTTTTTATAACGCTACGAAGAGATCGGCTGTTCAAAGTTATTTTTTTGTGCTGACTCTTGCTCCGAATTAATCGGATTTATTCTTCAATGGAACTACTTTGCGATCGCTTCGTGTATATGCAACGTCCTTTTGTCAATTGCGACCAGTGTAGCCGTATGTGGCGAACGGCTTGTCAGCAACGCGATGAGAGCAATAACGCCACGTTCTTCAGTTTGCCGTCACCTGAAGGCGACGCCTCGGAGAGCGACGGTCGAGATTGAGACGCGGCGCGGATTGGCTCGCGAGGTGGAGCCGCTTCGCGGGCGATTGGACGAAGCTCGGCCAATAGGGCGAAGCCGACAGGGGGAATTCCCTTGTAGGTTGAAGCATCCGCGAGATTGAGGAAAAAACGTTTTCGTGACGTCACTTGCATAGTAAACATCGACGCTGCGCAAATTGTGAGTACGGCAATTTTTCTGGTTAAAAGTGAGTTACAATCCCTAACATTGATGTGTGTTGTTCCTGAACGTAAGAATACTAGCCCTTGATATAAATATGAGGAAGACTTGGTTAAAACTTGCGAGAAGAGATCCAAAGTCATAGTCCGAAAAAAACTCATTCGTTCTTTTTTGAAGTACAGATAACTTGGAAAATTTGCATGCCGCTTTCTTTCACAGGTTAGAGATTAATACGTCTACCGCTTTTTTTGTTGACTATGTCAATGACCCCACCAGGAAGACTAGAGGTAAGGAGTACGAACGCCTTCGGCGAGCCCGATCCAAAAGCGTCCGTCAAACTGTGGATTTTAGTAGTTAGTGTTTTCACGACGTGCGTCGCTAGTGTTCGACCGCACCGGAGTGAACTAAGCGACAAGAACACAACTAACGTCATGTGTCATCGATGATTCCCGCTCGTCGTCCGTGTTGGCATAAAGCATGTTGTGGCTAACCAATTTTGCGAATTGTGTTAGATGTAAAAAAAAATAATTGTGTCTCGGTATAAAATATATTCGGTGATCTGCGGCGAAAACAATCAATCATAGGTAAGAAAAATAGTACTTACATTCGCAAAAAGAATGGTTTCGTGTTATCGTACCATTATCGTACTGAGTGAAATAAAAATTATCACAAACGCGAGATATGGAGCAAGTGTCCCGTCGATGAGACAAAACGTGCAATGTATGGATTTTTTATATATTGCACGTTTTGTCTCATGTCTCGAAAATAAACAAAATGTTTATTTTCGAGGCGTGAAAATGGGTATGTGCGTACGTGCGTACGTGGGATACCAAGCACATAACGAAGAGCTCACGAAGAGAGTGATAAACTATTATCTCGTCATGCGAGGACATTTTCTAGCGCGATCGGTCAACGAAAATAATCACGCAAGGAAAATCGAAACGAAAGACAATAGGAAAAAAATCAAAACTGTAAGTTCGATTTATCTGTACAGCATGTCATAATGTGCAAATATGATGTGTGATAATTTGTAAATCTTTTGTTTGAATTCAAAATTCTTATGAATTGTCTTGTGTCTATGTTTTTACTGCATCCGCAACGAAAAAAGAACATTGACTTAATATCTGTATTTTGTTATTATTCTTTATCTGTACAGCGTATCATAATGTGTAAATATAATATGTGAGAATTTGAAAAATTGTTATGAATTTTCTTGTGTCTATAAATAAATTTTGTTTATTAAGGTTTCTGCAAGGAAAAAAAACTGACTTAATTTCTGTATTTCGGTATTTCCCTAAACTATGTATCTATGAGAATTCTGTCTATCTATATAGAAATTGCCTTCATCAACTGGTTGTACAATTTATTTGATGAAATGATCGCTCCATATGAAGTAGCAAAGGGTGCTCTTCGCATATCGTACGGCACTGCCTTTACAATTCATTTGATCAAATTATCGCTCCATATGAGGGAGCGTATCGTACGGCACTTGTTTGTTGCTGACTTTACTTCGGTGCGGTAGGAGAGCAGCGCCGCCCTTCTCGTCCTCGCTTTTGCGGACGTTTCGACAACACGGCGTTCGTACTCCTTACCGCTAGTCTTCCTGGACCCCACCTCGGAATCCATTATGGCGGCTACCGTTTTGCATGTTCGTTGAATAGGTAGACAAAGTATTTTTTTTAAACGAATTATAAAATTTATTGTATTTTTATAAATTAAAACCAACATTATTCGATTGCGTATTGCGAAAAATACCTTATTTCTACACCTTAAGTATTGTTCTTACATAGAGTACAATACCCTATTGTTGGCATCTGCAAATTATTTCTTTTGTCTCTCAAATACGACTTTCCCTAATACGATTTACGCATTTCCGTTTCGTATTCGCTTTTACAGCAAGTACATTACGAAAAAAGTTTTTAAGATTATTTTGTTCGATGAATTAATCCTTTCGAAGCTTCTTTTATATTTATACCCTTTTTAGGAATAATCGGAGTGTGGCGGTCACTTTTAGTTTGTGTTCTGGCTAATCCTATATCGCCCTGTGTCTCGTTATCGGAGCGACCCTGACGGCGAAATTTTGTACCTCAACTTTTCACATTATCATGGCCGCTTTTTTTCTACCGTTTCCCCTATGAAGTTTGTCCTCAAATCTAACCTCAGCGGTATATTCTCTAGGAAGAACTGTTTTGCAGTCGAAATTGCAGTTTCGTGAGAACGGTGATTGAGGCGCGAGGCCAAAAATACTTTTTCGTTATCATTAGCAGGTCATTTCGACATTTATCAAAAGCAAAAAACTTTTTTCCCCCTCTGACACGTGAAAATTAATTTCACCGAATATATGGCATTCTTGAAATGTTTAGTGACAAAAAAGTCACCAATTCCGCGACCGTTAAGATACTCCGAAATCGCCGTTAGAACAATTCGTAGAAAAATAAGTGCTTCGCGTTCTTGGTAAGTGTGACCCGGTGAACCATTTTTCGCTGTTCGATCAAGTTACGGCTTTTTGTTCTTTTTTTGGTTCGCTTCTTGTAATTTTCAGGATACGCACGCACGTGCCCAATTTACATATTGAGTTAATTTCCATCGGATTGACAATGCCCTTGAAAATTCGTACAAATTGTACGATACAATTTGTAGGTTATTCAAACTTCGTTTATTCAGTAGATCGGCCGTGAATTTGGCTTATGCTTCGTACGAATCGAGCGATGGTCTCAATGAGGCGAAAGTTTCGAAAACTCCGCCGATCGTTATCATGCACGGCCTGTTCGGCTCGAAAAACAATTGGAACACCCTGGCCAAAGCCATTCATCAGCGAACCGGACGCAAGGTCAGTACTCGGTCTCCGGCGCTGTCGCAATTGCCTCTAGAAACTGCATTTCTGTGCATCCTGATAAATTCAAAAAACACTTAAGAACCAAAACGAAAATGATTATAAACCCAAACAAATCCAAGCATTTCGATAAACCCAAACGAAACAGTGCTGAAAACTCCAAATGGCGCTTGCAAGCCAAAACAAGACCAAATAAAAGTTGCAAACGCAAACAAACCCAAGCGCAAACAATACTTATGTATCCAAACATTACTTACAAACCCAAACCAACGATGCAGATAAATGCAACCAAAGCCAAGCATGCGGATAAATTCAAACAATGCATACAAACAAAACAATGCTTATGAACCAAAAGAATACTGGCAAACTCAAACCGACAATTATTATGAACCTAAAAAAAAACCCAAGCATGCTGATAAACCTAAACAGTGCTTAACAACCCATACGAACACAAACACAAATGAGACACACAAACGCCAACAAAGCCAAACAATGATGCAATGAAGTAGGAAATGTCCAAGTCAAACTTACGCCACGACTGCTAATTTTCCATAAATATATTTTTTTTCGGGTTTGTTTATTAATGTTATAATTCGTTGAATTATTATTATTTCGTTATTATTGTTGTTGACTGTTTTCGGTTACTAATATTATTGAGCCTGCATTATTATTATTATCAATAAGATTAATCATTTGTTACTTTTAATAACCGTGAAAATGAATAATACTAATTATTAATATTAATAGTTATATTTTTTGTTATCATTAGTGTTGTTTTCATATTACCAATATTAAATGACGATATTTCAGAAAATAAAAAACTAATAATAATCCGTATTTACTTTTACTATGATTGTTAACGTTTTCGTGATATAATTGATTTTGTTTTTCCCATTGGCGATATTGTTATTATAATTGTTGATAATACTTCGATTTTTTTCAACAAACGCAATAATTCGCAATAACAATTATTGTTGACAAACCCAAACGATGTATGCAATGAAATAGGAAATGTCCAAGTCATCGTCAAACTTACGCCACGACTGCTAATTTTCCATAAATATATTTTTTTTCGGGTTTGTTTATTAATGATATAATTCGTTGAATTATTATTATTTCGTTATTATTGTTGTTGACTGTTTTCGGTTACTAATATTATTGAGCCTGCATTATTATTATTATCAATAAGATTAATCATTTGTTACTTTTAATAACCGTGAAAATGAATAATACTAATTATTAATATTAATAGTTATATTTTTTGTTATCATTAGTGTTGTTTTCATATTACCAATATTAAATGACGATATTTCAGAAAATAAAAAACTAATAATAATCCGTATTTACTTTTACTATGATTGTTAACGTTTTCGTGATATAATTGATTTTGTTTTTCCCATTGGCGATATTGTTATTATAATTGTTGATAATACTTCGATTTTTTTCAACAAACGCAATAATTCGCAATAACAATTATTGTTGACAAACCCAAACGATGTATGCAATGAAATAGGAAATGTCCAAGTCATCGTCAAACTTACGCCACGACTGCTAATTTTCCATAAATATATTTTTTTTCGGGTTTGTTTATTAATGATATAATTCGTTGAATTATTATTATTTCGTTATTATTGTTGTTGACTGTTTTCGGTTACTAATATTATTGAGCCTGCATTATTATTATTATCAATAAGATTAATTATTTGTTACTTTTAATAACCGTGAAAATGAATAATACTAATTATTAATATTAATAGTTATATTTTTTGTTATCATTAGTGTTGTTTTCATATTACCAATATTAAATGACGATATTTCAGAAAATAAAAAACTAATAATAATCCGTATTTACTTTTACTATGATTGTTAACGTTTTCGTGATATAATTGATTTTGTTTTTCCCATTGGCGATATTGTTATTATAATTGTTGATAATACTTCGATTTTTTTCAACAAACGCAATAATTCGCAATAACAATTATTGTTGACAAACCCAAACGATGTATGCAATGAAATAGGAAATGTCCAAGTCATCGTCAAACTTACGCCACGACTGCTAATTTTCCATAAATATATTTTTTTTTCGGGTTTGTTTATTAATGTTATAATTCGTTGAATTATTATTTCGTTATTATTGTTGTTGACTGTTTTCGGTTACTAATATTATTGAGCCTGCATTATTATTATTATCAATAAGATTAATCATTTGTTACTTTTAATAACCGTGAAAATGAATAATACTAATTATTAATATTAATAGTGATATTTTTTGTTATCATTAGTGTTGTTTTCATATTACCAATATTAAATGACGATATTTCAGAAAATAAAAAACAAATAATAATCCGTATTTACTTTTACTATGATTATTAAAGTTTTCGTGATATAATTGATTTTGTTTTTCCCATTGGCGATATTGTTATCATAATTGTTGATAATACTTCGATTTTTTCAACAAACGCAATGATTCACAATAATAATTATTGTCGTCGTTGGTAGAACAGCAATAAACAAAATGTTCTCCGTTTTGAAATGTTTATTTTAGGTGATAGCCGTAGACGCGAGAAATCACGGTGACTCGCCGCACTCGCCGACAATGACGTATGCGGAAATGGCGAAAGACGTTCTGAAGCTTTTGGAAAGTCTCGAGAACGAGAGCGCTATACTGGTGGGCCACAGTATGGGCGGCGCAACGATGATGTGCACCGCCCTGAATTATCCTGAAATGGTTGAAAAGTTGGTGGTCGTCGACATGTCACCGGTACGAACGAGCAACAGCCTGTCGGCGATGAGTCAAATATTCGACGCGATGCTCACCGTGGAAATAACGAGCGGGATGAGTCTGTCGGAAACGCGAAAATCGATCGATCGCCAGCTTGCGAGGAGCATAAAATCGGAAACTCTTCGACAGGTATGTTTCCGCTAATGGCATGCTTCTTTTGGGCAACTTTTTTCGGTGAGAATTGGTTGGATGCGAACGAAAGAGGAGCGATGGGGGTCAGTGGTGGCGCTAGTATCGCCCTCGTAGAAAATAGCCCAAAAACACCAAGTTATTCATATACTACAAAAATACACAAAATAAGAAAGACTCTTTTCTCAATTAAGTTTACAAAAATATAAAAGATATCTTTGTACTCTCGTCCAACTAGCGAAGTTTTTGTTCCACTCGCTTCCACCTCCACTTCTACCACGAGTAAACAAATCCTGGGTGGCCATCTTGATTGGTACAAACCCTCACCGCCAGGGTCGCTGGAAAATCGCACTTTAGGCGTTACCCCCACTTGTAGCGCAAAAAAAGGCCTTTTTCATGAATTTTTTAAAAGAAAACTACGAAACTTTTTTAATCGATCAATATACCATCTTAAAGAACACATCTTGAAGAACTTTCAGTAATTTTTTTATTGAAAAATATTACATTGTTTAGTGGCAAATGGCCGTCAATGAAATAATGTTTTTATATACACGGTTTGCGGTGACCAACATTGCGGCGAAGTGGATCATCTGAAAAAAAAAATGCGGATGGATTTAGTCAAATATAAGTATAAACGAGTCTTTAATCGAAGGATTTCAAAAAATATTCATTTTTCACAAAATGGCGGACAGTCAAAGTTAATGGTTCGATTTTAACGAAAAAAAAATCGAACGATTAAAGACTACATTTTTATGTATTAAATAAGCCTGCAAAATTTTAAGATCGATTCATTAGTGTTCGAGTAATCTTGGTCACCGACTTCAGAAATGCCATTTTGAGAAAAACGCGTGTAAAGTTTCTCTTTCAACGCTCTTTCAACGCTCATATCTCGGTCAATTTTGTTCGGATCGACGTGAAATTTTCAGGACATATTCTCAGATACTTATACTTCAAAAAAATGCAATAAAAAAAAGATCGATGTTTTCAAAATCGCAAGTGGGGGTAACCCCTGAGCCACGTTATCGGACATCAATTATCAATAATTTGTTAATAATAATGATGAAAATGAGGCATTCTTGAAAAAAAAAAAAATTAATTTCAGTTTTTGTTGATGAACCTCGTGGAACACGAGCCCAGCAAGTACAGATGGCGCGTCAATCTTCCGGTCCTCGCCGAAAACTTTGCGAATCAGATAGCAACGTTTCCGGACACGGGGTCGAGCAGGTACGAGCGCCCAACGTTGTTTATCGGTGGTGGGAATAGCGATTACATCAGGAAGGAGGATCATCCTAGCATTCAAAAATTATTTCCCCTAGCGGAATTTCGTTACATCGGTGGCGCCGGGCATTGGGTGCAGTCGGAAAAGCCGGCGGAATTTTTGGACACGATCGTCGGATTTATCAATCGGAAATGACGTAACGAATATATTTAAAAAGAGAACAATATAAATAGGCACTTGAAAAAAAAATAGCAAATTTGTACATTTGAAATGATCCAGTGGATGAAAAATAGTCAATAATTGTCATTCGTAGCTGGAATGATATTACGTTTGAAAAATCGCAACGAAGAGACCCGAGGGCGAATAAAAAATAGCGGCTGAGAAAGACACGTTTATTTGAGTTTTCGCCGCGCGGCTCTTAAGAAACAATCCTCTACTGTATATCCGGGCACCGCTTGGGGTTTTCAGTCGTTCAACTGATACTGCGGGACTCTGTCGCGATCGAAGGGAAGGTTGCTGCTTCCCTGGTAGACCGGGGGTGAAAAGGGTGCTTGACTTCCGGGCCGCGGATAGTCCGCTTCCGGGGGTGATCTGAAATATTTTCGATCGTTCAAGCGCGTTTTTCCTCGGAATTAAATGAGAAAAGGTAGAAATGAATCATTTGAAAATAATTGGTAAACGGAAAAATGGCATCTCACCTGCCGAATTGCGATTTCACGTATTCCTCGCGATTCTTCTTCCTCAGCTCGTCGTAAGTCGTCGAGGTCCCCGTGAACTTGTCGAGTGGCTCCATCGTGTAAAAGTCGTCGCGTTGATCGGCTAAAGATCGTGTATACTTTTATAAAATCACGCATAGCGACGATGAAAACGTTTAATTAACTTACAACAATTGGACACCGTAATTACCGCGTTTTAATTGCCATTTCATGGGATTGGTATTTTCGTAATATTACTTGGCACAAGTGGCTCGAATTTTATTCGAAATTCACTCGAGGGTCATACTCACTGTCAGTGTGGACACCAGTGAAAGTGTCAAAATCACTGGGCGGTTGGTAATCGTCGGCCTGTAGTTCAGGAATCATCGAGGAAAGGACCTGCTCGGATGGTTCGGGCGGTATAAGGCCCTTCTGCTTGGCCCTGATTGAAAAAAATTAAGAAACAAACTACAGTGAAACCTCGATACAACGATTCTCCAGGGAAGTTCGTTATATCGAGTTTTCGTTATATTAAAGTCATGTTCCTTAAAATGTTCTTCAAAGGAACACAGTGGCGTGCAAAGTTTCGGGCCAGCCTTTTTTTCTCAGTTATTCGATAAAATATTTAATGCCTGAACTTCTCCATCATTTCAAATATTTGTCAGTGTGCAAAAATATCGGACCGCTGTCTCACCTTCTCCAGCCATACGTTTTGTTTACCTTTTCTTCCGCGCTTTCTTTCGCGTTAGTTCGAAACATAAAGCACCATGAAAAAATCAGTTCTACTTCTGCCGCAATGGCGAAACACACAAAAATTGACGTCCGCGAAGTTGTGTTGAAACTATTTGAAAAAGGAAAGAGTTCTCGTGATATTGCAAATACTCTATTGGGAAAAGCACAGTAAACCGTATTATTGCGAAATATAAATCAACAAATTCGTTGGGTGATAAAAGTCGAAGCGGTAGACGACGAAAAACTTCAAAACGCGTGGACAAAATCATTAAAAGCAAGTGCGTCATAGATCCGCGAAAAACTGCAGCAATAATTTCGCGAGAATGGCACAGTGAAAATCTTGCTGATATGAGTGGTTGGGCGCGTCGGTGAGAAACCACTCATTGGCACAAAGAATAAGAAGGCTAGATTGAATTTTGCCAAAAAATCTCAACATTGGACAGTAGCGCATTGGCGGAAAGTTCTCTTTTCCGACGAATCCAAATTTCAATTGTTCGGAAGTGATGGTCGCAAGTACGTAAGACGTCCAGCAGGTGCCAGATACGATGTACGATATCAAATTCCAACTGTAAAACACGGTGGCGGAAGTGTTGAAGTTTGGGGAGCATTTTCTGATAACGGTATTGGTCCGCTAATGGAATTCCAAGGCAATATGGACGCTATAATGTGTCGAAATATATTGCAAGATTATGGCCTCCCATTTGCAAAGGAAAATATGACGAATGGGTGGATATTTCAACACGACAATGATCCCAAACATGCTTCGCGTGTTGTGAAGAATTTCCTTGAAAGCCGAAAAGTGCGCCTTCTCGACTGGCCCTCGCGGTCACCGGATTTAAATCCGATTGAACATTTGTGGCAAGAGCTCGAGGTTCGCGTTGGAACGAAGAATCGCTCCAACAAGACGGAATTACGGGATCATTTGCAATATGAGTGGGAAAAGATTCCACAAGATCGCATCTCGCAATTAATTGCGTCCCCCGACGATGTGCTGCTGTAATCGCTGCTAAGAGCATGGCAACGAAGTACTGACTCTAGAGAGAAAACTAAACCATGTTTTGTTATTTGTTTTTATACGCAATAGTATATGGCCCAATACTTTTGCACAGTCATTAAATAAAAACTGTTGGATAATTAATTGTTGTCGAGCGATATTACTGTTTATACCACATTTTATTTTATAAGTGTCATCACTCGTTTGTATTTCCCGTACCATCGTATTTCTATGCAATATCCACGAAGAATAGGGTGGCCCGAAACTTCTGCACGCTACTGTATTAGTACTATAAATATGGGGATATTTTTTAAAGAAATAAATGTTTTAATTAGAGCTTTTTTTACAAGTAATAAGCAATTAGAGCATAATGTACATGATTATGTTGATGTGTCAAGGTTTCGGGTGTCTATCGGAAGGGAATGGACAAATCTTCGTTATATCGACGTTCGACTGTAGTATATATACAGTACTGGACCAAAAAAAGTACGCACCAGTGTAATTTCGATATTTGTGCTAATATGTAAATGAAAATGATGAATATAATAGGCAGTAAGCAATCTGGAGGAAAGTCAACTAGTCTGCTCCTATTAGGGCTTCTGGTCGAGATTTCTCGGAGCGAGAATTCCCGGGAAATTTAGCCTTGCTCGAGACGAGAGAAAATTGTCGATAACTCGCGAAATCGCGTCTTGATTGTGATTGTGCCGTCCCTAACACGAGCCCCGCTGCACGTTTGTTCATTCCGTTTAGTTCGTCTCTCTCTTAGGGTAGTTTTCCACCAGGGATGTGCGAGGTAGCTAAGCGATGAGCGAGGGAAAAGTCCACCAATGGGATTGCTTCATTCTGCTTCGCACAGCCCAACTCTTCATTGGCAAATACTCAAAGTATATTCTTTAATTGATTGTGTTATTAAGAAAATATTTTTCTGTTTATTTAAAGGACTATCAGTGGTTAAAAGTTCAACATATTTATAGTAAGAAAGATGTACTGTATGTAACTTTAATTTAAACATTTTCATGACGATACTTCGTGTACCTACTATTTGTTTAATTAAAAGACTGTGCGATTAATATTTTTACTTACCTCAGGAAAGAAGCTGAGATAAATATTCAATGCACTTATTGCTTAATAAAAAGATAAATTTAAAGTTTTATACGAAGATAATCAGTTTAATTTAGTTGTTTTGTTAAAAAATATGTAAGTAGTGAACATTTTAATCCAAACAAGACTGAATAAATAATAAATGTTGATGATTATTAATAGCGTGTTTTTTATTTCGCATTTAATTCATAATTTTATGATTTTTTTTTATTTTCGAAATTTCTCTTCGAAGATTCGCCAGTTCCCGGGAATTCCTAGTCAAGAATTCTCGAGTCCCGAGAAAAAAAAAATAAGTCGAGATATCAGAAACCCTAGCTCCTATGTTTTCACAGAAGAAATATCGAAAATATTCGAAAATCGGGTGAGATTTAGTGAGAAACCCGTGAGAGTACTAATTTTACGTTGGACGAAAAAAAAGTACGCACGCGACGAAAGTAAATATACGATCGTATGCTTACCTACTACTTCGTGTGACTTTTCACTTGAATGACAGCTTCTAAACGTCAATGCACACTTTCCACAAAGTTGTGGATGTGCTGCTCGTCTATATCATTCCACGCTTTGCAATAAGTCTTAAAAAGTTTTTTTCTAATCGTTACTTTGCCCTTGTGAACTTTTCGGTCCAAAGTCGAGCACAGATTTTCTGTGCGATTTAAACCTGGCGATTGCGCTGGCTCATCTAAAATAAAGGGGCACCACCAGGGTGACTGCCAAAAAAAAGATGATTTTCGGGAATTTATTGAAAGAAAATTATTGCATCGAATGTTTTGAAATTTCGAGAATATACTTCTGTATAAATTATGTATATACATGTATATATTTTTTGTATAAAAAAATTCAATTTTCAGCAACATATGCGCCGTCTCTCAAATTTCGAAAAAAAAAGTTCTCCCACTGCTGCGGTGGTTGCAGCCTTCAGAGTGCCAGAAATATTTTTTTTTCACGTCCGTTAAACTAGTAGGCATTACCTGTACATTGACGCAGGATTGTGGGGAAAAATTAAAATCCAACAAAATCGTGTCGTTGCTGCTTATAAAAATAAGCGGATACTACGTCGCGCATTTTCTATTGTCCAAGGTAAAATTGGAAGAGTTTTAATAAATTTTGCACGGTTGAAAACAATATTTTCGATATTTCTGCAAAAATAGTAAAGCAGTCTAGTTAATTTTCCTATAGACTGCTTAATGCCTATTCTATTTATGATTTTCATATACATATTAGCACTAATAATGAAATTACACCTTTTTTCCTCCAGTACTGTACGCATCGTCAACCAATTTTTACTTTCTAGGCACTTATTCAGTAATTCTGAGTGTATAAGATGAAAAATAAATCATGAAAATGTGCATTTTGGGTACATAATTGAAAATTCAGATTTTAGATAAATCATTAATAATTTAGATTTCCGATAAAGCATTCAGTCATTGAACATTTGAATTTTGGATAAATCATTGAAGACACAAAGTATGGATAAATCATTGAAAACTTAGATTTAAGATTGATTGTTGAGAATTTATATTTCGGGTAAATGGTTGAAGATTTAGATTTTAGATAAATTCTGAAAAAAAAATAATTTCGTATCGATCATTACGAATTGGGATGTGGGATAGATCATTAAAAATGTAGATTTTTGATAACTCTGAAAATTGACAATTCGGACAAATCATCGTGGACGTTGATTTTGGATAAATTATTAAAAATCTACCTTTCGGATGAATCATTAAAAATTAAATATTGGGATAAATCATTTAAAATGTAGATTTCGAATGAATCATTAAGAATTGAAATTTTTGATAAATCATTTCAAATATAGACTTTGGATAAATCATTGAAAATTTAGATTTTATAAAAATAATTAATAATTTATAGTTAAGATAAAGCATTTGTGAAATCTTCAAAAATCATTAACAAATCATCATTTCAATCTTTGCATTTAGATTTCGAGTAAATCATAAACGACTTCGATTTCGAATAAATCACTACAGATTTAGAATTCGAATAAACAATTGAAAATTGAGATTTCGCATAAATCATAAAAGATTTACATTTTGGATGAAACATTAAAAACTTGGGTTTCTCATGAGTCGTCAAAAATGTGTATTGCAAATAAATCATTAAAACTTGAACTCCAATGAGTCCATCGATTCCGTCGACTAGACTGCTCTGGAATTCTTCCAGAGCGTGAACATAAATAAATGTATGTGCTGTGTACGTACAATTCGTATTGATATTTTTTGACGGAAGCGTCGACCTGACGTTTCAAGCTGCTGTCAGGCAGATCCATAATTTTTTGGATGCAAGTGGCTTTGTGCGAAATCATTCCGACGAAGGTACCAAAGCTGCCGAGCGTTAACATGGCGGGCGCGTAGCCGAACGTTGGATTGGCCTTGAGGAAGCCGATCTTGATCAGGGCGTAAGCTCCTGCAGCCGCGATGGCCCCGTACGGGACACCCTTCTTCACGAACGCTTCCCTTGTACATTCCTTGTAGATCTTCTCCTCCTCTGGACTCATTCGTATCATCGGCGCCTGAGGAAGAAGAACCGGAGAACCGCAACGATAAAGCAGAAAAAATAATAGAATAAATAAAAACAGAAATAAAAAAAAACAAACCCAATCAACTCCAAACAAATGCATCTTAAAAAAAAAAATTTAACGGACAATTTTCTCGCCATTTTTTTATTATATATACACAATGAGAAATAAAAATGGCTGCGTTCAATTTTTTTCGAAAATAGTTAAAGAAAAATTTTGACATTTGATTTTCTTCGAAATTGTTATTTCTGTTCCGCGACTCATTTTTTTTCGACATTTATTTGGGGTAATTATTTTTCGTTTTTTTTCTTCTGCCGGTTGAGTAAACTCAGTTTTAAACTCGCTTTAACTTGTGACTGGAACTTACGTCATTTTTGGGCGGTACCTGCTGATACGTATTGCCATGAGCATTGTTGTACATATTTTATTCTCATGCACTTCCGGTTCCCGACGAATTTCCGTGCTCGACTCTTTTCACTTCTGCTTATTTTCCTCCCGTTTCGTGGAATTTTCGAGACAGCTCTTGCGACCTAACCTAAAAAGTGTGCCGTACGCGCAGCCGGTAGCGCGATACCTATTGCGTCGCAGCAGCACGCACACGATTGGACCGGAAGTTGCAAAGCTGCGCCGATTCTCGATACGGGCATGGAATCAAAGAAAATTGATACAAGATTATTCTTGCGGTAGCGAGTGCCAATTGGTCTCTTCTAGAAAAAAAAGCTATAAATATTTTCATCTCAGACAGGAGGTTGCGTACAGCTGTTTTCTCGACCCAGCATCCCTCGCGCTTGCTCCGCACCGGAAAGAACACTTTTGAACGCGGAATGCATCCATTTTACGATTTTTCTTCTAAATGGGGCATTCTTATGGGAAAGATACGTAGAATAAGGTTTAAAAAAATGGATTTAAAAAATGAAGGATAATCTGAACCGTGCATTTTTTTGCTCCTTATATTTCCATTATATTTCGCGGACAAAACAACGTCGAGTCTTTTTCACGGGGATTCCCATATACAGTTCGGAATCGCGCGATATTTTTTTTTCGCCTCGATGCGCAGCTCCGATTTTTTTACACACTATTACACGTCATTTTGCTTTCCTCTCGAAGTTTATCACAATATTCTTTTTATTCCGTGTTATTTCGTATAGGATATAAAACCTCTTCGGGGCAGTTGAAGTTTCGCGTTCGGGTGCGGCTGAGCCGAAGATACAACGCGCGAAAAAAATGGTCTCGTCATTCTGTGCGATCGATCGTCAATTTTTTTGGGCGAAGTTCACAATTTTGAGTTTTCAACGCGTACCTCTCGCGTGCACGAACGATTTCTTTCCTTTCGGCGCTATACCAAAAGTGGAAGAATTCGAATGAGGTCTTCGACCTTGATCAGGAGGTCGACTAAAGTATAAAGTGATACTTTGAAAATTTATCGTGGAAATTAATCGTGAAGAAAAAAACACTTACGTTGCGTTTATTTGGGGTAATGGCCTTTTTTAACGCAACGGGTTTTGAATCTCGAGAAGAAAGTAAAATTCCACAAGGACGAGATTTCAATTGCACAGGGTCGGATCTGACGTTTCCTTCAGCGTTGTGATCATTGAAAAAAAATCTTTTCTGCAGCGCTTATTACCGGAACTAATGTAATATACATTACTCGCATTATATTACAGTATTTCGAAGATTGAGACTTCGGATAAATCATAAAAAATGTAGAATTTGGTGAATCATCGAATTTTCAGGTATTGGAAAAATGATTAAAAATTAAGGTTTCGAATAAATCGTTAGAAATGTAGAACTTGGATGAATCATACGAGAAATCAAAATACGGAAAAGTTAAAACAAAATCGGGAAAATCATTGAATATTTATATTTCGCATAAATCAATAAAATTTTTGGATAAATCATTGAAGGTTTCTATTTTAAATACATCACTGAAAATTTCGAACTTGGATGAATCATAAAAAAAGTAAATTTCGTAAAAATTTCCCATTTCGGAATAGTCATTTGAAAATTTAAATTTTGGATAAATCATTAAAAATTTCGATTTTAAATGAATCATAAATGCTTTCGGATAAATCATAAACATTTTTTTAAATGCAGAGTCTTTTCGATCTCGAGAGGGAAGTGTAATTTCACAAAATTTCGAGAAGTTCAAGATTTCAATTGTACAGGGCCTGATGAAACGTTTTTTTTTTTTTTCAGCGTTGTGTTATTTTTAATCTTTTCTACAGCGCGTATTACCGGAACGAATGTAATATACATTACTCGCATTATATTACTATGTTTAATAATATTCGACAAATCTACTTATATACATAAGTACCTAACTTTACAAATATGGAAGTAATAGTCGAGGCGCTCTCGGGACTCTCGTTTTTCTCGATCCGCCCGACGGGATGAAAAAAAAAAATGCTTAATTTCTGCAGTGCCGATTTTCCGATTCGGGACAAATTTTAGTTCGAGCCTCGTCTAAAATCGAAATCCTCGAAACCTTCGGTTAATTGATGCAAACTTTTTTTTCTCCGACGACGATAATCAAAAAATTATTTTTAAAAACTTACAAAACGCTCAAATTCCATTACCAAATTTTCTCAAAATAAAAGGCTTCAAAACCTCGTCAGTCCGATCGATTAATCAATTTTAGAGCTCGCCGTTTCGAAAAAAAAAATCCCCAAACAACGTAACTGTGATAACTGTCGTTAATTTCAGCGATTTATCGATCAATTTATCGTCTCGATCATTATCTCGAAAACGACGAAAACATGGCTGCTCATGCTCGAAAAAAAAATTGCTATTTGAGGAATGAAAATTGAACGAAGCGACGACGAATTGTTCGGACATTTTTGTTTCTCTTTAACTTCAGGCATTTCGAGATTTTCGATCGTGCGACGTAATGTTGAAAAATCTCGTTAAAATAAAATAAAAATATAAAATCCAAGGCCCGGTCAAATAGCGTGAAAAATTGAAATAATTTTTTTAAATATATATATATAATACCGACGATAAAACTAATCGCCACGGTTCAATAGCTTTTCCTACGCGTCGTCGATTATTCGGGACTTATTTCTGCGCATATCGTTACAAACGAAATATCATGTATATATAACGAGAAATTTACGAAAAATGACGCATTGCGTGTACAGAGTGGTTCACATTTTTTACTTTCTCGCGAGACAAAAATTGACCGAAATACTCGCGTTCAAAGTCCGATGCCGAGTAAATGGCACAGTAATTGCTCACGAGCGAATTGTTTTTTTTTTCATCGAGTATCAAAAAAACGAAAATTATCGTATCATATTATTGATTTACAAAGCTCGTCTCCGTGATTCGTTATTATTTTATCGAAAAAAATTTATTTGTCGCACAATTTAAAAAAAAAGCGTTTTGCCCGCAATGGGAAGTCGAATGTGGATCACCCTGTGCACTAGACTGGCCCGAAAAAAATTGAATTTTATTTTTAAATTTTGGTTGAAAATGTCGAGAATGACAAAAAATCAGTGCTGACCAAATTTTAGCCCTTCACATTAATATTTGGAGGACCCTCATCGCGATTTTCTATCTCCCATTCATGGTCAAAGTTTTGTTTGCCGCTTCTCAGCTTTATAACTCGCCTACGGGTAAACACACGGAAACGACCAAAAATATTGTTTATAGAAAATTTAACGCTCTACAAAAAAGGTCCTCAGCCTTCGTACGATAAATTCACTCGTTCAAATTTTATTCAACATTAAAGTTGAACTAATGATTAATTTCATGATTTTGCGAAATTTTTGGACTTTTGTGACAAAATTATTGATTTTTTTGTTGATTTCTCTGATTTATCTTTGAAAATACGGAGTGTCTCCCCGTCCGGATATCGAACGAATAAGCGTATGCCATGCATCCGGATAGCGGCTCAGTTCACGCCGTATTTCCACGTACATATTATTGTGATTCGTGTCAGCTAGTATCCGGACGAATAACATATATATAATCGTCCGGATAGAATGTGTTCAATTGTTAAACAATCTATCTGGACGAATAATTTACACTATTCGTCCGAATAAAATCGTTTTAATTTTGTTTGGGTTTGTTTGGTTTTGTTTGTTTGGGTTTGTTTGGGTTTGACCAAACAAACCCAAACAAACCCAAACAAAATTATAAAGATTTTTTATAAAGAATAAAGATTTATTAAGAATTTTTATTAAGAATAAAGATAAAAAATAAAGATTTTTGTAAATTATAAAGAAACCCAAACAAACCCAAACAAAATTATAAAGGTTTTTATAAAGAATAAAGATTTATTAAGAATAAAGATTTATTAAGAATTTTTATTAAGAATAAAGATAAAAAATAAAGATTTTTATAAATTTTAAAGAAACCCAAACAAACCCAAACAAACCCAAACAAAATTATAAAGGTTTTTATAAAGAATAAAGATTTATTAAGAATAAAGATTTATTAAGAATTTTTATTAAGAATAAAGATAAAAAATAAAGATTTTTATAAATTATAAAGAAACCCAAACAAACCCAAACAAACCCAAACAAAATTATAAAAATTTTATTCGGACAAATACGTGTAAATCATTCGTCCAGATAGATTGTTTAACAATTAAACACATTCTATCCGGACGATTTAACCCATTCTATCCGATTCGTCCGGATACTAGCTGACATGAATCACAATAATACGTACGTGGAAATACGGCGAGAACTGAGCCACTATCCGGACGAATAATACGCTTATTCGTCCGAAAACCGGACGGCCCGCCGCAGCGTTAAAAGTATTGTATCCTTCAAAAATGATTCCCCAGATATTTATTTATCATGCTAAGGGAATTGAATTCGGTTTGAGAATAGATTTTTGTACCAATGTACTTTTAAATAACAATGAATTTTAATCTATTAGGAATCTTAGAAACTATCTCGGGAATAATTTAAAAAGGATACAATACCTTTTAAGATGAATCAGAAAAAAAAAAACATAAAAAATCAATAATTTCGTTGTGAAAGTCCAAAAAGCTCACAAAATCATGAAATTCATCATAGATGCAACTTTGGCGTTGAATAAAATTCGAACGAGTGAATTAATCGTGTGAAGGCTGAGGACATTTTTTGTAGGGCGTTAAATTTCCTATAAAACAATGTTTTGGGCATTTCCGTGTGTTTACCCGTAGGCGAGTTATAAAGCTGAGAAGCGGCAAACGAAACTTTTGCCATGTTGAATGAATGGGAAATGGTAAATCGCAATGATGGACTTCTAAGTATAGATATAAAGGGCTAAAATTTAGTCAGCACTCATTTTTGTCATCCTCAACAAGATTTTCAACAAAAATTTCAACTGGTAAAAAAAATATTTTTTTCTGGACCAGTGTACACATATCGAAATAAGCAGAAATTGCCATACTAAATAATTGCAATACGATAAAGCACAAGCGGATCGTGCTGTGGTCCTGCAAATAAATCATGTCAATCTTCGACATCATTTTCCTTCGTCTCCACGATAAAAATATTTTAAGCAGTCTTTAACTCGAATCGTTATCGTCTTTTTTTTTTAAGGTAAAATCTGCAACGGAGGCGAACCTGAGGGGCGAGGTGGGCCCGCTTCGCATACACATTGCAATAATATTGTTAAATCGCGTTTTCGTTTTCTCTGTATTCGTTTTTGGTAAAATTCTCTCGAGTGCTCGAGCTCGTGTCTCGTGGGCAATCGACCTCGTCCGACGTAGGGGGCCGCATCTGTAAAACACACACACCCAGTTTGGGCTTGTCAATTCGATCGCTTCAACGATGAATATTCCTTAAGGGGGGATCTACCTTTAGGCGTGGAGAAAAATTTGCTGATTTTCACTTTTTTTAAGGGGTATTCTCACTTTAGACGTTAACAAAAGGTAATTTTCATAACTTTTTTTTATATGTTTATATTATAGATATTGATATAAAAGTTGTTACACTTAATAAGTAATTTCGAAATACATTAAAAAAAATTCATTTATTTAAGTCACTATTTATAGACGAAAATGGTAGAAAACAAAACAATCAAACGGTTTTAGATTCAGTATGTTAATGGCTATAGCGCATATCATACGATTTTTGATATATGCGAAAAATACAAAATGGCGGACATTTTTCGAAAAAACAAAAAAACCTTTTTTCACCGTTTTTGGCCGAAAAATAGTAAATATCAAAATTTTGAAAAATCCTCTATATGCGCTATCGCTATAGTTGTGAAGAATATGTGGTTGAAATTTCATAAGGATCGGTTCAGTAGTTTCAGATTTTATCGACAAGCTGTCGAAAAACGTTGTTTCGAGAAAAACGCGTTTAAAGTTTGTTTGGGTTACATAAATACATTTTTTTTAAATGTATGCCTTTTGAAAGTGTATTTATTAAGTGTAACAACTTTCATATCAATATCTATAATATGAACCTATTTAAAAAATCATGAAAATACCCTTTTTAAGCGTCTAAAGTGAGACGACCCCTTAAAGCAAAGATTTCTTCACTATTTTTGAGACTTAGGGTACGTTTTATTTCTACTTTTGGCTGTCACATGGTATTTTTTTGTATTGATCTTTGAAAATGGCGGAGGTATGGCACGGTTTTCTCATTTCACGTGTAGCTAAAAAACTAATCTACCGGTCCTGATGAAATTTGGTATAAATAAATTAAATTTCGAGAGGGTGTTGATTTTATATCGGAGACATGGTTCAATAAGGGATTTTTCGAAATTCCACCCTTAAGAGGGTGAAAGAGGGTGGCAAAGGGGGGTATGGGAAATAATATTTTGGTGGTCAAATTTACTTGAAAGTAAATTTGACAAAAAATTGAAAGTAAATTTGACCAAAAATTCAAGTAAATTTACGCAATCTACTTGAAAGTAAATTTGACCAATTGTAAATTTCGAAAACCTTCAGCGACCACTAAATATTCATTGGCCGGCCAGAGCTCTCGCTCGGTTAATTCAAAAAATATAAAAGCGTAAAATTCATGGGTGAGAAGTGCACGAAAAAAAAACCGATTTTTTAATTGAAAATTTGGATTTTTGAGAGATTTCCGCGACCTCTAAATATTTTTTGACCTCTCGCAGCTTCAGCAACAATTTTTTTTTAGAAGATAATTGGTTGGTGAGAAAAAGGAAAAAAATCGAGCTCAATTTGTGCCACCCTATGTGAATCAATTAGAAGCAATATTGCCGAAAAAATTGCAGCAATCTTATTTGGTTTTTTTTCCTTCAGATTAATCCCGCCGACGCCACGTACCACGCCATTTTAAAGATTAATTTTTAAAAAACCATGTAACAGCCAAAATTAGTAACAAAACATGCCCTAAGTCGAAAAAATCGAGAAGAAATATTTCCTTTAAAAAAAAAAAATTATGATAACCAGCAATTTTGTCCACGCCCAAAGGTATCTCTAAAAATGTCAATATTTTTCTTTCATTCCGAATTGTTTAATTTGGGTAATTTTGTTGTTGCTTAATGTTAAAAAAAATGTTTGTTTCTCGGCTCGTTTATTGTTCGTCTCGCTATGAAAACGGAGTGGCAAAGATTCGTTGCGATTGATTAATGATAAGAACCCCACGTGAAATCTTCGTTTCGTTCCGTTTGGGTCTAGTCGATGAGGCGTTTTTTGTCGTTCTTCAATATTCTTTCACGAAACTTGAGAAAAATGTGGCAATCGAGAATTTGTCTTTTCTTTACAAATAATAAAAAGAAAAAGATCATCGCAGATTTATTTGGGAGACGGGAATCCCTTTTTCTCGAACTTCGCGTAATTGTTTCGGTCTAGTTGGGTTTATTTAGGACGTTCTTTCCATTTGACGCTCTTCACCAATCGTTCGATTCTGATTAATCCGCAAATCAAACCGCTCGAATTGATCCGATCTCCGAATCGACTCGATTTACAATTAATAATAACAACAATAAATCTTCGACTCTGAATCGAATTGCGGTCTTTTTTCTTTCTTCGATCATCCTGAGTATCGGATATTATTCGATCTTCTCGAGAGATCGTCGAAAGCAAAAAAGGGGACAATACATCGAACCGCCGGAACAGAGCCGCCGTCGAATTTTATATAAAATTCGACAAAATATTGCACACTACGAATTTGAAAAAAAAAAAGTCCCTAGAAAGTCCCTATGTTTTGGTCGAAAAAATATTCCAATCGCGTGTCTCACTCGAGACGTTAAAAAATAAAGTACTAAAAAGAGCGCGAATTACAAACGTGGGAAAGTTAAAATGTTATTTTTTTTTCAAGTCGGAAATACTGCAGTTGGGTAAATTGATTGATCTAAAATTCTAAATTCCTAAAATTAGCTATAAACCGCTCCGAGGCGACACGCCGCTCGTGGATGTGCAAAATCTAATTTCTTTCTTTGTTTTTCTCTCTTTTTTTAATCAATATAACCGCCGTAAAAAAAAACTACTAAGTTTTTTCGCTGCCTTAGCTTGTTTTTCCATTTTTATCCATTATTATTATTATTTTAAAATATTTCGGAATACGATAGACCGTGGGAATCGTACCGAAATAATTATTCGCCCTGATTGGGTTTTGCTTTTTTTTCCCTCTCGTCGATTACTTTATTCCGAATTGAAAAATTTTTATCCCTTTGCTCTCGCTCATCACTTTCTATCCGAGCGAAGAAGGCCTCGAGTCCAAAGGGCAAATTTGACGAAAAAAATTAAGCGTTTTGCCTTTCATTCGCTTAAAATGTGCATTTTAACCAAAAAAAGGAAAGAAAAAAATTAAATTTCACTAATCCGCGATCGCGAGCGAGGGATCGCGGCAATCGAGTCTCGTCGTGTCGGTAATACGGCCCCTCATCATTTTCGTTCGCCCCTCTCTCTCTCTCCTCTCTGACGGACTCCGACCGACGTAGAGTCGTAAAAAAAGGGAAAATAAAAAAGGCAGGGGGGAGGATAAAAAAAGAAGAAGAAAGAATAACAAAAAAAGTAATAATAATAAAAAAAAAAAAGAATTGAACCATCTTTGGCGTGAATTGCGACGACAGGACAGTGTAGCGAGAGTTGCTTAGGTACGCACGCTGATTTTGCGATCGGTGATGAACAAACGACGTTCGGCGTTGTGGATATTTTTTTGTTTGTTGCATTTTTGTTGTTTGGGTATTTTTGTTGTTTGTTTTCGCGGCCTTTTTTAGTCTACGTTATCCTGGAAGATGAGTTTGACGTATCCGGGGGAGCCTTCGAGAGGAACCGCGCAGAACGGGCAGATCGCTATGTATCCGTTTGTGCCATGAGGTATGGCCACTTTCTCCCAGTATCTGAAGACAAACGAAAATCTAATTTTAGTCTCTCGACTTGATTCTCACTCCTCGTTGAAACATTTTTCAGTCGACTCTTTCGCACACTTGGTCGATGTCGACGGACGTTCAGTAGTTTCTTTACTTCCATGGTGTATCCTTTAAGGGGGGATTGTCTTTTTTTTCGCAAAATTTACCGCTTTTTCGGAATTTTTTTGCGAAGAAATTATACAACGGAATACTTGTGAAACTTGGCATATAGTTTTATTGATCTGTGTACTACATACAAAAAATTTTTCAAACAATTTCATCAAAAAATCCGCCTCCCACCCCCCTCGACGCGCGATGGTCCTTTTTTGATGGTGTGCACGATTTCTCAAAAACTATTCAACCGATTGCCTTCAAATTTTGACAGAATGCTCAGCTGACATCCTTTTATCGTTTGATGAAGCAAAAAAGCAATACGTTTAATAGTTTTTTATTTATAACAAAAAATCGATCAATTTTTTTCGAAAAATCGATACTTCAAGTTCAAAACGTCACCAAATCGTCAATTTTTTTTTCCCCTTCATCGAACGATAGCTATATGTGTCTAAAGTAAAATGCTTTTTGGGTTTTTGTTGCAGGATGAACGTGAAGGCTGTAATCGTGCACACCATCAAAAAAGGACCATCGCGCGTCGAGGGGGGTGGGAGGCGGATTTTTTGATGAAATTGTTTAAAATTTTTTTTGTATGTAGTAAACAGACCAATAAAACTATATGCCAAGTTTCACAAGTTTTCCGTTGTATACTTTCTTCACAAAAAAATTCCCAAAAAGCGGTAAATTTTGCGAAAAAAAAGACAATCCCCCCTTAAGTGGTTACCCCCACTTGCGATTTTGAAAAAATCGATTTTTTTTTATTGCATTTTTTTGAAGTACAAGTATCTGAGAATATGTCCTGAAAATTTCAATTCGATCCGAACAAAATTGACTGAGATATGAGCGTTGAAGGAGAAGAATCCGCGTTGAAAGAGCGTTGAAAGAGAAACTTTAAACGCGTTTTTCTCAAAATGGCATTTCTGAAGTCGGTGACCAAGATTACCCGAACACTAATGAACCGATCTTCTTGGAATTTTGCAGCCTTATTTAATACATAAAAATGTAGTCTTTAATCGTTCGATTTTTTTTTTTTCGAAAAAAAATTGCCGTTTTATAGCCAAAAAACGGCCGTTTTTTTTCGTTAAAATCGAACCATTAACTTTGACTGTCCGCCATTTTGGGAAAAATGAATATTTTTTAAAATCCTTCGATTAAAGACTAGTTTATACTTATATTTGACTAAATCCAGCCGCATTTTTTTTTTCAGATGATCCACTTCGCCGCAATGTTGGTCACCGCAAACCGTGTATATAAAAACATTATTTCATTGACGGCCATTTGCCACTAAACGATGTAATATTTTTCAATAAAAAAATTACTGAAAGTTCTTCATGATGTGTTCTTTAAGATGGTATATTGATCGATTAAAAAAGTGTTGTAGTTTTCTTTAAAAAAAATTCATGAAAAAGGCCTTTTTTGCGCTACAAGTGGGGGTAACGCCTCACTTTAGACGCTCAAAAAAGGCTATTTTTATGATTTTTTTATACGTTTATATTATAGATATTGATAATGTATGTATGGGGAAGAGAAAGGGCTTTACGATATATTGTGGAAGTGTTAGGAATGCCTGAAAAAAGATGGCCAAAAATTTGTCTGATGGGAAAGTAAGGGCCATTGTGAATCATGTGCCGTCGAAGTGGGGGAAGTGCTTAAAGCGTGTATTAACGGAAATGGGGGCGCAGGTTATAATCGGGATGATTTGGAAACGGAGAAAGGTGAGAGAAATTGAAGCAAGAATAAAGGTGGGATTAGTAGTCCAGTCGAAATAGAATTTCACCTGGAATTAATTCGAGGCTTCGATTTTCTTTTTTTATACTTAGAGGGGGGTGGTTGGTAGTGTAAATCTCGATTTTCGGGAAAATCCGCCCGGTGCGTTTGCCGCCATCTTGATTTAAAGAGGGATTTTTTTTTGTTTTTCGAAAAAACTCGCTTATTTTCAATCTTAGAGTGACAATGATGGTATTCAAAGTTGTGGGAAATGTAATTCCCCACAAGTTTGGTGATTATAATTTTTACCCTAGGATCGATATTTATAGAGTTAGACTGCTAAAAGCGGTAAAAAAAACGTTTTTTTTTAACGTATCTCGTTTATTATCAAGTTTATTGTAAAAATGGTAATGAATAATCACATAGGAAATTTTATGTCCTTCAACTTTGGTTATTAGCATTTTTACCCTCGGATCAATATTTTCGGACTTATACTTAATTTAGGGGTGAACTTTTTTTATGCTCAGTTATTTCGTTTATGATCAAGTTTATCGTAAAAATGGTAGGAAGTAATCGGGTAGGAAATTTTATTTTCTTCAACTTTGGTGAGTACCATTTTCACCCTAGGATCAATATTTTCGGACTTATACTTGATTTAGGGGTGAACTTTTTATTTATGTTCAGTTCTTTCGTTTATTATCAAGTTTATCGTAAAAACGGTAATGGATAATCAGGTAGGGAATTTTATTTGCTTCAACTTTGTTTATTACCTAGTATTAGTTTGAAGTTTGTTTCGACTTGTTTGGATTGAAAAAGTGAAAATTTGTCTGCGTTTTTTGGATCGAAATTTTGAGGCGTGCACGATGTAAAGAAAAACAAAACGAATTTGTTTGGGTTTGTTTCGGTTGAAGAAGTAAGAAACGTAGAACCACGCAATTGGCAATAAAATAAAATAAAGTATGTTTGGGTTGAAAAGATGAAAATTCGTAAGCATACGTGATTGAGATAAAAATAAAATGAAGTTTGTTTGGGTTAAAAAGGTGAAAATTTGAAAAATAAACCCGATTGTTTTTTCTCTCGAAATATCGTATAGAACGTACTTGACGGTTTTTTCCGTGGCCATGTGGCCGCAGGGACTGAAGGCGTACGTCGGTGGTCCGCTGTCAACGTAAAACGCGGGCTCGATGCCCATGCAGAGTTTGACAATCGGGCCGGCCACGAGGCACATGGGGCATCGCCTCGTCGCCTTGTCCTTCTCCTGTCCCCAGTCGTGGTGACCCTGCACGTGGCCGCATCTCAGATATACGTAGGGTTGCTGCTGGGCGGAATCGGCCGCGGCCTTTCGCGGTATCACGAGGGTGTTCAGGCCCACCGGGCACTGTGGACGGCCAGCGTTGATCGCGTCCACGAGCTCCTCGAGATCGTGCTTCGTCTTCGCGACAAAATCAAAAACGATCGGATACATTGTTTGTGCTTATTTTTTTTTGCTTTTTTTTTTTTTTCACGTTCGCGCGTTCATCAACGAAAACTCACGGGCGATTTGGATAGACCTTCGGCGGATCGCCAGAGCAACGTGGCGCCGCAAAGATCGATCAGCGTGCCGTCCTGAAGGACATTGTCCTCGTCGTCAACGACGTTGCCCTTCTGCTGGGCGCTGCGACTCTCGCGGAGCGAAAAAACACCACCGCCCACGCTCACCTCGCGCCAGAATCCGCACTGGGCCTCGCCCCCGCAAAATTGACCGCGGGGATGCATTATGAGGACGCCGTTCGTCGTCAGACCGTCGATCTCGTGGTTCTCCTGCCACTTCGTTGCCTTCTCCTTATTGCAAAATAACAAAAAAACAATCGGTATGCCTTTTTTACATCGTTCGGTGAAAAGTGAACGTTTGGAAATGTGGCGCGAGAATGAAAGGAATGAAGCAAAGTTCGTTCGTGCTGAAAAATACACGATTGGAAGAAAAATCAAGCCCTTTGTTTGGGTTTTTTTTCGGTCGGAGAATTGGGCATTGCACCCTTTTTTCAAAGGCGTTTCAAATTGATCGTTTGGCGGTGATAAACTACTCGAATTTTTATTTCTATTTTATGATATCGATAAGTACGATAAAAATGCATTTAAATTTTACATTTCAAATTTCCGCGCGAACCCTGATGGAAATCCGCTTATTGGAATTCGACAAATAATGTTGAAATCTGTTAAAAAATGTCAGAAACTGTGAAAATGAATAGATTCTAACGTAATTTGATGGAATCGTACATATTTTGATAGATTCGGTCGGAAATGATCTATGAAAATCGGACAGAACCTCACATATTATGTTAACTTTACGGAATGTCATAAAATCACAGAATTCGATACTTTCTGTCATCTTTTTGCCAGAAAATGTCATCTTTTAACAAAAAATGATAAAATTAATTTTCCATTTTTTGACACATTGTTGCATCGAAAAGAATGACAGAAAATGACAAAGAATGATAGAAAACGATAATTTTTATCGTAATTTGTTGTCACATTTTTGTTGAATTCTGACAGATTTTAGCTGTCATTGAATCACAGAGTTTGATACTTTCTGTCATCTTTATGTCGGAAAATGTCATCTTTTAACAAAAAAATGATAAATAAGTTTTCCATTTTTTGACATATTGTTGAATCGAAAAAAATGACAGAAAATGTCAAAAAATGATAAAAAACGATAATTTTTATCATAATTTGTTGTCACATTTTTGTTGAAATCTGACAGATGTCAGCTGTCATTAAATTACAAAATTTGATACTTTCTGTCATCTTTATGTCGGATAATGTCATCTTTTAACAAAAAATGATAAATCAGTTTTCCATTTTTTGACATATTGTTGCATCGAAAAAAATGACAGAAAATGTCAAAAAAAATGATAGAAAGCGATAATTTTTATCATAATTTGTTTGGGTTTTGGCTTTGACATATTGGGGTTTGGGTTTGACATATTCGGTCATAATAGTTTATAAACGTTGAAGAATTCCATTATATTCCATAAAAAAATGACATTTAATGACGAAAATCTCACAAAAAATAAGAAAGAATGATATAATTCGACAGATTCGGTCATAATATTTCATGAATGTTGAAGAATTCCATTTTATTCCATCAAAAAATGACATTAAATGACGAAAATCTCACATAAAATGGAAAACTCTTACGACATTATATGACATATTATGTAAGATTCTGACAGAAATTACTGAATTATAACATTACCTTTCTGATAAAATATGACAGATTCTGTAAAGCATGTTCCAATTTCCGGTCAGAAGTCATGAACTTCTCACAGAAAATGTCAAATCTCGAAATAATATGACATATTCTGACATTATTTCTCATTGAAAGTTGACGGAATATTATCAAATCTGACATTTTTTTGTTAAAATCTAACGAATTCCAATAAGCGGATTTCCATCAGGGAAATAGCCACCATGAGGCCGTCCATAAATTACGTAACGCAATTAGGGGGGGGGGGGGGCAAGGTTTGCGTTACGTCACGATTTTAAAACTGCCAAAAATAGCCAAATTTCTGCATGTTGAAGTTTTTAATTTAAATCTCGAGTGCATTTTTGCATTTAGGTCCGCCATATTGGATCCGCCATCTTGAATTCCCGAATGTTTAGTGCAGATTCGTAATCAGCGAGCCCGAAAACCCCCGAGCACAAAATTTCAAGCCAATTGCACGTAAAGAAAAATTTATATTAAAGAAAAATATTATGTAAATCCTATCGCCAGGCTTCAATTCATAGGATTTTCATATTTTTTCGAGCTTCACTAAATGTATTAAAAATCGTCTCTGTAAAAAAATACTTAAAACTGCGTATTTTTGTAAAGGAATTCCGCGACGACATGAAAAAAATCCAATTTCCGGTCGCTACAAAAATGTATATAATAGTGGGAATCCGTCGGATTCTTAAGAAATAATCAGATTTACATACTTAAGATTTGTAGTAATGCAATGCTCTCGGAAAAAATTACGTTTGTTGACCTGTTTTGTATGTAATATCAAGTTTAATTTGAACTTCCGGTATTGAATGTATCACCACTTGCTACGATAAAGAGACGTGACAGCAAGACAACAGCTGACTGTAGTCCTAACCTCATCTCACTCATTCGAATTTCCACGCATATTTCATTTTTAACCGACAAATTTCCGAAATACAATGCTTTATATTTCCCGCACATGACATTGCAAAGCATGGGGGTTAAACTTTCCTGGTTGAGTAAAAAGAGACGAAGATAGAACCAATGTTGCCAAACATCAAACCCAGAAATACTGCGCGAATCGTTGGAACGACTATTTTTTCATTTTTCTAATTAAATGTGTTCATTAAACAGTTTACACATGGAACATTTTAGTTATTACAAATTATTTTTTTTTGCACGTGTTGAAAATATAAATAGTACAAGTATGATCAGTGGTATGACTAGTGTGAAGCGATAGGATTACCTTAAATGAATTGCATAATTTATTTTGTGTTTTTATAAATTGAAACCAACATTATTCGATTGCTTATTGCGAAAAATACCTTATTTATGCATTCTTAGTATTTTTCTTACGTAGAGTAAAATACCATATTTTTGGGAAGAAACACGATTGGAAGAAAAATAAAATGATGTTGGTTTCAGATTGTTCGCGTTGGTTTGGCTTGAATAAGTGAACATTTGGAAATGTCCACGACTGGAAGAAGAATAGAAGGAAGTTTGTGTGGGATGAAAAAGAGAAAATTTGATTGGATTGGTTTGGGATGAAGTTGAAATTTGAAAACGTACACGATTGGAAGAAAAATTAAATGAAGATAGTTTGGATTTGTTTCAGTTGAACAAGTGACAATGTAGAGACAAGATGAAATAAAGTTTTTTTGGGTTGAAAAAGTGAACATACGGAAACATACGAAAGTGGAGGGGAAACGAAATGAGTTTGTTTGGGTTGAACAAACGAAAATTTGGAAACATAGGCGATTAGAAGAGAAATGAAGTGAAGTTTGTTTTTTGAAGTGAAAATGTGGAAGCATACACGATTCGAAGGAAAATAAAATGAAGTTTCTTTGGGTTTTGTTCGAGTTGGAGAACGAGAAATTTGCTTAGGTTGATTTGGGTTGAAATAGTGAAAATTAGGGAATGTACACGAATGAAAAAAACATAACATGAAGTTTTTTGGGTTGAAGAAGTGAAAATTTGGAAACGTGCACAATTAGAAGAAAAAAAAAACAAACTTTGTTTCGGGTTGAAATAGTGAAAATTAGGGAATGTGCACGAATGGAAGAAAAATAACATGAAGTTCGTTTGGGTTGAAGAAATGAAAATTTGGAAACGTTCACAATTAGAAGGGAAAAAAAACAGGAAGTTTGTTTCGGTTTGTTTGGACTGAAAAAGTCAAAATTTGTCTGCGTTTTTTGGGTTGAAATTGCCTTCACGATTAGAAGAAATATAAAATGAATTTGTTTGGGTTAGTTTCGGTTGAAGAAGTGACAATGTAGAACGACACAATTGGAAATAAAATAAAATGAAGTTTGTTTGGGTTGAAAACTTGAAAATTTGAAAATATTCCCGACTGGAAGAAAAACGAAATAAAGTTTTGCCTAACTTTTTGATGAAAAGTGAAATTAAATTCAATAAAACGTGCGTTATGAAACTTTGCTGAAATTATTATCATTGTTATGAAGGTTACTCTGGCAATTATTACAATTGTTACGATTATTATAGAAATAAAAGTTCATACCCCTAAAAAAATATTTCTCGAGCTATCGAAGCCGGCTGCGTAGATTCTCGCGACTCGCGGATCCGATCTATCCGTGAGAATTCTGCACGCGAACCTGCTGATCGTGCTCTGGGCGACGCGACTCTCGCTTGCCGGTCCGGTGTCACTGCCGCCCGGGCACGTGTCCATGACCACGAAATCGATCGGCGATTCCGACGAGCGACCGATCTGCAATACATTTTTCCCACTCATTCATTCATCCTACGAATTTTAATTCTCATCCCGGAGCTTCGCTCGCTCTTTTTATTTGCTTCTCCCCCCAATAGGCGAATGGAGTGAACAAAAATCGAAGAAAAATATCGAATAATGTGCAAGAAAATTTAACTGATATTTTTTAAATAATATAAATAATACGAATAAAAAATTCATATGTATAATAATAGAACATAAATTATCAAATAAAAAGCGAGGATAATTTTGATAATCGTACAAAATGTGAAATATATATTTTTTTTAATTCTCCAAAAATTGTACAAAAAATAGGAAATGAATTTTTTTCTTCTTAAAAATGAAAAAATATATATATGAGAAAGTATAAACGTATAATACATTTTCTTACAAAATATGTAATGAATTGAAAAATATTCTTTAAAAATTGAACAAAAAACATAAATCACAATATTCGAGAGTATGGAAGTAGAAATTAAAACAAATATACAAAATATGAAATAAATCAACAAATATCCGCAAAAAATGGAACGAAAATGAAGAAAAATATTCGATAAAGTGTACAATTATTTGTCGAAAATATGAAATCAGTTTGAAAAGTATAATAAAAAAATTACGAAAAATTGATAAAAAAGATCGTCAAAAAAACATAAAAATGTCGAATGTGAGAAAAAAATCCGCGAAAAACAAATTCGCAACAAAAAAAAAAAGGTAAACTTACTTGAAACATGTCGGTATCTTCATCTTCTGTGTATTCAACGATAACGGCCTGGGTGCGCGATAGCGTGTAGGAAATCGAGTGCTGCTGCGTGTTCAATATAGCCTGGGAACTGTGGGGAGTCTTCACCACGTAATGTTTACTCCTTTTGACTCCGTTGGGGGCGGGCCTTTTTACGAGAACGAATTTACTCCGGCGTCTCCCACGATCGCCCGGTGGTAAAAATCCGTTGTAACTGATATACGAGAAGCAAACAAGTAAAAAAAAAACGTAACGAAAGAAGGAAAGAAAGAAAGTACGTTCGTCAAATAAACACAAACATATCGTTGAGTGCGCTTTGCCAGTTAATTACTGATAGGAACTTTTATCGCAACCGCGAAATAACAGACCACCGTGTTTTTCAGTGAATAATTAACGTTTCGTTTTTTATCCTCTTCTACCCCTCGTTGCTTTCCAGCATGAGCTTGAAAAATCACGCACGAGTTGGAGAAAAAACAGCTTCGTTTTTTCTTTGTCAATGCATATCGACGAGTTTGTGGTAAATTTTATTTTTCAAATTGGCAGTCGGAATGTTTTTGTTTTCAGCGAGCAATTAGAAATTCCTCTCTTCCGCTTATCGTTATTTTCCGGCGTGTGTAAATTCTAAAAGTATTTTCAGAAGTTCGGAAAATATTTTTGAAAATTCAGTAAAGAATTCAGAAATTATAAATATTTTTTAAAATTCTGTAGATATTTGTAAAAATTCAAAAATTGGAGACGCTAGAAATATTCGCAGAACATAAGCAAAAAAATTTGAAGTATTTTTTAATATTCTGTAAACATTTTTGGAATCTCTAAAAATATTAGAAATTTGGATATATTATTGAAAATTCTGAAATATATTTTTGAGCATTCTGAAATATATTTTTGAAAATTTTGAAATTTATAAAATAAATTTTTGAAAATTCTGAAATATATTTTTGAAAATTTTGAAATATATTTTTGAAAACTGAAATATATTTTTGAAAATTTTGAAATATATTTTTGAAAATTCTCAAATATATTTTTGAGAATTTTGAAATATATTTTTGAAAACTCTCACATATATTTTTGAAAATTTTGAAATATATTTTTGAAAACTCACATATAATTTTGAAAATTTTGAAATATATTTTGAAAAATTTTGAAATATATTTTTGAAAATTATGAAATATATTTTTGAAAATTTTGAAATATATTTTTGAAAATTCTAAAATATATTTTTGAAAAATCTGAAATATATTTTTGAAAATTCTAAAATATATTTTTGAAAATTCTAAAATACATTTTTGAAAATTCTGAAATATATTTTTGAAAATTTCGAAAAATATTTTTGAACATTCCGAAATATATTTTTTGTAATTCTGTAAAAACGTTTCCAAACTTTCTATTAAAACAGCGCTTAAGAATTCTAAAAAAACGGCCATCCAACGGAAAAACCAAAAAATCCAATGCCACAAAAAGATGAACTTGAGCGCGACAAATATTAGCGTTTAAAAAATACATATCAATCTTACTCAACGCGGCATAAACGACAAATGGGTATAATTAACAATACGATGAAAGATACAAAAGAAAATGTCTTACCCCAAAATGACCAATTCTCCATATTTGATCAGCTGTTTGGGCTTGTCGTGATTGTGACTGTGAGCTCCGTGTGGATTAACGTGCGAGTGATTGTGACTCTGTTTACCGTGTGGGCTGTGAGGCTGTCCCACTGTCCCACCCTCTGCTACGAGTAGAGGGCTCTCGTTGCTGCCACCATCGGAACTATTAAAAAAAATTAATAGATCCTAAAATTTCATTTATATCGACGAAGATTGTGAAATAAAAAAAAGATATTTTCGCCAAAATTCATTTAAAAAAATAATAAACGCTCTTCATTCGCAATATCTATTCCATATCTTCACATATAAACATTTATTTTCATTATTCATTATATTTACAATACGCAATGATAATTCTTTAAACCCCAAACGTGCAACATTTATTTTTTTCCCGTTCATTTGATTTTCGCGATTACCAAAAAATACTTCTTTTCCATGGAAAGTAAAAATAATTGCGCATTAAATTTCCTCGTCGAAAAGATATTATAAAAATGTTCGGCTCCAAATTATCATTCGGATTTATCGAAAATCGAGGATAAACAACATTTTATCGATTTTACAGATATAATCGTTATTTCGATCTCATATCCTACAGAGATTGGAAGAAGATGAGAGACGAAAGTATACGTTGACTGATCGCGTATTTATTTGAATTTGCGATAAAGATCGATCGATCCATTTCGAGAGGAAGGCGACGATTCTCTTTGGGTACGTGAAATGTTCGAGAATTGCGCAGCGATCGAGCTGCGCTGAGATGCATAATATTGCGGCTCGTCTAGTATGTGGCGAATTTTAAATGTGCTGAACGAAAAAAGAAAAAAAAAACGAGTTATAATGAGGTTACAAGCGTATAGCCAGCGTGTGCCACTTCCATATGGCTTCTCTGAATAAGTGACTGCTCCAACTATACACTTATATACCTATATATTATACGTATATACATATACGGAAAAATTGTTAAGTTGTTGAATACATGAAACATATATTCTTTGATATCCAATGACCGTAAAATATAATAAATCTGTAATATATATATATATATATATATATATATATATATATATATATATCGCTTTTTTCACAGCAATAAAAAAAAATTCTCCATAAAACGCGACATAACTCGAGAACCGCAGATTGGACACGTTGGAATTTTTTCAGATTTTTTGTTACTATTTATTTTCCCCGTCCAATACCGATAGCGAAATATCATTCGAATCACAGGGCGTACGCAAAAAATCTAAAGAGAACAGCGAATCGTTTTTTTTACATTTGGAACGCGCAGGAATTTTTTCTGAATTTTTGTCACCTTTTTTACTCCACGTCAAATACCGATCGCGGGACATGATTCGAATCGCAGGGTGTCTGCAAAAAATGTCAGGTGGACAACGAATAGTTTTTTGACATTTCTAACACGCTGGAATTTTTTAGAATTTTTTTTCACGGTCAATACCGATCGCCAAAGATAATTCGGATCGAAGATTTTCGAGAATCGATTACACGGGATACGCAGTTGTTTTGTTTTTGTAGGGGAGCTTCGCTAGGGAGAATTGTTGGGATTTGAGAAATGGCAATCGTTGCCTGCCGTTGATCGCCAAATTGACGGGGATAAATTCGCGAACGCGCTGAATTTCCGGTGGGGTTGCAATTTTGCATCGCTTTCCGATAGAGGAAACGACGGGGGGAAAGACAGACGGTCCGGTGATACTTCCGGTATGAAGATCATGGGCGAAACGTGGTCGTGAAGAGGGCGAGAGAAAATCGTAATACCGATCTAGACGATTTCGAAGACCGTAGTACCGATGTACCAGTTTCGATGATCGTAATACCGAGGTAGCGATCCACCGATTTCAAAGATCGTAATACCGATCTACCGATTTCGAAGATCGTAATACCGATCCACCTATTTGGAAATTTTCAATACCGATCTGCTGATTTCCAAAATCGTTATACCGATCTACCAATTTTGAAGATCGTAATACCGATATACCGATTTCGAAAATAGCAATGCCGATTTCAAAAAACGCAATACCGATCTACCAATTTTGAAGAACGTAATACCGATTTCGAAAATAGCAATGCCGATTTCAAAAAACGTAATACCGATCTACCAATTTTGAAGAACGTAATACCGATATCGAAAATTGCAATACCGATGTACAGATTTCCAAAATCGTAATACCGATCTACCAATCTCGAAAAACGCAATACCGATCTACCGATTTCCAAAATCGTAATACTGATCTACCAATTTCGAAACTCGCAATACCGATTTCAAAAATCGTAATACCGATCTACCGATTTCGAAAATCCCCATACCGACCCAACCGATTAAAAAAATCATAATACCAAATCTACCGATTCCTGAAGTAAAATCCGTGCGATTGTGGGTGAGAAAAAAAAACGAAACGAAAATCAAATTTGACTTACCGTATCACCATCGTGGGGTCGACGTTAGACCCAATTTTGCCGAGACAGTCGTGTACGACGAAATCAGGAGCCACTTTAAATTCACGCAGGCACGCGTGCGACACCACGTACCGTGAAAAGTCGAGCGATCATAAAAGAGCAAAAAAAAACTCCCTTCCAACAAAAGAAAAGATCGCGTGCGCGAGTACCGGAGGTCGAAGTGAAAAATCGAAAAATTCGTCGATTAATCGAATTTACGTTGTTATGCAAACACTTACGGGGCTCTAATCCCAACCCGCTGGTCGCGAAGGCATTAACACGCGAATAAGAGGAGAGAGAGAAAGTCCCGAAGGAGGACAAGCGAGGGAAGAGCGAAGATACGAGGAGGGGGGGTGAAGGGGGAGAGAGAGAGCGAGACAGAGCACCCGCGCGCGCATTCACGCTGTAAAATGTTGCATCGGTATATAACACCCACGCTTTGTTTTCACTCGAGATTTCTTCAGCGCTGTTTCCTTTTTCGTTGGCTCTCTTGAGTCCCCTCTCAATTCACATGCGCTTACTTGCAAAAGAATGTTGACGCAAACAAAAAACCAAAATGATTACAAAATAAACGAATTGTGTATCAGGAGAGTTGGATCATCGTGAAAACGCCTTTAAGTCACTAAACGCACGTAGCCCGTAGTTGCACTGACGCATTGCTCTGGCCATATCGCTCGCCGATCGCTTCGCAGCAGACGGAGGCGGGAGCGAGAGGGGGGGGGCGGGCGCAACGCCTGCACGTTCTTGTCGCAACGGGACGAGACTCGTTGACCACTTGCTGCTCTTTTTTCTTCTTTCTTCCTTCGCTTCTCTTCCGCGCCCCGATTTTTCTCCACCTGCTGGCGTTCGGAACGGCCAAGAAAATTTCGAGCCAGAGGACGCTGAGCGATATTTACATCGCGTGGAACCAGCGTATCCCGAGGAACAAACGAGTCGTTGTTAAAGCGGCGCACTCGCGGATAACTCGATTCTCATGAGCTTGAGATTTGCGACGTTCTTTGTGACGCCTCCGCCCGCAGCCTTCCCAAGAGAGACAGACACGATGTATTGTAAATAAGTTTTATTTGCGTTTCTGTTCACGGTTCAACGTACAACTAGGAGCTCTGGCGCGTGTATGCGCGCGGTGTGTGTATGCGTGTGTGTGCGTGGTCGCCAAGCTGATACAGTCCATCGGACGCGACAGCGGAGTGCTGCGATCCCGACAGAAGCGCCACACGCGGCCGTATCTGGCAACGAAATACTCCGGGGCGAAAACTAGTTTTTCTGGGGAATTTAACTGTCAATTCGTGATCCTTCCGGGCTGGAAAGGCTGGTGGTAAATGTTTGGATGTTAGGAAGCGAGTAATTCGACGATGGGAACTGTGGTGCTTTGTATTTCGAAACATTCGTGTCATGAATGCGATTATCGGGGTTTCGGAAAATGCCTAGGGACTCGAGGTCCCCATTGGATATCGGGTTCGATGGAGAGAGTATGAAAATTCCCTAGGAGAGTAACTGTTCGTTGGATATTGGGATGAATGAGGAGCTTCCCGGGTAGCAATTTTTAAAAAGTTGTCCAAAAGTCGGCTAAGTAAGTACCAAATGTCCGCCCGGAAGTTATATTAAAGTTAACAACCATCCAAAAAGATAACTGTTGGACACATGGTAACTTATAGGTACCCAGGTAGCAATTTCAAAATAGTTGTCTATTACTTGTCCAAATGGGTACCAAATGTCCGCTTGGAAGTTACCTATAAGTTATCATGTGTCCAACAGTTATCTTTTTGGATGGTTGCTGACTTTAAGATAACTTCCGGGCGGACATTTGGCACCCTTTTAGCCGACTTTTGGACAACTTTTTGGAAATTGCTACCTGGGGTATTAAGGATCTGTTCGTTTTAAAACTACACTTTTCCCAGACAGACCTTCGAATTCGATTTTTCGAAATTTTTCCGGTAGCCTAACAACCCCTTAAGAGAGCGCAAGCTGTTTCGTTTCGTTTTTTTTTATGCAAATTTCATCACTGATGTCGAAAATCCCGGTGCAACCCGCTAAAAATTGATATTTCACGAATATATTCTCGAAAAACTCAATCTTAAGTTTAAAGTAGACGGTATCAAAAACGTCCGTAAATTCGTACTGAAACATGGTGTTAAACACGGCCTGTAGGCGTCGCAGTGTAGTTAGTGTACCGAAAAAATAGTAATACAGCCAGCGCACGGCGAAACTAACTGCTATGGCGGCTAATTGTTGACTTTTGTGAAAGCAACACCTATCGTGCACTAACATTGTTTGTTTGCGACGGCGACTTTGAAATAGTATCGGACGAGGGAGTATTTACCGATAGCAGGCATCACAAATAATTTCAATTTTAAAAAACCATTTCATTTTTTAAAAAACTTTATGAGCGGAGAATCGGAACCAGCATCTCGCGCGGTGCCATACAGTTTTTGGATATTGTGCGTAAAATTGAACTTAACAAACGAACATATGTTAGTAGTAGTTAGATTGTAGACTTTAAGTCTTGATACTATTTTAATAAATATAAAATGAAACATGATGGCCCATGGTAGCAGTGAGTCTTGTGATGCTGCAGATGATGTTCGCTAGTGTGTAGGGAATCTCTGTGTTGTTACTGTCGCTGCGGGTGGTGCCATAATTTATGCATAGGATATGTCCGGTGTGACTTTAGTGTACATCGCTTCAATTCTTGCGATGAGTTGTCATTGTCTAATATTTTTCTCACTTTTTAAGCGTTTGTATATGAACTTGTAGTATAGGCATCACTTTTAGCTCACTGGGTGATCTGGGTTATTGCAATTTGCACGGCGGAGGAGCTGTTTGTCTGATGAGTTAAAGCGTTAGGCCACAGTAACGGGTATAAAATCATGTGCGAATTTAACTTTTTTTTTTCGTTTGAAAAAGTGATTCACTCATAAAATTAATTACACATCTATTTAGTATGAATATCAAACTGTTGGAAAATATATATTTTATTTCCTATGTACAAAATGGCCGAATACTCGAAACTTTTCGTTTTATGAACAGATTATGAGCAGTTACAACGGAATTTTTCAGTGCAAATTCATTTCTCAAGTTCAAAAAGTTCCTTATGAATAAAACGATATTTTTTTAAATCCCGTACGTACTTCTCTAGGTATTCTAATGTAGATTGACGAGAATTATCGTTTTTTGTTCTACATAAAAAATTGTCGATGCTAAATGTCAAGCCGCAAAGCGCCAAAAAAAAGATAGCAAAAAAATATTAGTAGTAGGGCATTTTGTTCATCGAAAAAAGAAATGTATACTTTCTAACAGCTTGATATTCACACCAAATAGATGTGTAATTAATTTTATGAGTGAATAACTTTTTAATACGAAAAAAAAAACTATTAAATTCGCACATGATTTTATACCCGTTACTGTGGCCTAACGCCTTAATTGAAGTGCATTTTCCGGATTCGTGTGAAGCACTACACTTGACGCAGTGGTATGTGAGGTTGCAATTTACACTCGCATGTCCCAGTCGCTGACATTGTCTCCATACCTTACACACTATAAGCTCTGCCACCTGACCACATTTGAATGGAACATATATTTACGTCGGACATAAATTGTTATGGCATTTTTTAGGTGTTTTTTTTTCGTAATTAGGTGGGTAATTGCACTACGACTTAAATGTAGAGACACTTCAAGGCACAGCTACGCGAGATTTATTCATAAAATGAACAAAGGTTAAGAAAAATCAAATTGTCAGCTTATGACAGCCAATAACAACACAGACAGCTGACAACAACGCATGCGCAAAACATACGTGTATGTAGCACAGGGTTTCTAGCTACCGCAGCGCCGCTTATGCGGAACCTTGTTTCAGGACACTTTTACGGACACGCTGGAATACGGAGATTGGACTCCTTGGAATCGCTCATAGTCCAGGGACCGACGGCGAATACTAGATTTCCCACATCGGAAATTCCCTAGGGAAATAACGCTCTCATTGGATATCGGAAGCGAACTAGCTCGGGTGCTTCGGAAATCCCCGATGGATGCGAATCTCCGATTGGCCATTCATCGGACGGTTCATCGCGCGCAGTTTGCGGGTGCCATTATTTACCCACCGTATGTACGTCAAACGCTGTGCATAAAATGTATATTCGCAAATGACGGATGCACGTCCCGAGAGACCGAAAACAAAATAAAATTGTTTCTCCGTGGTACGCGCGGATTCCGAAAACCTTGCCACGCGAAGAAATGCCGACCCTCGTTTAGTGCCGTGAATTTCGCAGCTTGGCGCACGCCAGGTAAGTGAACACGCCAGAAATAACTCTTCGCTCCTGAAATACCCAAAATCAAAAGCGCTACATTTCAGGCGAAAAATTCCTCAAGGATGCCGTTCAAATTTCACCTGAAGAAGAGTCGCCAGTACAACGTCGTGTCGAAAAATCAGTACGTCATTTGCGTCGAGCTCCTGGATCAAACGTCCATCGAGTGTACGCTGGACGTCGACAGCTTCGGTCAGGAATGCTTGACCAACGTGGCGCAACGACTAGGCCTCGGTCAGCCCGAGTACTTCGGCCTGCGCTACGTTTGCCGCTACGGCGAGCCCACCCTACGCTGGATCGACATGGACAAACCGCTCAAGCGGCAGCTCGAAAAAGACGCAAAAAACTTCAACCTGTACTTTAGGGTCATGTTCTACATAAGCGACGCGCAGCTCATACACGACGAAATGACTAGGTAAAGTTTTCTCGTCATTTGGGCTCTGTAAATGGACGAGTTTGGTCGGCTTTTTTTCAATACGATTGGGAGCTTGCGTGCGTTTGTTTTGAGACAATGAGAGGCGCTTGTTTGGGTGTGTTTGGGTTCGCTCAGTGATCGGGAAAGAAGTTTGTTCGGGATTGCGTAAAGAGGATGAGACAACATTTGTTTGGGATTGTTTTGAGGCAATGAGAGGAGTTTGGGTTCACTTGGATTTGCTCCGCAATGATAAGGTAATTTTTTTGTGTTTCTTTTGAGACAACAAGAGTTTGTTTGGGTTTGTTTGGGTTTGTTTGGGTTTGTTTGGGTTTGTTTGGATTAGCTTAGGGACAATGAAAAAAAAACTTTATTTTGCTCAAAATCAATAAAAGTTTGTTTGGGTTTGGTTTGTTTCGGCTTGTTTCGAAACAACAACAGAAGTTTGCGTTTATTTGCTCAAAGACGATGAAATAAATTTGTTTGAATTATTTCCGAGACAATAAAAGTTTGTTTTTGCTTCCGAAGAACCGCGGTGGAAAGGTTACTTTCGCTAACCAGTCGTTTATTCGTCAGGTATCATTATTATCTTCAGTCGAAGAGCGACGTGCTCGAGGGAAGATTACAGTGCGACTCGCGTCAGGCCGTACTCCTCGCGAGCTATTGGATGCAGGCCGAATTCGGTAACTATGACGTAGAGAGGCATGCCCCCGAGTGTCTGCGCCAATACACGTTCTTTCCAAAAGTATACTTACTTTTTGCTTCTTTCTTTTTCTTCAATGTTTTTTTTTTTTGTTCTTCCTTCGTTCTTGTTTGCTACGATAATTGTGGGAACGGGGATTGACGGTGTTTGGTTGTTGATCGATCGACAGAGCGTCATCCAGGCTGAGCCGGACGGCGGCGCTTCTCTGCTCGACTCCACGCTCTGCCAGTACAAAAGTTTGAGCGGCGTTACTCAGGCGGTCGCCGAAGAGTTGTACATATCGATCGCCGTACAATTGGACGGCTACGGCCTCGAGACCCTCACCGCCAAGGTGCGTATGTTTCTCATCCGAAACCACCTTTGTTTCGGTTTGTTTGGGTCTGGTCGGGCGAACGATATTTCAGTGAAATTCACACACATGGGAACGGAATAGGGAACCATACTACCAATTTCTCCCGCTAGAGGAGACATTGTATTATACCGTGAACGAAACGTGACGTTTAGTGAGATTCTCTTTCGTTTTGCCCGTGTTTCTACGACTACTGTTGAATTTTCTTTGAGGCCCCCACTTGTAGCGCAAAAGCGCCTTTTTCATGAATTTTTTTAAAGAAAACTACAAAACTTTTGTAATCGATCAATATACCATCTTAAAGAACACATCTTGAAGAACTTTCGGTAATTGTTTTTATTGAAAAATATTACATTGTTCAGTGGCAAATGGCCGTCAATGAAATAATGTTTTTATATACACGGTTTGCGGTGACCAACATTGCGGCGAAGTGGATCATCGGAAAAAAAAATGCGGATGGATTTAGTCAAATATAAGTATAAACTAGTCTTTAATCGGAGGATTTTAAAAAATATTCATTTTTCACAAAATGGCGGACAGTCAAAGTTAATGGTTCGATTTTAACGAAAAAAAAGGCCATTTTTTTCGAAAAAAAAAATCGAACGATTAAAGACTACATTTTTATGTATTAAATAAGCCTGCAAAATTTCAAGAAGATCGGTTCATTGGTGTTCGAGTAATCTTGGTCACCGACTTCAGAAATGCCATTTTGAGAAAAACGCGTTTAAGGGGGGATTGTCTTTTTTTTTCGCAAAATTTACCGCTTTTTGGGAATTTTTTTGTGAAGAAAGTATACAACGGAAAACTTGTGAAACTTGGCATATAGTTTTATTGATGTGTTTACTACATACAAAAAAATTTTTAAACAATTTCATCAAAAAATCCGCCTCCCACCGCCCTCGACGCGCGATGGTCCTTTTTTGATGGTGTGCACGATTACAGCCTTCACGTTCATCCTGCAACAAAAACCCAAAAAGCATTTTACTTTAGACACATATAGCTATCGTTCGATGAAGGGAAAAAAAAATTGACGATTTGGTGACGTTTTGAACTTGAAGTATCGATTTTTCGAAAAAAATTGATCGATTTTTTGTTATAAATAAAAAACTATTAAACGTATTGCTTTTTTGCTTCATCAAACGATAAAAGGATGTCAGCTGAGCATTCTGTCCAAATTTGAAGGCGATCGGTTGAATAGTTTTTGAGAAATCGTGCACACCATCAAAAAAGGACCATCGCGCGTCGAGGGGGGTGGGAGGCGGATTTTTTGATGAAATTGTTTTAAAAATTTTTTGTATGTAGTAAACAGATCAATAAAACTATATGCCAAGTTTCACAAGTTTTCCGTTGTATACTTTCTTCACAAAAAAATTCCCAAAAAGCGGTAAATTTTGCGAAAAAAAAGACAATCCCCCCTTAAAGTTTCTCCTTCAACGCTCTTTCAACGCGGATTCTTCTCTTTCAACGCTCATATCTCAGTCAATTTTGTTCGGATCGACTCGAAATTTTCAGGACATATTCTCAGATACTTATACTTCAAAAAAATGCAATAAAAAAAATCGATTTTTTCAAAATCGCAAGTCGGGCTAACCCCTTAAATAATGCGTTTGTCGTGAATAAATTGTGAAGAATTCGTGCAATGGAATGCAGACCCGAAGGCGTGTATTTCTTTCCTAAAAACGAAAAACTTCGCAAGCAATGGGAAATTGCTATACGTTGCAAGCACTTTACAGCCACAAAGCATTCAAGGCTATATTCTGATCATTTTATATCTGCAGACTATAGAAATGAAGGACTTGTTACAGCTCAGTGTATAAACATAATATTTTTGACGCTCTTTTCTTCTAAAAGTATATTGTATAGTAGTTAAGGGGAGATATACACCCAGGAGCCGGAAAACAGGTCATTTTTGTGAATCTTTTCAAGGAAAACTATTTGCAATTTGGGATTGGGGTTTTAATTATCTAATAGTATATACATTCAAAAATATGTTTAATTTTCTTCATTTAAAAGTATGAAAAATATACAAGCATATTGTATGATCCTTGGAGCGTCGTAAAAAAATCTGCGTATACGATACCCACTGGCGTCTCTTCAAAAATCATCTGAATAAAAACCAAAAAGATTATTAAATTAGATACTATGATCTAGTACTTGTCATAGCCGATTTTGAAAATATCGATATGACAATCGATATGATTTTGAAAATAACCGATAAATTACCAGGCGAAAATTGACATCGGAAATTTTCCAGGATAACGCCAACAACGAAGTGGTGCTCGGCGTCTCGATGAATGGAATAATGGTCGATCACACGACCACGCAGACGACACAGTTTTATCGGTGCGGTTCACTAGCCTCCAAGCCTATTTCACTAATTTTTTCTCCCGAATATTATCGAATGCGTATAATTTGTTTTTCCATCAGGTGGAAGGACATAAGCAACGTGATAAATCACAAGAAAACGTTTAAGATAGAATGCCAGTCGGAGCACGAGGACGCGAAGCAATTCGTATTCGGCGACTCGCGAAGCGCCAAGTACATGTGGCGACTGTGCATAGCGGAGCACACCTTCTACATGCAGCATCAGGAGGCCAGGCCCACGGAGCCCTTGGCCGGTTACTTCGTAAGTAATTAATAAAAACATAAATGAAGAACATTTCAATAATATTCATATATTCATCCATTATCGTCTTATATTTAATGAATTCACGATATAATAATAAATTTATTATAATATGCAACAAAGGGCAGAGAACTTGAAAGACTGATTAAGAATGACGGTGGCGATAACAAGAAGCGGATTGCTATATGGAGTAAAAATCTGAGAGTGGAAAAGACGAGAGAGAATTGAGAGAATGCAGGCAAGATACACTAAAATGGCAACGGGATTGAGAAGGACCTGACTATATATGGAAAATGGCATCAGGGTGCACGGGAATAGAGGTGATAATGAAAAAAAAGAGCTGCAGAATATGTAGGGAACATATTGGAAATGGGAGGCGAGACGGCCGAAGAAATGTCTGATGGAAGATGCGAGAAAGATGCAGAACGCAAAACCGAGTAACAAGGAAAGGTTGCGAGGTCGATCTCTCTGATTTCGATGAAATTTGGCATACTTGTAGAATGGGTGAAAATAGGCGACACGTATTTTTTTTATATCTGCGGAATCCGGTTTTTAAGGGGTCTTCTTACTTTAGACGCTTGAAAAAGGCTACTTTCATGAATTTTTTGATAATTTTATATTATAGATATTGATATAAAAGTTGTTACACTTAATAAATATGCTTTCGAAAAAAAAAATATTGATTTAAATCACTATAGACGAAAATGGTAGTTGAAAAAATTTTCTAAAAAAATGATAGGTCTGCGCTGTTGATAAAATCTCGGAGATAGATCATCCGAAACAAAAAAATCAAACGGTTTTAGATTCAGTATGTTAATGGCTATAGCGCATATCATACGATTTTTTATATATGCAAAAATAAAATGGACATTTTTCGAAAAAAACGTTTTTTTCCGCCGTTTTTTGGCGAAAAAATAGTAAATATCATAAATTCAATAAATCCTTGTTATGCGCTATAGCTATAAAGAATATGTGTCTGAAATTTCATAAGTATCGGTTCAGTAGTTTCGAAGACTTTATCAACAAGCCGTCGAAAAACGTTGTTCCAAGAAAAACGTGTTTATAGTTTGTTTGGGTTACAAAAATACATAAAAAAAATTTGTAATGTATTTCGAAAGTGTATTTATTAAGTGTAACAACTTTTATATGAGTGTCTATAATATAAACCTATCAGACAAATTCATGAAAATAGCCTTTTCTAGCGGCTAAAGTGAGAAGACCCCTTAAGGGTTGAAACGCACCTTTGAAAATTGGGGTGTTTTTCTTTTTCTGTCGATAACGTTTTAACGGTGCGAAATAGGGAAACACTCAAATTGCAACAATGTTTATTTTTTCGTGTACTGTGGAGATGGAGATTTTTTCGTGTAATTGGAGATGAGAAAGATAACGTTATCGACGAAAAACGAAAAAGACCCCTATTTTCGAGGGTGCGTTTCACCACGTAAAAATCGGATTCCGCAGATATAAAAAAATACGTGTCGCTTAAGGTATTCCTTTCGCGGAGGGCCGTATTTTGTGGGGGCATAAGGAGGGCCCTTCCGAACGATTCGTTAAATTAAGTAGCGCTTAATAAAAATAAGTCACAATCAATTATCATACCCAACGATCAACTGGAATAACAAATTTCGCGCAAATTTAGTAAATTTAGACATTTTTACATTTTCTCTGAAAAGTCGCGGCTACGAAAATTCTTCTGCTAATCACATTTTTCTAAGTTATATCATTGATATTTTCTTTAAGGCGTTACCCCCACTTTTAGCGCAGAAAAAGGCCTTTTTCATGAATTCTTTTAAAGAAAACTACAAAACTTTTTTAATCGATCAATATACCATCTTAAAGAACACATCTTGAAGAACTTTCAGTAATTTTTTTATCGAAAAATATTACATTGTTTAGTGGCAAATGGCCGTCAAGGAAATAATGTTTTTATATACACGGTTTGCGGTGACCAACATTGCGGCGAAGTGGATCATCTGAAGAAAAAAATGCGGATGGATTTAGTCAAATATAAGTATAAACTAGTCTTTAGTCGAAGGATTTTAAAAAATATTCATTTTTCACAAAATGGCGGACAGTCAAAGTTAATGGTTCGATTTTAACGAAAAAAAACGGCCGTTTTTTGGCTATAAAACAGCCATTTTTTTTTTTCGAAAAAAAAAAATAATCGAACGATTAACGACTACATTTTTATGTATTAAATAAGCCTGCAGAATTTCAAGAAGATCGGTTCATTAGTGTTCGAGTAATCTTGGTCACCGACTTCAGAAATGCCATTTTGAGAAAAACGCGTTTAAAGTTTCTCTTTCGACGCTCTTTTAACGCGGATTCTTCTCTTTCAACGCTCATATCTCAGTCAATTTTGTTCGGATCGACTTGAAATTGCACTTCAAAAAAATGCAACAAAAAAAAATCGATTTTTTCAAAATCGCAAGTGAGGGTAATCCCTTAAACATCCGGTGACCCCTTGTTTTTATTGTCGTTACGGAATCTTTAGATTTTTTTTTTCACGCGTGAACAGTTTATATCAGGCGTCTAGAGTTATTTGGTGTATAAATGATTAGATAAAAATGTGGCCAGTGTGTCATCTCCATATAGCGACGTATAAATGCGACGATTTTTAGAGTCGTAATTTTTCGTTAAAAGTTCGGTAACATGGCTTGAAATTTTGCCAGTATACTGGGATGTATTTTTTTACAAGATTACAGACGAAAATCAGTTAATTGTTAAAAATTCGGGTTCGTGAAAGAAATACCTTAATTTTGAGAAGCATGCCAAATTTCATCGAAATAGGAGAGACCGACCTCGCAACCTTTCCTTGTTAGTGTCTCATTCAGACGAGAGTTAAATAAGCGTTTCTCGCTGCAGTAGGACGTACAATGAATTCCGCTAAATTACTAGCAATAGCGGTTTGTGTTGCAAGGCGAAAAAATAAACAAAAGGCATACGTTGAAAAAATGAAAGCAAAGGTTGCATCCCCAGAATGACAAGCGATATTTAGAAGGACAATTCGTGACACGTTACGAAGATTTTAGGAATCCTGATAAACTTCTCAAGTATTTTCAACTGTTCATAAGCACATTCGACGAACTGTTGGAAATAGTGTTGCCTCGAATGACACTTCATGAAACCAACGATTGGCGATATCACCTGCACATACTTGCATACTGAACGCAGCGCCGACGCTTTTTTTGCTCTCGTCTGGACAGAAGCAAGAAGTGCCAAACGGTACATTCCACGTAACGTCCACCGCCCAGCGCTTAAAATAAAGCACAGCGCGATAAAAAATGCGTCGCGTTTTAAAAGCGCTTTTTTAAGGGGTTATATACAGTCAGGAGGCCCAAAAAGATCGATTTTTCAAGAATTTTTCTTGAGAAGCCCTTTGAATCTATTAACGTAAAAATTTGTGCACATATTATGGTAACTTTCAACTCTATTTTAACATTTTTTATTTGTAAAAATAATTATTTTGAAAGCTGCTATAGCTGATCTCCGGAGGCACCTCTGAAAAAGGCGTCTTGCGGTGAGCACGATATCTCTGGACTTGGTCATTCAAAATGTAAAAACCAAAAATATTTCGTTAAGGGGAGATATACACCTAGGAGCTGGAAAAAGGTCATTATTGTGAATTTTTTCAAGGAAAACTATTTGAAATTTTGGATTTGGGTTTTAATTATCTAAAATTATATGCATTAATTACAAAAAAATATATCTGAAAAGATTGTGTTAAAATTTGAGACTGATCGGTTCAGCCGTTTCCTAGAAATCTCGCTCACCGACTTTAAAAACACAGTTTTGAAAAGAAACGCGTTTAAAGTTTCAAAAGCACTTTACATATAGTAAAAAAAAACAATTAAAACAATTAAAACAATTGAAAAAAAATTCTGTGTGTACTTAAATATATGTACATTACGATTAAAAAAAAAATTTAATCGATTTTTCGAAAATTCTAACTGTATATAACCACTTAATGGTCGTTCAAAAGCTTTCGTGCGAATGAGGCCTTACCCCGTATAGCAGTTCGCTTCTTCTATCGTTTCCGTTATCCGTAGCCTTTCCCTCAAGTCGCCCATTTCGACTTCCAATCCCCCATTTATTTCCCTCCTTCCCTCCTGTCAGGATATAATGACGATATATTTATCACAATTTCCAACAATTGCAATAGAACAAAAATGGCAATAGCATTTTTAAACGCCAATTAAATTGTTTAAAAAAATACTCATATTTACAAAGTTCCAAATCGATAAAAATATTGTCGTTAACGTTGTGCGGGATCAGGACGGCGACACGACCGATTCGGGCGAGCAAACAGCCTCGGTGAGCCTGGACAACCGGGCGTCCGAGGAGCACATGCGCTGGACGAGCTACAACGATCTCTCGACTTCCCCGTATCCGCCGGTGCCCTCGGTATCCACCACAGAAGTGAACAATCTCCGAGCCCTCTTGCCCTCGTACAGGCCCGCGCCCGACTACGAGACGGCCATTCAAATGAAGTACAACAACAGTGGAAACGTTCCTCAGCCCTATTACGCGAATCAGTCGACGATCGCGGACATCTCTTGCCTAATGGGCAACGTCGTCAATCGCAATAGATATTGATCGGTCGAAAATAAGGATTTCACTCGAATTATCATACGCTTGATAGGTTTTTTTTTTGTTCGTTCAAACTTTTCAATGAAAATAAGGCGAGTAAATAAAATTAGAAAAAAAAAATGCAAACGAAGAATAAAAAGAGGATCGAATAATTGAAGTTTCGAAAAAACTAATTAAATAAAATTCTAAATTTTGTATTTAACTTCTCGTCCAATTCTTTCAATTGTTTTGATCCAATTGAGATTAGGAATAATCGGAATTTGTTCGCCTTTTGAAATGAGTTTTCAATGAAAAGAAATACGAATAAATAAAATTCGGGGAAGAAATCAAATCTGAATTGGTATTTGATTTTTGTGCAATGTGTCAATGGCGTTGATGCAATTCGAATTCATCCGAATTCGTACGTTTTTTTATGTTTTTTTTTTAATGAGGAGACACCGAGTAAATAAAATTAGAAGAAAATAAGCGAATACGTAAAATTACGCAAAAAAGCGAATAAATAAAATTAGAGGAGAAAACTAATAAACGAAACTGGAGAAAGAACGAATTAAATAAAAATTGAATTCTTATTTAAATTCTTGTCCAATTGAAATTCGAATCAATCCGAATTCATTCGTTTTTTAAAATGACGAATAAAAAAACGGATAAATAAAATAAAAAAAAAAAAGAATCGAAATTTTATTTTGGTCTTAGAATTTTTGTCCAATGTTTCAATTGTCTCGATCAAATTGAGAGACAAATTAATCCGACTTCGTTCGTTGTTTTTTTTTCGCAATTACTTTTCCTCGTTCTATTAATTAAATTAATTTAATAAAAGAAAAAGCAGTGAGTCTCGCCTCGTGTTTCCTTGCAATTACGCATTAACCGACTGATCACGAATCAATGTGAAGCGATGTTTTAAAGTTAATTAATTGTAATGTAGGTTTTACGTAGAAATATTGTTCTTTGTCACCGCACTAATAATGATGTTGAAGTTTGCGTCGTTGGAGTGCAAGGAAAATTGATTTTTGCCTAGTTGGCCAATTTCGACGGCACCATTCAGGCAACGAGATTCCCGCGTAATTTCACATGAACCATTGTCAAAAATCGAGAAACTGAAATGTTCACAAGGAAACGATTTTTCATAATAATAATTATAACGATTCTTATATAATAGATTACCATGATAAACTTGCTGGAAAAATAATAATAATAAAACAGAGATGAAAAACCTTGACAAGTTCAAATGTTCACGAGAAAACGATTTCAAACAATGATGAAAAAAATTATGCAACGAAATCATAATATTTATATCAATAAACCCGTTTTAAAATAGTACTAATCATAATGCAGAGGTTTAGAAACCCAAACGAACTCAAATCTGCGCAAGAAAACAATTTTGGATAGTAATATTTATTATATAATAAAATTATAACGATAAATATTGGTGGGAAAAGATAACGATAGAGATTTAAAAAATCCAAACGAAATCAAATAGGCGCACGACGATCTCCAATGATAATAACAATAACAATAATCTTTATTATAGAATAAAGTTACAATAATAATAAAAATGCAGAGACTAAAAAATGGAAACGAATTTTTCCTCGTACTCGAACAACGTAAGCCCAAACGAAGCGAGACTTGAGCGCTGTCGCTACGCTTCCGAATCTTTGTGCTTCATTTTAACGGGTCTTCTCACTTTAGACGCTAAAAAAAGGCTATTTTCATGAATCTTTTTTATAAGTTGATATTATAGATATTGATATAAAAGTTGTTACACTTAATAAATACACTTTCGAAATACATTTTGAAAACAAATTATTTATTTAATTCACTCTTTATAGACGGCAATGATAGGTAAAAAAGTGTCGCATATCATTCGCATATCATACGATTTTTTATATATGAAAAAATAACAAAATGGCGGACATTTTTCGAAAAAAAACCGTTTTTGGCAAAAAAAGTAAATATCAAATTTTGAAAAATCCTTGATATGCGCTATAGCTATAGTTGTAAAGAGTATGAGGCATTCCACGTCACTTCAGCCAGTAAAAAAAAAATCCACAAATAATTTTGAAAAATCGAGTTACTTTATTGAAAAATATTCACCGTGTGTCGACATTTTTTTTAAATTTCTGACGTTTTTCATCGTTGATTACCATTTTTTAATATTTTTCCATTCAAATGGCTTTATCTTTGGCGGGATTTGACGTATTTACATTCGTAAAAAACGAAAATGTGCGTCTTTTTCTAGCCTTCCAGAAAAAAAATAATTCAGATTTCATTGAGCAAGTCGAACGTCCGTTTCAGGGCAAAATATGCAAAAATATTTTTTTTATCAAGGAAAGACACCCGTTATTTCATTTTTCAGAGTTTCCCCGAATTGTGTATACGAAAAACGGATTTTTGGTATTTTTTATATTATGGGATTCCTAAACACCGTGAAGTAACAGCTATTTTTATTATATTTTTTATTTTTTTTATTAATATTCGATTGACGAGTGTGGAGCACTCGCTGTACGTTTACCAGGTTTTTGAAATACATATGACATATATATCATATGTATTGGAGTGCTCTTTAACCGAATATTAATTAAAAAATATAAAAAATAACTATAGCTGTTACTTCACGGTGTTCAGGAATCACATAATATAAAAAATACCATAAATCCGTTTTTCGTATTCACAATTCGGGGAAATTTAAAAAAATAAAAAAACGAGTGTCTTTCCTCGAAAAAAAAAATATTTTCGCATATTTTGCCTTGAAACGGACGTTCGACTTGCTCGATAAAATCGAAATTATTTTTTTTCTGGAAGGCTAGAAAGAGACGCACATTTTCGTTTTTTACGAATGTAAATGCGTCAAATCCTGCCAAAGATACAGCCATTTGAATGGAAACATGTTAAAAAATGATAATCAACGAGAAAAAACGTCAGAATTTTTTTTTTAATTTCTACACTTGCTGAATATTTTTCAATAAAGTAACTCGATTAGCCGTCGAAAAACGTTTCGAGAAAAACACGTTCAAAGTTTGTTTCGGTTACATAAATACGTCAAAAACATTTTTAAATGTATTTCGCAAGTGTATTTATCAAGTGTAACAACTTTTATATCAATATCTATAACATAAACATATAAAAAAAAATTACGAAAGCCTTTTTAGCGTCTAAAGTGAGAAACCGCTTAATTGACTGTAAATACGAATCGTGCTAAACGCGCTGTGCTTTATAAAACGTATATACACGATTTGCCCCATCGAACAACACGTTTGTATGTACATAAACATAAATATATGTGTTACAACAACGCTGGTAAATGTTATTCAGGAGTTTTTTTTTTTTTTTCAAAAAAAAGCAGCGCCGCTGATAGCCTCGAGGAGAGCGACGGGTTCCGGTCTGGCGGAGACGGCGCGAACTACGAGGCCCGCGCGTTCCAGAGCCTCAGCGGTGGCCGGACCAATGGCGACCGCCCTGATGTCGCGCGTCGCCAGCGCTCGTCTCTTCGCCGCCTCCAGCGTGAAGTCAACCGCGGACGGGCTGAAAAAAACGAATATTCGTGGCGTTCCCCGCAGCGTCCGGGCCAAATCGCTCTCCAGTGTCTCGCCGGGCGTCGTCTCGTACACGACAATTTTCTCAAATTCAACACGCGCGTCGCGCAACGCAACCTCGATAGTGTCCCTCGCCAGGGCGCTGCAAGGATACAGCAGGGGCTTCGCCTCGTCGCTGGAGCGAGATCTCTCGCGGACCAGAAGATTCGCCAGCTCTCGGGAATTGCCGCACTCCGAGCCCTGGCGCTCGAGCAGGTCGAGCCTCTCCAGGGCACAGCGCGATGTCGCCGGGCCCACGCAGTAGGACGCGGAACTCTTCCATGCGGCCGGCAACGCCCGTCCGTCCAACGCCTGAACGATCGCTTCTATCGTCCTTTGACTCGTCAAAATCAGACCTGCGATCATTTTGTTTCTTTTTTTCAAGTTTCTCGACCCTTCGGTCTCGGAATTCTTCCTTTCGCGATTTTTTTTTCTCGAAGTTTGACCGCTTCTTGCACTTTGGATATTTACTGTATCGCCGACCAGAGATCCGGCCGACTGTTTTTTTGTAAAACTGATTTTGTGCAATTTTCACAGGTAATTATGCAGTATAAGGACTTTTTCAACAACGACGAGAAATTTTCTCGCCATGATGTTTATTGCATTATAATAAGTGATAAGTGATATTGAAGTTTCCAGAAACATGTGTATATATATATATATATATATATATATATATATATATATATATATATATATATATATATATATATATATATATATATATATATATATATAGAGTTTTATTTGCATAACTTGGAATACAAGTTTTTTACAAACTATTTCCTTACATATTGTTCCTTATTTCTAACTTCAGCCTACAATTCTATCCTTCACCTGCACTTCTCTTTCTTTTTACCTCTACTACTTATCACTAACGCCTCCGTCCTCGTCCTTACTCTTTTTTGCGCACATTACCTCTATTTCTTTAAAATACCGGCAGATTCCAACATTTATTTTTCCGCCTAACATATTAATGATTTTTCCTTTTATCGCGATCTCATCCACTCCTCAGCTTCTTTTCTTGTTTCCTTTGGCATTAAAGCCCATGCTTTTCTGCACACTATGAGGTGTTCCACGGTCTCATTTTGTTCCTCACATATCCTGCATACTTCCACGGGCTTTCCTCGTTCTCCACCAAATATTTATAAATGCTATTGTACGATGATTTTTTTATTTTTTCTTCTTCTTCCTCCAATATTTTCTTTTTTAGGTTTTCTAATCCTTTTTCAATCTTTTTTTCTATTGTTCTCTCTTCTTTCTTCTCCCTTATCATCGTTATTATTTCCTCTATGCCCATTTCCCTTAATACTTTTTTCAAATCCTTTCCCCACTTCGACGGTGCACCATTCGCTATCGCCCTCATCTCCTCTCTTACACATATTTTTGGCCATCTCTCGTCCTCCATCTTTAGCACCTCCTTGATGTACCTCAGTACGCGTTCTCTGATTACATATTCTATAGTGGGCACACCCAGCTCCCTCCTCCATATATAATTTGGGGTCTCTCTGTTTACCCCCAACGCCATTTTACAGTACCTTCTCTGTATTTTTTTGATCACTTCTATTTCCCCTACTCCCCAAATCTCTACCTCATACATCACTCCTGCTTTTACGATCGTTTCCGTCAGGTAGATCCGCTCCTCCATGATATCCCTTCCCGCTCTCTTCCATATTCCCCATACCCTATTCATGGCTTTTTGCGCTTTCCCCGCCGTTTTTCTGCCATGTGTCCAACTTGAGTTTTTCGCCGTGAACCAGTATCCTAAATATTTAAACTCATTCACTATTTGAATCTTTTCCCCTTTAATCCCCCATTCTTCATTCTTTTTACCTTTTCCCCCATTCCCAAATATCATTATTTTAGTTTTCCTAGCATTTATTTCCATTTTGTTACTTTCCGCCCAATTTTTCTAAGTCCCTCAGTATGCTGCTTAAACCTTCCCCTGTATCCGCTATTGCCGCCACGCAGAAACATGTGATATTTCGCCGCCTCGCTAAACAGCTACGTGTTTTCTTATGGATAGTGTATTATGAAGGTAACGATGTATTTGTCTTGATTCCGTGACCACAGTCCTGTTTCCGGAAACAGGTAATATTTCAAAGCCTCTTGTCTGTTGTCGCTAGGCAGCTACGTGCTTCCTAAGGGCCAACCCAAACAAACTCCCCAATATAGGCGTCGAAATATTTAAAAATTCCCTATTTTATCGCGTGTTTCCGCGAACTTCAAAACCCCATAACTCATGGAATGGGATATGTCAGCCTCCCCCGACGGAATATCCCTCAATATAATGGAATAAACAAGTTGACGGTGACAAAAATTCCCGTCGTTTTCCGGAAAAGTCCTCATACTCCATAATTCAAACCCCCATAGCGAAACTTCAAAACCCCATAGCATATGGAATTAATGGGAACCTTAAGCCTCCCCCGACGGAATATCACTTATTATAATGGAATAAACAACATCATGGCGAAAAAAAAAAACTGTTCTTGTCATTTTTCAGAAAAGTCCTCATACTGCATAATTACCTTTTCGCAAAATTTAGAGTTTGTTTGTTTGTTTGGGTATGTCCTCTCTCTTTGCCTGTCGGCGAGTTAAGGGAGACTTTGTCCTTGAAATGCAGCGGGAGATGTTAGCGGCTCAACATGAGCAGCTAGAAGAAGAGGAGGGATGCCTCTATGGACCAGGCATTGCCGATTAGCGGTAATTATAAACACATTTGTGTAAACACATTACAAAACTTTAAACGCGTTTTTCTCGAAAACACGTTTTTAAAAATGGCTGACATTCTCCTGACCGCTGTAATTAACGTATCGACCTGAAATTTGGAGAGCATACTCAGAAAATATTTCTTCACGGAATGACGGGTCGTTTTTTCGATAGATACATTTTTGCATTTGTTATTTATCTTTTTATGCGAAAAAAAACGCGAAAATTCGATTTTTTTTAAATTGCCGCCATTTTCCGAAATTTGTACTAAACGAAAAACCCATCCGTCATTCCATGACCAAAGGGTCACAGATTGATAATATGCTTTGAATTTGTGTTTCAGATCAACAAAGAGGAGGCGGTGATGTCAGCCGTTTACCTCCCGCGATTTGAGGACCTGTTTTCGCGGAGCTGCAACGGCAGCCATTTTGGTTTTTTTTCAAAAAAATTTTTTTAACCTTCTGTATATCATGAAAATATGAGCAAGAAAAAAACCGCACTCAAAAAGCTTCACTCGTTTCCTTTAAAAAAAAAAAATGTAACCACCTGAAATATGGCACTCCAAGGACAAAGTCTCCCTTAACAAGAGTTCTAGAATTAGCGTAGGTTTTTTTGTAGAAAATATCCCAGTTGGAGCTCAACTGGGTATACTCAAGTGATTTAGACAATTTTAGAATTTGTGAAGTTTTTTAGTTTCTTTGGGGTATTTAAGATTTTCAATATGATTTAGAATTAGAGAGAATTTTCGAACCAACGTGTTTTTTTTAAAGAAAAACCCCAGTTGGAGTTCAGAGTGCTTTTGAAAATGTTGAAACTTTTGAGAATTTTAGTTTCTTTCGAGAATTGAGGATTTTCGATATTATTTCGCATCAACGAGAATTAGAATTTTCGTGATGTTGAAAAGTGACTACGTTTTCTCTTTTTTTACTTTGGGCAATATGGCATAAAAAAATCGAATCCGCGATCTACATTTGTTTGGGTTTCACTTGACAATTTGCCGAACTCTTCGAGTTTTTTTAATCTTCGAAATCTATGAATTTAGATTGTTCGGCCTGCTAACATTCCTCAGCCTTTCGAAAATTTTAGAACGTTGCATCCGCGTGATGTGAATTTTTTCGAGAATTTTCTGCGTATTCCGTACTCCCAAACAGAGCCAAACAATTTCGATGTATTTCCAATAAAAATTTAGCTTCGTTAAAAGCAGTAATGTACGAATCAACGCACTTTATCGCCTCTGCGTTTGAATTTCGCGCGCAACACGAGGAAAACCATGGGAAATCGTCGATTTCGATTTTTGAGGTTAGAAAGTTAAGATGTTTGAGGTTAACTCACCGCTGTAAGAATTCGAGTCGAGTAGGCGTGTCGCAAGATTCTCGAGATTGAGGAACCGGAAGTTGAGTACCGGCAAATGTTTGCAGGTGAAACCGGCGCTTTTGAAGGTCTCCAAGTAATCGTTTCGCGCATCGCCGTTTTCAACGACACCGCGGCACAATATCACTTCTCTCATCGACGAATTTTCCGTCATCGTTCGAGGCCGCTCAACAACGCGTACCGCCGATCGAACAAAGCATCCAAGTATTTTGCATACAAATTACGAGATGGTTACATAACGAGGCAAAAAAAAGTAACATTTTTCGTTCGCTGCAAACTTTGGGCCGCCATATTGTGACATCGTTACGACGTAACGCAAATTCAAACTCCGCAGTTCAAGGCGTTCGTGAGAATGTCAAAAAATAAGTGTTCCGGTCAGGTGGCGCTGGTGTCGATCGAGTCCGCTATACATGCGGATGATATTTTGAAAGTAGAACCTCAATTTGTTTTCGATAATGATGGAAAGTATGCATTATACGCGTGTAATGTTGAGCATAAAGAGGTTATCAAAATTAAAAGTTACGAATATGTTTTTCCTAGTGTTTTTTTAAAATTATCGGCATGAGTATGGCACAAAATCATTTATAATTAAAAAAAGGTATCAATTTTAATGCCGATTGTTTACATCTGTAAATTATTTTCTTTGTTTCTCAAATACTTATGATTTTCGTGCTTCTGTCTTCGGTCTTACAGCAATTACGTTGCGAAAAACGTTTTTAGAATTATCTATATTCCTTTAGATGATTCTATTACCTATTAATCATCTGTCAATTATCTAGTTGATCTTCTAACCATATAGTACCTTTAAATTATCTATTGAATATCTGTTAATTATCTAGGATTATCCATTAATGATCTTTTATCTATATTTCTATAGATGCACTGTTTATTTTTTTCACCTTTTTAAGGTTAATCGGAGTGTCGCGGTAACTTTCACTTCGTGCTCGGGTCATTTCTATCACGCTCAGTCCTTTGTTATCCGTGCGACACTGGTGGTGAAATTTTCCACCCAAACTTCTTCCATCCCAGACACTTTCCCCACCAGCAATTCTTACGGCCGTTATGTTGAGAAAAATGTTTTCAGGATTATCTACATTGCTACAGATGAATTATCTAACAATCATGTATATTTCATCTATTAATTATTTGTTAATTATCTCGATTATCTATTAACCATCTCCAATGATCTACATTTTCTATCAATGATCTATTATCTATAGTTCTATAGATGATCCAAATTATCTATTGAATATCTGTTAATTATCTAGGATTATCTATTAATGATCTATTATCTATAATTCTATAGATGAGCCAGTTCTTTTATTGTTACTTTTTTCTTTTTTACCTTTCAAGCTCAATCGGAGTGTCGCGGTAACTTTTCACTCGTGCTTTGGTCATTGCTATATCGTTCGGTCCCTTGTGATCCGTGCGCCCCTGGTGGCAAAAGTTTGCGACTGAACTTTCTCGATCTCCGACGCTTTTTCTGCCATCCCTATGGAGTTTTTCGCACTGTGCTCTAGCCTAAAAACCTAATCGATAGTCTCGCTCACAATTAACGGCGGATATCGTCGCTATCTATCAATACAGAGGATTAAAAGCTGAAAAAAACGCAAACCGAAGGATGAATCCCCTGACGAACGTGAAAAACATAACGAAGCTGGGCGAGCAGGATCTGCGTGGCAATCACAAGACTTCCTGGCACGACGAGTACAAAAGCAGCGCGTGGATCTTCTTCGGCGGTTGTCCGTACGACCTCACCGAGGGCGACATCGTCACTGTGTTCTCGCAGTACGGCGAGATCGTCAACATCAATCTGGTCAGGGACAAGGACACCGGCAAGCAAAAGGGCTACGGTTTTCTCTGCTACGAGGACCAACGCAGTACGACTCTCGCCGTCGACAATCTCAACGGCATCAAACTCCTAGGCAGAATCATACGCGTGGATCACGTCGCGGACTACAAGGCCCCCAAGGATTCCAAAAAGATCGACGACGTCACCAGGCAACTCAGGCTCGAGGGATGCGCTCCAGCCAGGAAGTAATTCATTCCTCTACCTAAATTCTATCATTGCAAAGCCCTCCATTATAAGCTTGCGATCATTGTATTATTGGAAACTAGCTCCAAAATGATAAATATATTTCTACAGAAAATTCACGTGAACAGCTTTTTGAGATATGCTTTTTGAGAAAAGTTATTTACGCAGATTAGGGATAGTTATAACAACCTTTTTTTCAATTTTGAGTAGCATCAACGTTGAATTGGATTTTAAGACACTTGTTAAATTTCAATATTCATGTGCATTGCATTCGCAAAACACTTGTGTGTTTTAAGGCGTTAGGCTACTCTGACAAAACAAAAATTAGTGTTATTAAAAATAAAATATTTGTGGTAATAAGTAAGATAATTGAGAAATGGTTTAAACATTCATTTGTATGGCTATTAACAAAATTGTCTATCAACTTTGATTGAAAAATAATCATAACATAGTTATGAACAATCTCGTGCAGGGCCTTTGAAAAAAGGCCCTTCACGAGATTGTACACCTCAATGGCCACTCGGTTGAATTGAAAAAAAAACGAGTTTTTTCTTAAAATATATAATATTGGTTAAGACCTGACCAAATTTTTTTTCGTTATCGCGTTTCAATAAGCACACAAAATTTTTGATTTTTTTTCTTCAATTTTTCGAGGAAAAATGACGTTATTATTCAAAGTTACAAAGGCAGGGCCTTTGAAAAAAGGCCCTTCACGAGATTGTACACCTCAATGGCCACCCGGTTGACTCGAAAAAAAAAACGAGTTTTGTCTTAAAATATATAATATTGGTTAAGACCTGACCAAATTTTTTTTCGTTATCGCGTTTCAATAAGCAAACAAATTTTTTGATTTTTTTCTTCAATTTTTCGAGGAAAAATGACGATATTATTCATTATGACTAAGAAAAAAAAATTATGAAGAAAAAAACGTCGGTCAAGAGTAAACGCCTATTACACTGAATGAGTGTACCAAATTTCAAGTCAATCCGTTCATTAGATGTCGAGAAATCGCGTACGCCGTTTTGAAAAGCATAGTTTGGAGAAAAACGCATTTAAACTTTTACTATCAGTTCTATCGTAAATCATAAGTTTACCTTCAACCTGTGATCCCTGCACCATATGTTGGACCTTCTTCAATTTGAATTGTCTCGACAAACTATAGATTTTTCGAAATTTTCCCAGTTGCCTAACAATCCCTTAAGAGAGCGGAAGCTGTTTCGTTTCTTTTTTCGGATGCAAATTTCATCACTGATGTCGAAAATCCCGGTTCGACTCGATGAAAATTCATATTTTACGAATATATTCTCGAAAAAACCCCATTTTAAGTTTAAGGTGGACTCCTTCCCTATAGTCTCCTTGAAGGAGACTATAGTGTTAAATACGGCCTGTAGGCGTCGCACTGTAGTTCCTGTACCGAAAATATAGTGATACAGCCAGTGCACAGGGTGAAACTGATCCCTGGGCGGCAATTGGTGACGCTTATCGCACGATTTTTTTTCCGAAGTAATTTTATTAAAGACAAACAAATTAAATATTACATTGAAAAATCAATTTTTGTAAATACGAGTGTTGAGTTCGAAATTCTTATTTCAGACGCGCAATATGTCATGTATGACTTAGTCGAATCAGTTTAATGTAATAATTGGTTTAACCATTTTTACAAAGTTCTTAACATTGTTTTCAACTACGAAAAAATGTATTATGACTTGGTTAATAATTCTTGTAATGCATTTCTCGATAGTTACAAAAAATCTTCAACCATCAATAATCACATTAACGTTAATTGCTTTTAGGAATTATTACTATTTTTATTTGGATTATTATGATTATTGTAAAAAATTTAATGAATACTCAAACTAATCGACCGAGAAAACGTATAACAAATAATTTAAATAAAAAAAAAAAAATTTCAGCTAAAAGAAACTTTACGAGGCGAGAATCGAAACCAGTACCTCTCGCGGTGCTGTACAGATTTTGGATATTGTGCGTAAAATTAAACTTAAAATTAAACTCGCATCTCTCAGTCGCTGCCATTTTCTACATACTTCACACTATAATCTCGGCCACCGACCACATTTGAATGGAATTTTTATTTACGTCGGATATAAATTGTTATGGCATTTTTAGGTATTTTTTTTGTATTTAGATGGGTAATTGCACTACGACTTAAATGTAGAAACATCGTAAGACACTACTGCAGCACCACGAAGTTTATTCATAAAATGAATTAAGTTTAAGAAAATTCGAATTGTCAGCTTATGACAGCCAATAACAACACAGCTGATAACAACGCATGCGCAAAACATACGTGTATATATAGCACATGGTTGCGAGCTACCGCAGCGCCGCTTATGCGCTTTTTTCAGGACACTTTTACAGACACGGTAGAATACGGAGATTGGACTGCTTCCCTATAGTCTCCATGGACCGTGGTCTCGATGTATTTTCCTTCCTCGGCGTGGGTTCAAACGCGAATTCACCAGTAAACGCAAAGTTTGCGATTAACCTGATGACGGAATGAGCCTTGCGTTCGTGCGAGGATCCTTCTTGACGTATGACGATATTTTTATTCCCCCTCAAATAAATATTCCCCATTTACAAATAGTCTTGTACATCAGCGTTATTTTTTTTGGTCTGTTTCCACCAGACGATATACATTTTTCACATACAAGTCCATTTTTATCTTGTACTAAACTCCCGTCCAGAGTTGCCGGATTGGGCTATAAACCGCGATTTCGGCTATCTTGGGAGGCCATTTCGCGGCCCAAATTTTTGAAACGCGCTAAAGCGCGATTTGGGCTATATACGAAAATAAAATGGCCTTGCATAGTTCGCTTCAAACAAAACCATCCGAGCATTTCTACAGGGAGTGAGGAAATACACACATACACACAATTTACTACGGTCACAAATTATCATCACGTATTTACTCACGCACATAAGAAACATATCATCATATAACATAATACAGCACGCTACCAAAACGATTATACAAAAATCGTTTTCTTGTTTACACACTATACGTATGTGTGCGCCAAAATAGAATAATAGAGGAGCACCCAAGTCGATAACGCAATCGTTAACAACTATTCTATGGAGGTAACTTTCATTATGGGTTTTAGAGTAATATATCTTATACCTATAAATAATTGAACGAAGTGCCTTCATATTTATCAAAATCTTAAATAAAAATATACAATTATACAGCCATCGAGTCATTGTTATGTGATTCATATGGTGTGATTTAAAGTTTGTATGAAATTGCGTCATGGACACAAAAAGCCTATTATTGTCCCGCTTGAATCCATGGTCACAGACAACACGAATTTTTAATTTATGATTATGAATTGAAGGAAAAGTAAACTTCAAATGTAAAAAAAGAAAAACTGTTTATTAATTCCGTATCATAAAATGAAAATACATAACGATCGACCAACATGAAAAAGCATTTTCCTTCAGCCCGATATACTCATATACCCCCGCGTCCTCTTCTCAGCCGACAAGGGAAGCTGAGTTCAACTTGAATCCAGATGATCCGGACTCCAGCCCTGTCCCTGCCCAAGAGAATGTGCCAAAGAATATTGATGTACCAGAGATACAAATGTCGAATGCAGAGGACCTGCTAAACGAATTTTATGTTTCTCTGATGGACATAGTTGATTTAGATTTCTAGAGAACGTAAAGATATTTACTTTAATATTCTTATTCATATATCATATATGAGACTGTGATTGAAGGTGGGTGATTTTTGTACTAGTGTAATCTCAAGGAATAAGTATTTGTTTATTTATGTGATTGTTTTAGCCTGCTACAAAATACAAATGTTTGATTATGTCTGATTTCAAAATAATTAAAGAAATAATTCAATTTCTAACTTATATCCGTGCTTTTCCTTCATGACCTACCAAAACCACGAATTTGGGCTACATGCGAGCTTGTACCGCGATATTTGGGCTTCGTAAAGTCCCGCGGTTTTCGGGCTACACAAGCGGCGTCTCGCGGCGGTTTCGCTCACTACACGTCTGGCAACTATGCTCCCGTCTTTTCTCTTATTTCCGCGTTTCCCGATATATTTCCTCATTGCCGAATCCTCTGCTCAAGCACTCTCCTTACCCAGGAAGACTAGAAATAAGGAGTACGAACGCCGTGTTGTCGAAACGTCCGCAAAAGCGAGGACGAGAAGGGCGGCGCTGCTCTCCTACCGCACCGAAGTAAAGTCAGCAACAAACAAGTGCCGTACGATACGCTCCCTCAGATAGAGCGATAATTTGATCAAATGAATTGTAAAGGCAGTGCCGTACGATATGCGAAGAGCACCTTTTGCTACTTCATATGGAGCGATCATTTCATCAAATAAATTGTACAACCAGTTGATGAAGGCAATTTCTATATAGATAGACAGAATTCTCATAGATACATAGTTTTGGGAAATACCGAAATACAGAAATCAAGTCAATGTTTTTTTTTGTTGCGGGAGCAGTAACAAACAAAATTTATTTATAGACACAAGGAAAGTCATAATAAATTGTCATCCAGACAAAAAATTAACAGATTATGACACGCTGTACAGATTAAGAATAATAACGAAATACAGAAATTAAGTCAGTGTTTTTTCCTTGCAGAAACCGTAACAAACAAAATTTATTTATAGACACAAGAAAATTCATAACAATTTTTCAAATTCTCACATATTATATTTACACATTATGATACGCTGTACAGATAAAGAATAATAACGAAATACAGATATTACGTCAATGGTCTTTTTTCGTTGCGGAAGCAGTAAAAACATAGACACAAGACAATTCATAAGAATTTTGAATTCAAACAAAAGATTTACAAATTATCACACATCATATTTGCACATTATGACATGCTGTACAGATAAATCGAACTTACAGTTTTGATTTTTTTCCTATTGTCTTTCGTTTTGATTTTCCTTGCGTGATTATTTTCGTTGACCGATCGCGCTAGAAAATGTCCTCGCATGACGAGATAATAGTTTATCACTCTCTTCGTGAGCTCTTCGTTATGTGCTTGGCATCCCACGTACGCACGTACGCACATACCCATTTTCACGCCTCGAAAATAAACATTTTGTTTATTTTGGACACATGAGACAAAACGTGCAATATATAAAAAATCCATACATTGCACGTTTTGTCTCATCGACGGGACACTCGCTCCATATCTCGCGTTTGTGATAATTTTTATTTCACTCGGTACGATAATGGTACGACAAAACGAAACCATTCTTTTTGCGAATGTAAGTACTATTTTTCTTACCTATGATTGATTGTTTTCGCCGCAGATCACCGAATATATTTTATACCGAGACACAATTATTTTTTTTTACATCTAATACAATTCGCAAAATTGGTTAGCCACAACATGCTTTATGCCAACACGGACGACGAGCGGGAATCATCGATGACACATGACGTCAGTTGTGTTCTTGTCGCTTAGTTCACTTCGGTGCGGTCGAACACTAGCGACGCACGCCGTGAAAACACCAACTACTAAAATCCACAGTTTGACGGACGCTTTTGGATCGGGCTCGCCACAGGCGTTCGTACTCCTTACCTCTAGTCTTCCTGTCCTTACCCTTCGTACTCTACGTCTCAACCCACTGTACTTCAGTTGCTCCTCATAAAAACAACCGCACACGGCACGTCTGTCACTTTATAATATATATATATTATTAGCTATGGGACTACGTAGGGATTTTTTTAAACCAAATTTAAAAAAAATGGCGCACTTTCAAAGAAACAAATCGATTTTTTGCTAAAAAAATAAGCAGTAAATAGTTTATAAAAAAAAAACAAAGTTTACATTGAATAAAAAAACGGCCACGTACTCCCATAGAGAAAGCAATTCTGAAGCTACTATCGAAATTTAAAATCGATCCATGCAAAGGTGTTTAAGTAATCTTTCCTCCCAGTTTGAAAAAAGTAGTTTCGCACCGGAAAGAATTAATATCCGTCGAGCCTACGACGCCTCATTTATATTTGTCTTTATTTGAAAATGTTTTTTTTTTTTTCGTTACAGAAATTATTGACTCAATGATCGACGTAAAATAGTGGATAAAAGATGCGTCGTTCGAGGATAAAAGTAATGCCGTCTGTGCCGGCGAGGCGCAAGACGGCCAAAGACGCGAGGGACGAAAAGGACGAGACGCCGTACACGACGGGAGGAGCGGAAAGCCAGGAAATATTTGTAACCAGGGTGAAGGAGGAAACGAAAGATAATATTATCCAGGCTGTGGATTGGCGGATGTACGCGAATGAATTTGAAACTGATACGGCGAGAGTGTCCGTCGTGTCGTCGGTCCTGGAAAGGGTTGAGGCGAGCGAAGGCGAAAGGGCAGCGGAGCAATGCGAGTCGCAGGCGGTCAGGGCAAGTAGCGAGGAGCGCGAAGACGTTGCGACGAGGCGGCAGCCTGCTCAGGAGACGGCGGAGCCCAAAGGATCCGGCACTCCAGACCATGGTGAGTTTGTTTGGGTTTGCTTTTTTTTTATCGCGGTGGGGAAAATTATTGCGGAAATTCTGATTGGCTGGTAGCATAGACATTTTGGTACGACGAAGAACTTTTTGGCTCGGAGAATATTCGTGTGCGGAGGGAGAATTTTCAGCTTTCGGTTCGTAGAGAAAGAATCATTTGTTTCTATAACGTCGGTATTAATTTGTGCGTGGCGACTCGCAAGGGGGGACCTGGGAATGAAGAACTGATGCTTAAGATATAAAGCGACAAATTTAACAAAGCTGAAGAAAAAGTGAGGATTATAGAACTTGCAATATAATCATACTATTTTATATTGTAATTTATTATATTACATTTTTCGTATTTAAAAAACATTGTTGGGACTCGCAATACACGAATTTTCGTACTTGAAATAATAATTTTCTCATTTACAAAACGAGCTCTCCCACCTGGAGATTATTTCTCGCGCGAAGCAAAGATTTTTTTGTTTTCGTCGTCAGATCGCGTTCTTTGCGTCTGGAATTTTTCCTCCGTACACGCAAGAAAGTTGTTCGTACTTGGAAAACGTCTAGTGTACTTGGCAACCATCCAATTCGCGCAGCAAACATCTCTCGAACTTCGACAACTTGTTGCGGAGTTAGAAAAACATCTCGCGTACTTGGCAAACATTTTTCGTACTTGGAAAAACAAGTTGTGTACTTAGAAAACATTTTTCGTACTTGAAAAAACATCTGGCTTACTTGAAAAACATTTTTCGTACTCGGAAAAACATCTTGCGTATTCCGAAACCATTTTTCGTACTTGGAAAAACATCTTGTGTATTCAGAAACTATTTTTCGTACTCGAAAAAACATCTCGCGTACTTAGAAAACATTTTTCGTGCTTGGAAAAACAACTTGCGTACTTAGAAAACATTTTTCGTGCTTGGAAAAACAATTTGCGTACTTAGAAAACATTTTTCGTACTTGGAAAAACATCTTGTCTCTTCAGAAACTATTTTCGTACTTGGAAAAACATCTTGCGTATTTAGAAACAATTTTTCGTACTCGATAAAACAGTTCGTGAGCTCAGAAAACATTTTTCTGTTTTCGTCGTCAGATCGCGTTCTTCGCGTCTGGAATTTTTCCTCCGTACACGCAAGAAAGTTGTTCGTACTTGGAAAACATCCAGTGTACTTGGCAACCACCTAGTTCGCTCTGCAAACACCTCTCGAACTTCGACAACGTGTTGCGGAGTTAGAAAAACATCTCGCGTACTTGGAAAACATTTTTCGTACTTGTCAAAACAACTTGCGTACTCAGAAAACATTTTTCGTACTTGGAAAAACATCTTGCGTATTCAGAAACCATTTTTCGTACTTGGAAAAACATATTGCGTACTCAGAAAACATTTTTCGTACTCGGAAAAACATCTTGCGTATTCAGAAACCATATTTCGTACTTGGAAAAACATCTTGCGTATTCAGAAACCATTTTGCGTACTTGGAAAAACATCTTGCGTATTCAGAAACCATTTTTCGTACTTGGAAAAACATCTTGCGTATTCAGAAACTATTTTTCGTACTCGAAAAAACATCTCGCGTACTTAGAAACCATTTTTCGTGCTTGGAAAAACAACTTGCGTACTTAGAAAACATTTTTCGTAGTTGGAAAAACATCTCGTCTCTTCAGAAACTATTTTCATACTTGGAAAAACATCTTGCGTATTCAGAAACAATTTTTCGTACTCGATAAAACAGTTCGTGAGCTCAGAAAACATTTTTCGCCCTCGGAACAAACATCTCGCGTACTTAGAAGACATTTTTCGTACTTTGAAAAACATCTCGCGTATTTAGAAAACATTTTTCGTACTTTCGTACTCGGACAAAATCTCGCGCATTTAGAAAATATCTTTCGTACTTGGAAAAATCGTTTTTCTTTTATCCATGTTAAAATTCGAAAAGGTGTATCGATCTTTTTGCCGAAAGCGAATCGCGTCCGAAACGACTCAGTGGGCTCGACTTACAGTCCTAATAGGGCTGCAACGAGGAGGAGTAATCGACGCATCGTCAAAAAGCCCCCAAACGTAACGACTCCCGCGAAAAATGTGGCCTCTGCAAAATCGCGACAGAAACAAAAAATCATCGTGTCCGAATCGGTGAGAAAATTGGACATAGCGAGACGCGAATTTCGCCGCAAGTACAAGCAGAAACCACCCGACAGAACGAAACTCACCATGTACGATCTCATCCATTACAATCCTGTTACGAATCCGATGAAAAAAACGGACAACGCGGACACGCCGACAAGTGACGCACCATCGTGAGTATTTTTCGGGAAGTCTTTTTTCCCTGTGAGACTAAAATTAATGTTCTCGCGCAAGCGAACCATGGCGTGCCATTTTCAGAAAAATTCTGTTCTTATTTTCTATTTCGTAGTCTGAATAAAAAAATACTCAATATTATTTCTTTTCAAAAATATTTTTGATTGAGAAATTGTTTTTCCTATAGTTTTCCATTTGAAAAAAAAATGTGGCATTTTTATTTTAAAAATTTCAATTTAACGCATTTTTCAAAAAATAGAAAAAAAAATGTCTTTGATTATTTTCTAATTTAAATAAGAAATATTTTTGATCATAAGTTTATTTCTTTTTCACTGATTTTCCAGTAGAATTCATGATCTTTGTCACGTATGGAAGGTATGAGAGCATAATATTTCGTTTCCCTCTTTGTTGCCTACGCCTAGCGCAATAGCACGGGATACGGGTAAAAAGGGAGATGTGTGAAAGGAAGGAATTAGGCTTCAAATGCCCCCGTGATCAAGGGATCTTCTCACTTCAGAAGCTAAAGAAAGGCTATTTTCAAGAATTTTTTGGATACGTTTATATTATAGATATTGATATAAAAGTTTTTACACTTAATAAATACACTTTAGAAATACATAAAAACAATTTTTTTATTTATTCAGGTCACTATAGATGAAAAAGGTAGTTGACATACGGCCTAAAAAAATTGTAGGTCTGCGCTGTTGATGAAATCTCGGAGATGGATCATCCGAAACAAGCGATTTTAGATTGAGTATGTTAATGGCTATAGCGCATATCATACGATTCTGATACATGCAAAAATAACAAAATGGCGGACATTTTTCGAAAAAAAAACATGTTTTTTCACCGTTTTTGGCCGAAAAAATGAGTACTATCAAAATTTAAAAAAATTCTTGATATGCGCTATAGCTATAGTTATAGACAAAGGGGGTTTGCAGAAAAATTTCAGTGACTCCGTCGCTCAACGTGACATCTTCCTTCCAGCTCTGTGAAAAAAAAATAATATAAAATTGAAATGTTTATAAAAAAAAAACGAAACATTCTTAATTTTTAGAATTTTAACATGATTTCATGAAAAATTCAACGACGAAAAATAAAGAAATGTTATTTTTATTTTCACTACAAAAAAATCGAGTGTATTCTTCAATACCCAAACAGACCCAAACAACAAATTGCCTACTGATCACCTAAAATATTTTCCATCTTCAGAAAAATCTGTTAAAAATGTATCACCTACATGGAATGAGCTAAAATATTTTCAACCCTTTGCACTGAAATGACTCGCTCACCACCTTCCCAGCGACCAGGCTTCGAGTGTGCAAAGGGTTCATATTGAAAAGATGCTTTTATTCATCGTTCAACCTTATTTTTTAATGAATCCGCATGAAATATTGTTCTTCTGTCCCTTGAACTACGTTCGTACATATTAATCTCTTTTTAGGCCCGCAAACCCAAACAAAAACGGATCAAGTACCGAAAAACAGTTCCCCAACCATTTAAATAAATAATTGCTAAATAAATCAATTTAGAAGTTGTTCAACAAAGTAATTTAAAAGTTTCCGAATAAATATTGTAAAAAGTTGCCCAATAACTAAATGTGAAAGTTGCCAAATAGAGCAATCAAATGGTAGCCTAACAAATAGATTAAAAAGTTGCTCATTAAAACAATTTAAACAAGTTGCCTGATAAATAAATTCCAGACTTGTCTAATGAACAAATTAAAAAGATACTAAATAAATAAATTAAAAAGTTGCCCAATAGGTAAATGAAATAGTTGCCTAACAAATAAACTAAACATTTGTCCAACAAGTAAAAAAACAGCCAAATAAATTAATGTAAAATTTGCCTCAAGGATAAATAAAATAGTTGGCTCGCAAATAAATCCTCATCGACTGTTGTTTGTTTTTTTCCCCTTAAACTTCGGGAATGCCCGGTTTATTTTTGCAGGCCCACGAGACTCGTGGTCAAAGACGAGGACGAGGACGAGGAGGAGGAGGAGGACGAGTGCGACGCGGGGGAGGTGATGCCGGTGCCCCAATTGAAGGTCGAGCCGGACGAGTGTGACGCGGGGGAGGTGATGCCGGCGCCCCAAGTGGAGGTCAAGCCGGACGAGTGTGACGCGGGGGAGGTGATGCCGGTGCCCCAATTGAAGGTCAAGACGGACAAGTGTGACGCGGGGGAGGTGATGCCGGTGCCCCAATTGAAGGTCAAGCCGGGCGAGTGTGTCGCGGGGGAGGTGATGGCGGTGCCCCAATTGAAGGTCAAGCCGGACGAGTGTGTCGCGGGGGAGGTGATGGCGGTGCCCCAATTGAAGATCAAGCCGGACGAGTATGACGCGGGGGAGGTGACGTTGGTGCTTAAATTGAAGGTCGAGACGGACGAGTGTGAGGCGGGGGAGGTGATGCCGGTGGCCCGATTGATGGTCGAGCCGGACGAGTGTGAGGCGGTGGAGGTGATGCCGGTGGCCCAATTAATGGTCGAGACGGGCGATCCTTTGATGTTCGACGACCGTAGTCTCGTTGTCGATCACACCGGGGCGCAGAAGAGTCACCACTTTGATTATGACGACTCAAATGGCAATGGTTTCTCCAAGAGAGGTCAGACGTACCGCAACTGGACCAAACAGGATACCCTCAAATTCTACAAGGCCCTCAATACCATAGGCACGGATTTTTACCTGATGCAGAGCCTCTTTCCCGAGCGCACGAGAAAGGAAATCATGATGAAGTACAAGAAGGAGGATAAACTCAATAGGCACAAGATCGAGAAGGCACTCGTTCATCATCAGGAGTTCAATATCGAGTCGCTCCAGCAAGATCTTGGTAAAATCCCCCTTTTCCCGGTCAATTCGAAACTTGTCCCTTTTTGTCGTCAATTTTGCTTCGTTACATCGACAATGTGTCGGATTTTTTAGTCGCGAAAAAATCTCAACGGCGTTGAACAATACCAACGGCCTCGAAATCCGAGCCGGAATCACACACGACGATCATGTCGCGGACTACAAGGCCCCGAAGGGTTCCAAGCAGATCGACGACGTCACCAGGCAACTCAGGCTCGAGGGATGCACTCCAACCAGGAAGTAATTAATTCCTTGACTTTATATTCCATTCTCGCAATGTTCTACATTATAAGCATGTGACGTTTGTATTATTAAAGACTCGTTCCAAAATAAAATGTCTATTTGTACAGAAAATTGGAGTGAACATCTTTTTGAGATATGCAGTGTGCGGAAATTTATTTAAGGCAGTCCTAGTTTCTCGGGTCGAAAAAGTCAATTTTTTTTTCTTTTCGTAAATCACATCTACAACATGTGTAGAAAATGTGTGCCAAAGGATTTTTCGATATTCGAAGTGGTTCACAAGTTACGGCCCTGGAACGGAGCAGGTATGAGCTTCTCGGAGAGGCTGAGCAATTCAAACACAATAAACCGCCTCTTTCTGAAGCAGTTCAAAAAGTTATAAAGCCAATTTATGAGGATTTATCCAAAGAAGAATTGTTAAGCAGATGCCTGGGAGCGGAAACTCAAAATAATAACGAGTCGCTCAATTCGTTGATCTGGACTTTTGCTCCGAAGCACCTCCATTCTGGGCCAAAAGTGGTTGAAATCGCCACGTTTCTCGCTGTCATAATCTTCAACGAAGGATTCAAATCTATCCTGAAGGCCTTGGAAACCATGGGAGTGAAAATCGGCCCACAAGCTAAAGGATATGTTCAACAGCGTGATAGCTCTCGGATCGACCGTTCAGAAAGGCGCACGAGTGATGTTGTAAAACAGGCCCGAATCGCGAAAAGGGAAGACGGAGCAGCTCTGCGTGACTTCCAAGAAGAAGAGGAAGGCCTATTGTATGGTCCAGGCATGGCAGATTGACGGTGAGATGAAATTTTTAGTATAAATCACATGCGCGAACTTTCAAACGCGTTTTTCCTCGAAACACCATTTTTCGAAACGGTGACCACGATATTTCAGACACTACTGCACCGATCTTGTTTAAATTTATACGGCATCTTTAATATGTTATGAGCCAGCGATTGAACTAGGATTATCATGATTGCTTCGATAGTTTTTTGTGTACGAGCGAAAAACTTAAGAAAAAATTAGTCAAAAATAGAATGTAATTTTCAAAAGTTTATATAAAAAAGTCAATTTTTGTAATTTAGAATTCACTCTAGTTCAATCGCTAGTCTTAAATATGAAGATTGAAATGCCGTTTGGTTTTTTGATTTCAGATAAGCAGAACAGCCGCAATCTTGGTCACCGGCAAGCACCTCTTTTACTTGATGTCTTCCTGTTGGCCACTATAACTTTTATTCTATTATATATTTTGACTTCAAAAAATTTGTAAAGCTTATTTAAATGTTAATAAAGATTATGCAAAAACAATGAGATTGATTATTTCGATGCTTTGTCCGTAAAAAAATTATTGAAAAAGCCGTAAAAAGACAGCCGAGAAACTAGAGGACCGCGTTGACGAGGTCATCCCATGTGATAGCTATTTTTTTGGGAGTTTTTTTATGAACCATTAAAATACACTATCTTTGAATTCTTACCACACGTTTATTAACGTTTTCACAGTACGTCAGAATTTTATCGAACAAAAAAACGTGTTGAATCGGCTACACCGTTCGGAACACACTCATGTGTAAAAAAAAGTTGTTTGATGGCTGTCCCGATTCCTGAGGCTTCGTTCATCTAAAATAGAAAAATCAAACGTCATTTTAATTTACAGACCTCTCCCGGATAGACACATGTAGCTCGTATTGACATCATATGTAGATCTTGTATGAGGCACAGAAAATCACACAGCTATGTGTTGCTTGTGAGTGCTTACCTTCAAGTCATATTAGCATCACATGATGATTAAGGGGTCTTCTCACTTTAGACGCCAGAAATTGATTTAAAAAGTTGTTACACTTAATAAATACACTTTCGAAATACAAAAAAAAAAAATTTTATGTATTTATGTAACCCAAACAAACTTCGAACGCGTTCTTTTTTCTCGAAACAACGTTTTTCGACGGCGTGTTGATAAAATCTTCGAAGCTACTGAACCGATCCTTATGAAATTTTAACCACATATTCTTTACAACTATAGCTATAGTGCATATGGAAGATTTCTTTAAATTTTGATATTTACTATTTTTTTTTGCCAAAAACGGTAGAAAAAACACGTCTTTTAATCGAAAAATGTTCGCCATTTTGTTATTTTTGCATATATTAAAAATCGTATGATATGCGCTATAGCCATTAACATACTGAATTTAAAACCGTTTGATTTTTTTGTTTCAGATGATCTATCTCCGAGATTTCAACAACGCAATTTTTTTGACATTTTTTTAACTACTATTTTCGTTCATAAATATTGATTGAGATAAATAAATACATTTTTTAAAATGTATTTCGAAAGTGTATTTATTGAGTATAGGAACTTTTATATCAGTATCTATAATATAAACCTACCAAAAAAATTCATGAAAATAGCCTTTTTTAGAGTCTAAAGTGAGAAAACCCCTTAACAACAACACATCCAAATGACGCAAAGTTGATCTCACGCGAGTATGCATGCAGTGAATTCATCAGCGCTAGGAAAATCGGTTCACGAATATCCAACGATAAGTGACTGCATATGGGCTCATATGGATATCACGGTGTGACGTAAATATGTTGTGCTCATATGAAGCTCATATTGGCGTCATGGCGTGATGAAATTGTTGTGCTCATATGGAGCTCATATATTTTGGGTATGGGCGAAATAGATATTTTTCAGAGGATCCAAAGTAGATTTTGCAAGATGGCGTTAGGTGTGAAAAGGACCACACCAATGTACGTATGGGGAAGAGAGCTGGGTGTGCCGACGATGAAGTATCTGATAAGAGAAAGGGCTTTGCGATATATTGTGGAAGTATTAGGAATGCCTGAAAAAAGATGGCCAAAAATTTGTCTGATGGAGGAAGTAAGGGCCATTGTGAATCATGTGACGTCGAAGTGGGGGAAGTGCTTAAAGCATTGTTACCGGAAATGGGGGCGCAGGTTATAATCGGGATGATTTGGGAACGGAGAGAGGTGAGTGAAATTGAAGCAAGAATAAAGGTGGGATTAGAAAATTTTGAAAACGAGACGTTGAAGAAGAGGGGGAGAAAATAAAGGGTTCAACTTACAATTATAGGTATAAGTTTATTGTGGAGGATGATATTATGCCATGGAAATATTGGTCTGCGGTAAATGTGAAGGGCAAAGACAAAGAAATGTGGGCTAGAATAAGATGTGGAAATGTTTGAAGAGCGGGAAAGAAAGGAGCGAGTGACTGGATATGCAGAATTTGTGATGAACAGGATGAGACCCTGGAGCATTTATTGTGTAAAAAAAGCAGAGAGATGGTGAGGGAAAATGCGGGAAAATGCGGGAAAAGGCGTGGAAGAATGGCTGAAAGGAATTGATGAAGTGGCGATTATTGGGGAAGTGATAAATATGTTGGGAGGAAAAATACAGAAAGGGATTTGTGCATATTTCAGGGAGATTGAGGAAGTGTGGAGTAAAAGGAGTTTGGAATGAGAGACAGAGAGGGGAAGAATAAATGGGTTTCTAGGCGAGTGGTGAGCAGCTGTAAGGTATACAGATTTATGGATAATGATAAAACGGCAGAGATTATAAGATTTGTTAATATATATTTTCTGACATTGTATAAGTTTTGTAAAAAACTTTTTTCAAGTTCTGCAAATAAAACTATTGATTGATAGAGCTCATATTAAAGTTACGCTATGATGACAGTGAAGTATTCATATCAAGATATTTTTGCAAAAGCGATTAAATCCGTGTTGGTAAAAAAGATTGGCTAAGAAACTTCGCGTTATAACTTTTTTCAGCCTTAAGATTATATGATAAGGTTATGAAAAGTCAAAGTGAAGTTTCTTAGCCAATTTTGTTTGCTAAAACGGATTTCATCGATATTACAAAAATATCTCATATCGACGATTTTAACATCATGTCGAACGCGAGGGTGGTTGGGATATGAGTACTTCACTATCATCATAGCGTCATTTCAATACGAGCTCGATATTGCTTCCCGAGATGTTTAAGAATATTGAATTATTTGTTTTTTTTGGATATCTCTTTTGACATCTTTTTTATAGGAATTTAAAATTCTTACATAACGGGTTTTCCCTCGTTTTACGAATTGTGCATTTTCTGAAATATTCGAAATATAATAATGTGTTATATGTATATATCACGACGCGTACAAGACAAAGAATTATCATTATTTTATAGTTATAATATTTCTCTTTATTTCGCAATCTTGTTCGAGATCTCTGATAATACTGACTTTTCATTTAAACGTAAATAATGAATGGCATTCAATGTTTAATATTGGCCACTTCCTGATATAGTCTCTTAACCACTCTTAAACTTATTAGCAATACGTTAGGAACTATGCGTGGATTACATGAAGCGGTTATACCGCCTTTTACATTTTACTTAAATAATGCATATATTATTCAAATGCAATAAAAAATTGCCCTGATAAGTCTTTAATCAGAGGTAAGTTAAAAACAGATAAAGTCGATTATTCTCTTCTCTGGCAGTATTTTTGGCAGTCTACTTGTACGAACGGAGTACTTGCTGTACATTTTCGACGAATTAGTGCAGTGTCATTATGTTGTGATAATCGATAGGGAAAGTATTATTCAGGGCATCTAGAATATGAAAGAAGAAAGTAATCTGCAGATATTGTCCGTGTCCAATATTCTAGTGATGTAAAAAAGACGTCCGGGTGCATTAAAAGGATCGATCAAAATCATATGGAAGCGATTCAATCAAAAGATCATTAGTTCTAATGTAAATGGATAGAATTGCAAGGAATGCGATTTTCATTTCGGTCCAATAACTTTATGAAGTACAATCCATAAAATTATACACTTGCAGTGATGATTACTTTTTTTTTTACCTATTTTACCTCATTTTTATAGAATATTTTAATTAATTTGAATAAACTTTTCTTCCACAAACTAAATGCATAGCGAAAACAACAAAATATGTTTTAGCAACTATATGTAAACAGCGATTCATTTCATTCAACTGTATTTAAATGAAGTGTACATGACCAAGTGTACTGTATAGCCAAAGTGTTTGTCACCACAACTCGAATGTAGCGATTCAAAGCTTCACGAGTACTTTGTTCTCCCAGTTGCTCCAAATACTCTTGCTATAATCAATCAAAATCTGGGCTTCATTTCATTATATTGTACTTCCCTATATCAAAATAATTGAATCAATAATTGATACTAAAAATAATTGAATCAATAATTGATATCAAAATAATTGAATCAATAATTTATATCAAAATAATTGAATCAATAATTGATACTAAAATAATTGAATCAATAATTGATACTAAAATAATTGAATCAATAATTGATATCAAAATAATTGGATCAATAATTGAAAGGAAAAAAAACTTCAAACTTCCAATTCGTGTGTCTGTCGGTATTATTTTGTTTTGTAAATGGTTGAAACTTGGCGCCACATATGGGCGCCATCTTGCGGCTGGTTTAGTCTGGGTACGTCGCTCGATATTAGTCAGCTGTTCGAGAACAGCTGATTTTGTGTTCTGTCAGGATAACCTAGGAATAACAACCATTCGAAGCTTGTTCACAGAAAAATATCGTTCAGAAGGCTGTTCTTTACCTTGAATCGGATCAAACCTCCGTTCTCGACTCGAACCACGAACCTGACTAGACCGTTTAAGTTTGCCGACGCAGCCCTTCGCCCTTGGGTTTGTTTTGAGTTTGGGCGCAGACGTTTTTCCCAACGTTGGACAAGTACGTATCTCAATCCGTCCAGAAATCATATCTTATGTTTTTAAATACTTAATATTGATATTTAGGTAAAATATATTTTTGAGAAGAATCCCTTATTCAATATTAGAAAATATAAAAAACTCGGGAATATTTCATATTCGACAATATTTAAGATTCGGAAATATTCCATTTTTAACATTTAACATTCGAGAATATTTCATTCCGAATATTCGACAATATTCAAGATTGGAAGGTATTCGGCATATGAAAATGTTCAAGTTTCGAGAATATTCAAATTCAAAAGTATTAAAAATACGACAATATTTCATATTGAATATTCGACAATATTCAAGATTCCAGAACATTCAATATTTTTGAATGTTTAAGATTCGAGGATGTTCAATAATCGAAAATATTGAGTACTTAAATCCAATATTTGAAAACATGCAATATTTGGGAATATTGGCTATTTAAATAAATTTAATATTCAAGATTTGAATATGCGTTGATATCCAAAAATTCAAAAATATTCTATATTCAAAATTCGAAAATATTCAATATTCGAAGATATATAATATTCTAATATATTCAATATTCGAAAGATATTCAGTACTAAAAAAAAACAAAATCCAAAATAATCGATATTTAAAATATTCAATATCCAAAAATAGCTCAATATCCAAAAATACCAAATACTCATGTGGCAATAGTCGTCAAGATTTTCGTTTGCCATTGATATGACGAGCTCGTTAAAGAGAGTGCGTCATCTGAGGGAAGACGAGAAATCGACGATCAAGAGAGCGTTCGAATGTTTGGACACGGACAAAGACGGTTACCTAGATTATTACGAGACAAAAGCAGCCATGAGATCGCTCGGTTTTGAGGTGAAGAAAGCTCAGTTGATCGCGATAATGCGAGCCCACGACAAACGCGACGCGGACAAAATAAATTTCGAAGATTTTTACTACGTCAGTACGTACGTTCCGGGGCGTAGAAACGAGAGTAGATCCGATCTCTTCCATTTTCTTCATGCGCATGCGCCTTCGAATCGTTCCAGTGGCCGACAAAATAGCCAAGCGAGACCCCCTAGAGGAGCTCAAGTACGCGTACAAATTGTTCAGCGCCGAGTCGCCTTGCGGCAAAATAACGTTAGTAGATTTGCGAAGAATCAACGAGTCGTTGGGTTGTCGTTTGAGCGAAGAAGAAATGGAAGCGATGATCGAGGAATTCGATATCGATCAGGACGGATGCAGTTACACGAATACACATGTTTTCCTTTACTCGAGTCGAAAATTGTGCAACCTAGAGGACATTTTGAAAAATTCCAAGCCATCAACCAAAAATACTGACGTCAACATTTTTTTTATTTTCCAGTCAACGAGGCGGAATTCATCCAAATAATGAACGATTCCACGCTCTGAGATAATCCAAAAACGATAAGTATCGAAAAATTTGCGGAAACGTTAATATCGGCAAGTATGAATTACGGCGTGAATTGGGATGAAGAGAATCGGCGAACTTTGCTCGCGGAGCGCACCGCTCTGGAGCGCACGGCGCAGTCGGTGCGCAGATCGCAGTCGGTGGCGGTAGAGACCGAGCAAATCGGCAGAGAGGTCGTAGCCGAGCTCGGTGGCCAGAGGGAAACTCTGCTGCGTGCCAAGACGCGACTGTCCGAGACCGACCAAGAGCTCGACACTACCAAGAAAATAATGCGAATGATCAACAAGCGCGTTCTCACCAACAAACTCGTACTCGTGCTCATTGTTCTCCTCGAAATTGCGATACTCGCTTTGACCGTGTACTTGAAATTTTTCGCCCATCGTACCTGAAGCGGCTGAGTTGACCGCGCGCGACGATTTTTCTCCTCATGCTCGATACTTGTATATATTTGATGCGAAATAAACTGAGCCTCGTGGTATTTGGTGGTGTGCGGGGAAAAATGAACTTTCTCTGGAAAGTGAATTTACACACGCAAACCAAATCATTTTTTCCACTCTGTTTCATTACGTTTACGTTATTTAGTGAGGCTATTCGCATTGAGATGTTTCACATGTGCTTGTAGAAAATTGAGAGCTTTGGAAAACCAAACGACAATCGTGTGAATCCAGACGATTATTTAGAAAATAGTCTGAATAATAACAAATACACTCAAACGAGTCAAAATAATAAAAAAAACACCCAAACAAATCCACATAAATCCAACCAAAACCAAACAAATTCGTATAAACCCACACAATTTCAAATAACCCTGAACAAACACATATGAACCCGACAAACCCGAATTAATCCACAAAAATCCATACACGGAGAAAAATACGGCCTCAAATTCTAACACTGGTTGCCAGAATTCTAATATTCAGTGCTAGAAAAGTACAGTAGTTTACTAAGACCAGTTCGTTTGCTAAGTTTACTCATACTTGTAAACTTGAACGATTAAACGAACTTACCTGTAAGCAGCCCCCTGTCACCATCAGTCATACATGGCTCGCGTAATGTCCCTCGTTTTTATTTTCAATCGCTGCCACCTGTGGCGCTAGTAGTCACCTGGTCGATAACTATATATATGCCCTATAACCTGTGAACCAGCCGAACCCACCAAACAATGGAGAAAATGTTTATTATAAACATTATTATATGATTATTTTAATCATTAAAAATTATGTAACTAGAGATGTATTTGTTTTTTTGTCAGTTAGAGACCGGGAAGTAAGTGTATGCGTGGGTGTCCGTTTCTTAACAAGCATGGAAATTCAAAGAATTAAATCGATACATATAAATATGAGGAAAAATATATTTTTTCCCTTGAATAATTTTTTAATTATCAATTGCCGCTCAGCGTCGTTTGATAATTATAACCTACACACAATACAGAAGGTATGCCATGGTAAACAAAAATACACTTCACCGATCGCGGATTGATTTTTTAACCTTCAAAATGTTCTGAAAATTTTATTTTACTCACAAGCCACAAGTCACAACACAACCGTAAAACGCGTAAAACTCCAAATACTCCGAAAATGTTATTATTATATCGAGCATGGAACGCGCATGCGTAAAAGAAACCGACCAGATGACTACTAGTGTCACGAAGTGGACTGTAGCGGAATCAAACATTCCGGACAACACGCGAGTAATTTATTGCCATAGGAATAGTACCCAGTGTCAGGGGGCTGCCTGTAAGTGATGTTTGATCGTAATTGTATGTGGCGCCTCTCCCGAAAGATCATCGTATACCCCTATTCGTTGCCAGAGTAACCGCGTATTCAAAGTTTAAAAAAAGTTTGTTATTAGTAGGCAATGAACCCCTCCGCTTCCTCTGTTTCTTCATTTCTTCAAAGTAGCCACAACCACACTGGGATATCACCCGAAGGGAGATGGGTATGCACAAAAGCTTCTCGTAAATAATTCGGGAGGGACTCTGATCTTTCGGAAGAGGCGCTGCATACAATTACGATCAAACATCACTTACAGGTAAGTTCGTTTAATCGTTCAATTGTATTTTGCGCCTCTTCCTCAAGATCATCGTGTAGATATTTCAAGTTGTTGTGGCGTTTTATTTTATCTGCGTCTATTTAACAGTTTTGTCATAGACATGAATTAGGAAATGAACGTAATTTCGTCAATTTTCAAGGATTGCCCTTGCATAAGAATTGTTATCTTGTGTTATAGGGCGATCGTAAAATCTTGCAAATGTTTCTGATTTATGAGACCAGCCAACCGTTCCCCTAATAACGTGCTTACTCCTTTTGCTTTAGCAGTAGATGAAGACGCATGTCTGGTGCTATGAGCCGCGAAGATCTGTGTATCAATTCCACTTTCACCAAGCATCTTCTTTACCCATCTACTCAGAGTCTGAGATTACAAACTTAGGCCAGTTCGTTTACTAAGTTTACTAAGCCTTGTAAACTTACGTCAGTTTACTAAGACTTGTTGTTATAGAAGTGTAAAAATGATTCTCACACCGTATAGTAAAAATGATGCGTGCATATTACATTTGAAACTATTCTCGCATAGGCGCGAGTCCTATGCGACTTTTTGTGAAATACCAACGTTTATTAAACGCTACATTTTCATACGGATTTTACTATACGTATAACATGAATCTTCGTCTATGTATAGATTTCACTATACGCATAGCATAAATCTTCGGCGTATAGCGAAAAATATTACGTTATTAGTAAAATGTGACTCTTTATACCGTACTTTTTGTAGAATACTGAAAACTAATTTTTCCAATCACGTGGACAAAATTTTTTTTGAATACTACGAAAAATCACAATATGCCGAATAAAATGTATTATTTGTATCAGTTTACGTGCCATAACGTGGGTTAAAATTTAAATTTCTTCATTATTACTATACCATAATTACAATTTTTATCTTCCATTCAATACTTTTAGTATCATGTATAATTTTTATTTTTTGTACGTACTTCTCTAGGTATTCTAATGAATACCTAGAGAAGTACGTACGAAATAAAAAAAAATTTGTTCTATTCAAAAGTTGTAGGTATTTGAACTTAAGAAATGAATTTTCAGTGAAATATTTCGTTATAACTGCTCATAAAATAAAAAGTTTTCGATTAAGGGAGACTTTGTCCTTGAAATCGGCGGGAGATGTTAGCGGCTCAGCATGAGCAGCTAGAAGAAGAGGAGGGATGCCTCTATGGACCAGGCATTGCCGATTAGCGGTAATTATAAACACATTTGTGTAAAAACATTACAAAACTTTAAACGCGTTTTTCTCGAAAACACGTTTTTAAAAATGGCCGACATTCTCCTGACCGCTGTAATTAACATATAGACCTGAAATTTGGAGAGCATACTCAGAAAATATTTCTTCACGGAATGACGGATCGTTTTTTCGTGAGATACCTTTTTGCATTTATTATTTATCTTTTTATGCGAAAAAAAACGCGAAGATTCGATTTTTTCTTTAAATGCCGCCATTTTCCGAAATTTGTACTAAACGAAAAACCCATCCGTCATTCCATGACCAAAGGGTCACAGATTGATAATATGCTTTGAATTTGTGTTTCAGATCAACAAAGAGGGGGCAGTGATGTCAGCCGTTTACCTCCCGCGATTTGAGGACCTGTTTTCGCGGAGCTGCAACGGCCGCCATTTTGGTGTTTTTTTTCAAAAACATTTTTTTTAACGTTCTGTATATCATGAATAAAAGCAAGAAAAAAACCGCGCTCAAAAAGCTTTACTCGTTTCCTTTAAAAAAAAAAAAATGTGAACACCTGAAATAAGGCACTCCAAGGATAGTCTCCGTTAATCAGAAATTCCGTACGTACTTCTCTGCGAAATGCAATTAGGAACATAACTTTTAAATTTCAAATGAATCGAGTGAAAATTGTTGAAGTTATTTGTCACGCGAATTGGAAAAAAGCTGTTTCGAGAAGTTTCGAAAAAAAAAATCTAACAGCTTGATATTCATACTAAATACATCTGTAATTAATTTTATGAATGAATCGCTTTTTCATACGAAAAAAAATGGTTCAATTCGCACATGATTTTATACCCGTTACTGTGGCCTAACGCCTTAAAGAAAAAAGTTGCCGCTAAGGTGCATGGTGGGTAATCAGTCAGGGAAAGGGTTAAAAACGCGCTAAAATCGGGGTAAGGAAAGTGGGGCAGGAGGAAATAAAGAGAAATCGAAAATTAAGGACCAAAAATAATAATAACAATATATAGGGGGCTACTGTGCAAAAACCCGGAAGGGTATACCTGAGAAATAAAACTACTCCTATCATACAAACCCCCAAAGCCCCAAACGAATCCAAAAAATCCCGCCAAACCCAAGCGAATCCGAATAAACCGGAACAAAGTTATTTCCTCCATTTATTTCGCCACTATCGTTGTATTTACAAAAAGAAAAATCCGCGCCGCGATATTTCAAACGTTTCTATAGAAGGCGAGAAGCTTCCGAAAGACTTCCGGATTGTATCCCTCGACCCAGGGCCTCCCGCTGATGTACTCGGCTTTGTCGTACAGCTCCAATCGTGGCGAATACCACCAAACGTTTCTCGTGCCCCGATCGCTCGCGATGTCGAGAGTGTTGAGCTGAAAAACCGAAAAGTCGAACCACTTGCCGTTGGATTGGACGCACTGGACGGTTATCGGCTCCGGCAACTCGATCACGTCTTCGCCGAACTTTTTCTTCGCGCAGCAGGCCGCAGTGGCGAAGGATTTCAACATCGACCGGGCCAACGTCTGATCCTCGCTCACTGGTAATTCCGTCAGGTTCTTCACCACTTGCGGGTCGAAGCTCAGGAAGATCGTGTGAGGATTCAGCCATTGGGATTCAGTCGCTATGGCTGAGACATTGGAAAAGGATTTTTTTTGATAAAAAAAAATACGTCCGTTTCGTAGCGATGGACTTGTACGTACGATAATGATCCTGCACGTTGTATATGTGCTCAGTCGTCAAACTGACGGTCGGATCAAGCGGATGAATACTCGGCAGCGGCTTGGAGAATCCGTCGTTCTTCAGGCTCATCGGTGTCAAGAGCTTGTTCGATGTCATCATCGTGTCGGCATTCGATTCGAAATACAAAAGATCCTTACCGCGCTCTGAAAATTAAAGACCTCGCTGAAGACTTTTCCCATTCGGCCCTGGAACTTTGTGAGTGGATTAAGGGGAGATATACACTTTGCCACAGCTCCGTCATTTTGATGATGAATTAATTAAAAAAAAATTGTTTTGTATACTCAAATATACTATTAAAGTATACCTAAAGTTTGATAATTGTGGAATAATTATTCCTTAGTTTTAAAAATCTCTCAATATTGATTATTTTGTTTCCTGTCTGAATGTATATCCCGCCTTAAACGATACTGCGTCGAAGGAAATTTGAGTAGTGACCTATGTAAGTGCAGAGCTTCCCGTCCTCGATGATCTTGCGCTGCTTGCCGATCATTGGATCGCTACTCAACTCGCAGACCTGCAGGACCTTTTGCACAAAATTGCGCCTGCGAGGGATAGTAACGCAATACGAATAAAGCGACATAAATCATCTTGCATTTTTCTACATACAAACTCAAACTAGAAAATGGAATTAAATTTTTCACCAGTAATAATTATTGCATTCAAAAATAAATGCTAATGAACCCAAACGATAAAAAGGAGATTAACATTTTTTTAAATAATAATGACAGTCAAAACCGACGCTGGCTTTCAAGATTTTCAAAAGATCTTCAAATCTTAATTTCAATTTTCCAAATAATTTGATGGTAAACCCAGTCAATGGAATTAAATTTTGCACAAAAGATAACTGTAATCAGATGCAAATATGAAACCCAACAAACACAAACGACAAAAAGAAAACTAAGATTTTCGAAGTTAATAATAACAATAATTTGCAAACGATTGAAAAACAAGTCAAATAATAACAATAATTAGACCAAAAAAAATCCCAATAAACCCAAATAATAAACAGAATATTTACAAAATAGTAATGACAATGATTGAAAAATAAATCCAGACGACCAGGAGATGACTTTTTTTTTCAATTGTAATAATTCGATACAAATATCAAACCCAATGAACCCGCAAAACAAAAAGAAATTGGAGATTTTCCAAAACAATAAGAGCATTAGATAGAAAAAAATTCGGCAATTATGCAGTTTGGCGCCTTTTCCGAAAAACGACGGGAAATTTTTTTTTTCGCCATGGGGTTGTTTATTCCATCATAACAAATGATATTTCGTCGGGGGAGGCTGACATTTCCCATAAACTCCATAAGTTATGGGGTTTTGAAGTTTGAGATTTTTAATTTTTTTTTATTGGGAATGCGTTTGCGTGTGCATGTGTGTATATGTGTGTTTAGTAAACAGTCGAAATACGTTCAAAATTTTGGTGGTCCTGATAAGTACCGATTTAAATCTTGAATTTCGAGACGAAATAGACATATACGATAGTAGTGGGAGAGGACAATGTGGTCGCCGAAATCAAAACAAAACATGTACATTGTTACCTCGGTACTATACTACCTATAAGAAGACACATAGATGTGTAGGTAACTTGTAAACAGGTAACACACACACGCACGCACATATAGCAAAACAAATCTACACACAGTACATTCGACGATTTCCAGACTCATTTTCAAAATAACACACACACACACGCACACCCGCACGCGCACACGCACACACACACACACACACACACACACACACACACACACACACACACACACACACACAAACGCTATTGGTAGAACAATTATGGAAAAGACTTTTTTTCTTTTAAAAATCTCTTTCCAGTATCTTGGGGGGGCTCCGCCCCCTCCACCCCCCCAACCCCCCCAGAGGGTGCGTTGGATAGTGGATTTCAGTTGAAAGTCGTTCCAGAGCCGACACACACTGCCAACATGCATGAAAATGCCCTATTCCATCATGTGTTTTCTCAAACTTGAAAACCCCATAACTCATGGTAATTATGGAAAATGTCAGCCTCCCCCGACGAAATATCATTAGTTAGGACTAATAGAGGCAGTTTGTGGCGAAAAAAAAAATTTCCCGCCGTTTTTCGGAAAAGGCGCCAAACTGCATAATTACCAAAAATTCAAATTAACGCAAACAATTAAAAAATATTTTTTCACAAACGTCAAATTTTTTCAAATTCTAATAACCCGAAGTTAATTTTTGTTTAAATAATGAGAACGTCGATTAATTAAAAAAATCATATTAACGCAAATTGAAGAGTAATTTTTCTAAAATGTCGATTTTTTTATCTTCAGAAAGCTCAAATTGAATTTTTCAAAAATAATGACGTCAATTAATTAAAAATTTCAAATTAACGTAAATTGAAAAGTAGTTTCTCAAATCTCGAATTTTTTAAAACCATAAATCTAAAATTAAATTTTTCAATAAATAATAACGTCAATTAATTTAAAAATACAAATTAACGCAAATTGAAAATTTATAAAGCTCATATTGAATTTTTCAAAAAATAATAAGAGCAATAACTGAATAAGCAACTGGCCCAAAAGGTAAAAAAAGAACTTCAATCACATTTGCCATTTGGTATTCTTACATTTTCCGAACGTCAGGAATTCCGTATATCCTGGCAAAATTGTACGCGGGCCTGAGAGGATCCTTCTTCTTGGGCAACTTTTCCTGGTGCGCATCGAATATATGCGAAGCGTAGATAAAACTGCAAGAACAAAAAAGCAATTCCGAATGATGATAGATCGTCGAGCGAATTCCTCAGCCACGTATTCTTTCCGCACCGTTTGATCAATTTGTCAATGCGTGAATCGGGCTCGTCGCGAAGGGTCTCCAGTCTCTCGGGAAGCGTGTTCAAGCGCTCGGTGTTCAGCAGAACTTGTGCCTGAGCAGTTCCATCGAGCAGAACGTTATTGTCCCTGTACGTCAAGCAAGGTCTCTCGTTCCAATCCGGGTGAGTCTCGTCGCGACGCGGAGGCCGCGGAAATAGGTTGACAATCTCGACGCTGCAACGCGAAATTGGAATTTTCGATAAAATATTTTCCAACGTGCAATTTATCGAGGCGCCAGCATAAACTTGGAATTAAAAAAAATACAATTTTTACATAGTTTTACAGCCTAGGGTCTTGGCATTAATTTGCAACAAAGATTTTGGAAAACATTGAAAAATTGACGGAGTCATGACGATTTTATGAAAAATCCTTCTTTCTTTTGCCTTTTTTTCCAACACTGTGTTTCACGGAAAAGTTTAAGTCGTGTGTGAAAATCTATTCGTTAAAGTCACTTTGAATTCGGAGTCACAGTTTATCAAAAATTTCTATCGATCGATCCGACGGGTTTTTTCACATTTTTATCCATTTGTTAATAACGAACGATTAAAGTTGCTTTGGTGTGTCGAGAATCGAACTTTTTCCTACAGCTCGCCATTTTCAGAATTTTGAATATTCAACAAGGGTATCCGGTCATACAAAAATGTTATCAACGCACAAAAAGTAAATTTGAAACAAACCAAATATGAAGAATGGTAAAAGTGCATATTTTGCTTATTGTGCGTTAAAGATAGTTTCGTTAGTTATCGAAAATGGCGATTTTTTCGAATTTGAAAATGTCAAGGTACATCAGGTAAGGTAACTTGGGAATATATAGTTTCAACAGTGTCTCGGAAGCCAAAAATGTATTTCAAATACCACAACCATGATTTTCTCGCTTATAGGTGCGACTAGACAGAGAGTAAAGTAGTACTTTTAATCGCTCGTAGTCGGAAGAGGGATCAAAAGTATAAGGTTAATCTCTCTTCGGACTTGTACGGCTCCAAGTTTATGTAAAATATGTCGTTTAGTAATTTGGTGTAGTAATTATATGGAACTTTTTATTGTTGTAAATAAACAGAATATATATAAATAGAGCATTGTAATTACGGAATTTATGTCGAAAATCATATGAATACTACATTTAGTGGTATTTATATACCACTAAGCAACCCCAAACAAACCCAAACCCAAACGAATAATGCATTGTAAGCTCGGAATTTATGTTGAAAATCATATAAATCCTACGTTTAGTGGTTTTACATGATACCACTAAACAACCTAATCAACCCCAAACAAAGAAATACTTTTTGAAGCTCGCCCGGTCAATTTCCATTATTTGTGATAAAATAAAGATATTGTACCCATGAGCCAACAACAATCGTGGAATTTCGACGTATTTCCAATTACCGCTAAAGGCGCTCAAAATTCCTTACGAAGCCGAAACGGCGAATTTCTATTCTTCAAATTCTCATTATTTTGGTTCAAATCTCAAGCCCATTTATTTCCCTTTGGACAAAATGCAGACCCGCTTCCACGAGTCTGAAATTGAATCGCTACTCGTTGTCTCGTTGGTTCGCAAAGTTAACCGGAGGATCAACGATATTGACGCACCGTGGCTCGTTAAGTTTCGGCGGCGGTGCGACGTCTTTAGCGTCGACGATTTTGACCCCCCGAGCGAGCAAAATATCTTCCGCCGGCGACGGCATGACAGTCTTCCTGCTTCGTGCCCACCACTGTTGCTTGATCAATCGACCGAGGTGCTGCTTCCATAATACCTGCGTCACCCTCATTATCGGGCTTCCTCTGTGGACAAAAAAAATGTATTTTTTCACTTTTCTGCAGTTTTTGTAACGCGGAATTTTCCAGTTTTTCGAAAAACTTTTCAAAAATTATTCACTGGTTATTTTCCGAAGATTCGTCGTTTCAATAACAATCGCAGATTTGAAAGTGGAGAGGTTAGGATTACCGGTAAGTTCATTGAATCGAGTGCGTACTTTGTTGATTGTCAGAATTACTTTTAGTACTTGCCGCGAGCTCGAAGCGGGGTGACACTCACCTGTAATCAGTGCTTTCTCAGCGTATACGATAAATAGGAAACTTTGTAGAAATTGGGGATGACCTAACCTCTCGAGAGTTTTCGTCACCGACTCGACGAAGCGCAGGCTTCGCGATCGCAACTTTTGAGGTTAAACACGACGCTGTGTATATAAATATATGTACATTCTCGCTCTCTCTCCCTCTCTCTCTCTCTCTCTCGCTCTCTTTTTCGTTTGCTTCTCGGGATCTTAGGAAGTGTGACGTTTATCGTGTTTAATTTAAATCCAAATTCGGTGACGAATTGTACGCAATATTTTTCTAAATATATTCAATAGTCGGTTTTTTGTTTAACCAAATATTCAAATTCCCGCAATTTTGTTGCTGAGCTGACTCCGGTAGCATATATGTCCAATTGACGTCGATAAGTTACCGTTGTCAGGTTATCTTTAAGACATGACCATAAGATAACTATTCGACATCTTTCAAATGACATCCCGTATAATGCTGCCGTAAAGTTATCTTTTTTATTGTCTTTATTTATTCAGTATCTTTATTTATTATCTTTCAGCGATGAAAACGGATGTCTAAAACGTATCCCAAAATATTATCCAATTGATGATTTTTTTAAGTTGTCCAAAAGTTATCTATTTGTCCAGTTGTCAAAAAGTTATCTAGTTGTCTAGTTAACTAGTTACGTAGTTGTCAAAACTAGTTATCTAGTTGTCAAAAAGTTATCTATTGTATCTAGTTCAACGTTGTCCAAAGGATATCATAAAGACGAATTACAGAAGACGTCCTTTTCATGACACCTTTCAGATATCGGTAATTTGCTGTCTTCTGAGATATTAGGCATTGGCGGGACATAGTAAAAAGTCATCCAAATGTTGTCCCAAAGATGACATCCAAGGGATCACTTTTATCGTACTGTGAATATAACGTGTCATATTTCATTTCACGGGCAAAAAATTGTTGAAATATATATACGTGAGTGCCTTTTATCATATTCATTTTTTTGCCTGTGTGAGTACATGTATATATATTTAATGTGCTGTCTTTTTATTCTAAAAGCATACGTCTGCTTTTTAGGTTATCCAAGGGATCGTTCGAATCATTGAAACTATACTAATAGGCCGCAACGGGGGAGAAGTCCAATAACAACTGTACCGTTTTTATAATATTAAATTATATTTCACTTACAATGAACTAGTTAATGTTTCATTTATAATGACCTAACCCACTTCGAAACCGACATAACAATATCTTATCAATTTCTTTATTATAAAAATTAACTTATTGACAGTCTAGAATATTTAATATAGCTTAGTATTACACATTTTTAATTATTATAAGCACTTTTTTCATAACAATCATGGATAATGTTATATTTTTTCAAGGTGGTCGTAACATAAAAAAAAGTTTTTCTTATTTCCGTAATTAAAATATTAAATGGCATATTTTTGCCGTGCAATTAAATATTGTATTAAAAATGAGCATCTACAAAATGAATCTATACCTCGTATGCATTTTTTTTCTATTCAACGAAAAAAAATGTATTAACCGTCATTTGACTCAATTGGACCGCTCCAACCTCCTTAAGGAGTTTCGGTACAAAAGTCAAAATGCTAAGAAATTGACCAATTTTGGTGATAATGTTCTTCAACATTAATTGCGAAAACACACATTTTTTCAAAATTTTCTTCTACTTAGTTATCGAGTAATTAAGCATTAAAGCAGATTTCTTATGCTCGCAATGTATATCTACATATATGGAAACGCTATGCTTATACACGTGAACTTTAGTGTTAAGTTGCTCGATGACTGTGCAGAAGAAAAATCTGAAAAAATTTGTATTGTCAAATTTGCCACTGAAGAATATGTTCACAAAATTTTATGAAATTCTCAACTTTTTGAATTTTTAAATGTTTTTAACATGGTTTAGCATGGCAACATTGTATCGCCCGTACCGAACATCCTTAATCGGAACGTCGCAATAACTTTGACTTCATGCTCTGACTATTACTGTATTGCTAGGTCTACCGCCACCCAAGCGACCCTGGTGGTGAAAATTTGTACCTGAACTTTTCACATTTACGCGAACTCTTTTTCTACCGTTTTCCCCTAGCGAGATTCTGTAACTCGTTAACGACAGTTTTCGTTATCGATAAATAGCAACAGCCAATCACAGAAGAAAGGAGGCCTCTTATTGGCTGTTGCTAGCGAACGATAACGAGTCACGGAATCGTGCTACTGTATTTTAACCTCCATATAAGCTAACTTCGGTCGGCTACGAGGGGAAGCTACACACACACACACACACACACAAAATATATATATATTTTTTCAAGCTGTACTCGTTCAAATCAAGAGTGGAAGATCCGTCGTAGGAATTCCCGCAGGGCTTCGCGTGCGTTCTCCGCCTAGCCTGTCTATACCGTCTATCGGGTGTATCGCAGTGTAAATCGCATTGTCGCGGCGCGCCTCCCGTATTCTCGACGTTGTCTCGTTCCTCGTCGTGGGAGTTCGATCGCGAGTTCGCCTCGGTCCTAAATAAAATTACACAGGCCAAGCGTCGATATCACTAGTCCTAATCGCTGGATTTCGCATGCACGCGTCTGTCTTATGTGCTTCTTACATCCTAGCGCTGTACTGTAAACATTTCTCGCTTGGCGTGTTACGTACTGATGTGCGCCGCCGGGCCATGTACCATGTGGAGTTCGCGATTAACCTGACGACGGGGCGAGCCTTGCGTTCGTGCGAGGATCCTTATTCTCCTCTTTACGTATGACGAAAAAAAAATAAAGGTTAGCCATACGGGAACGTCATTGAAATGTTATCCCAATTTAATATTCCCGATTTACAGTGTTGTGCATTAGGGCCATTTTTTTCTTCTGCTTCTACCGGACTATGCATCCTCGGGTGAAACGTTTATCGCGACAAAAATCATTTTTATGTCTAAAAGCGTCACCTTTGATTTTTTATTTGCAATAATGATAGCAATAAAAAAATCTATCAATAAAGACTAATATTAATAGGTACTATCAACAATAATAATAATAATTGTAACAACGTTCACATTGACATCGAGACGAATATAATAATAGTAATATTGATAATAACAACAATATTAACAATAATAACAATTATAACAAAATACTTTGATTTTAGTAGTTCATTTGTTTATGATAATTTTGAATTGTTCTAAAAAATATGACTAGTAAAATAAATAATAATAATCAATAATAAAAAACATCATATGTAATAATAATATCAAGCGACGGTAATTATGAATGATGAAATACAACGAAAATGACAATAACAACAACATTAATGACTGATGACAATGATGACGATAACAATGACACGGATCATCATCATCATAATAACCATAATGTTAGTAACAATAAATAACAGTCATAATAGTAACAATAAGCAACAGTAATTATACATAAGGAATAACAATAAAAATAATAACAACTATGATGACGATGATGACAACAATGACGACGATGATGACAACAATGACGATGACGATGATCGACATACAATCAGCATAATAACCATAATAATAACAACAATGATGACGATGACGACGATCATCATCGTCATAATAATAATAAGTATTATTATAACGGTAGCGATCACAAATAACGTATTTTCAATTTAATTAACATGTTTTTCGCACCGACTAAAATGAATTTCCCCCAAGCCGTTGACATCTCATTTTTTCTTTTTTTTCTTCACTTACAAATGTATTTTTATTCTTCGTAACAGGAATTATAAACTCAATTAACGGCATAAAATAGCGGAGGAAAGATGCGTCGTGCGAGGATAAAAGCAGTGGCGACAGTGCCGGCGAGGCGCAAGCCCGCCAAAGACGCGAGGGACGAGAGGCCAAACACGACGGAGGCGGATGGCAGGGTGGATGACGTGACGAAAGACGCGACGAAAGAAGCGGAAAGCCGGGAAGTAGTTGTACATATGGCGGAGGAAGAGAGGAAAGAGAATTTCATCCAGGCTGTCGACTCGTCGACGAACGCGATAGAATTTGAAACGGATACGGCGGGAGTGTCCGCCGTGTCGGCTCTGGAAAGGGTCGAGGCGAGCGCGAGCGACAGGGCGGCGGGGAAATGCGAAAGTGGGCCGGTCCGGGCGAATAGCGAGGAGCGCGGAGTCGTCGCGGCAAGGCCTGCACAGGAGGCACAGGAGGAGAACACGGAGGGGAGACCAGGTCGGCCGGAAACAACGGACTGCCCTCAGGAGGTGGCGGAGCCCAAGGGATCCGTCGCTTCGGAGAACGGTGAGGACAATTTGGAGTTTTTTTTTATTCCGGCGAGGATAATTCTTTGCTGGTGGCATAGACATTTTGGCGCAGGCGGAGAACTTTTTACCTCGGGGAATATTCGCGTGTGGAGGGAGAATTTTTGGCTTCTCATTTGTAGGTGAAAAATAATTTTTTGCTATGATGTCGGTATTCATGTGGGAGTCTCGCAAGGGTGTACGTGGAAATGAAGAACTAACGCTTGAGGCGTTACCCCCACTTGTAGCGCAAAAGAAAGGCCTTTTTCATGAATTTTTTTAAAGAAAACTACAAAACTTTTTTAATCGATCAATATACCATCTTAAAGAACACATCTTGAAGAACTTTCAGTAATTTTTTTATTGCAAAAATATTACATTGTTTAGTGGCAAATGGCCGTCAATGAAATAATGTTTTTATATACACGGTTTGCGGTGACCAACATTGCGGCGGAGTGGATCATCTGAAAAAAAAATGCGGATGGATTTAGTCAAATATAAGTATAAACTAGACTTTAATCGAAGGATTTTAAAAAATATTCATTTTTCACAAAACGGCGGATAGTCAAAGTTAATGGTTCGATTTTAACGAAAAAAAACGGCCGTTTTTTGGCTATAAAACGGCCATTTTTTTTCGAAAAAAAAAATCGAACGATTAAAGACTACATTTTTATGTATTAAATAAGACTGCAAAATTTCAAGAAGATCGGTTCATTGGTGTTCGAGTAATCTTGGTCACCGACTTCAGAAATGCCATTTTGAGAAAAACGCGTTTAAAGTTTCTCTTTCAACGCTCTTTCAACGCGGATTCTTCTCTTTCAACGCTCATATCTCAGTCAATTTTGTTCGGATCGACGTAAAATTTTCAGGACATATTCTCAGATACTTATACTTCAAAAAAATGCAATAAAAAAAAATCGATTTTTTCAAAATCGCAAGTGGGGGTAACCCCTTAAGGACATGGCTCATAGGTCCAGTCTGTGAAAATCCTACCGCCGAGTTCTCGCTCAGACGGACGACATTTCGGGCAAACGAAGAGAAAGACGTTCTTCGTCGTTCAACAGAATGGAAGGGGTTTCTTTTATTTTTTCCAAAAAATTTAGGAGCACACTGGGAATTTGTCAGTCAGCTATCTCTCTCGCATTCGTCGTTGCTCGGTCGGTGTGACACATGGCCTTAAGACATAAAGCTACAAAAAAGTAGCCTGAGAAAAACTAAGGATCAGAGAACTTGTAATAGATGACTATTTTATGCAGTAATTCATTATATAACGTCTTTCGTATTTTCAAAACATCATCGACACTTCCTAAAGATTAATTTTCTTGAACAATATTTTTCTCATTTACAAAACGATTCTTTCCACCCGGAGAATATTCCTCGCACGAAGCAAAGATTTTTTTGTTTTCGTCATCAAATTGCATTTTTCGTGTCTGGAATTTTTCCTACGCGCTCGCAAGAAAATTGTTCGTACTTGGAAAACATCTATTGTAGTTGGAAAAAAATCTAGTGTAATTGGAAAACGTTTAGTGTACTTTGATACCGTCTCTCGAACTCGAAAAACTTCTCGCGTACTTAGAAAACAATTAACGTATTCAGAGAAGCAATTTGCGTGCGTGGAAAACATTTTTCGTGCTGGAAAGCACTTGGAACGTACTTGGAAAGCATTTTTTGCACTCGGAAAAACATCTCGCGTACTTGGAAAACATCTATTGTAGTTGGAAAAAATCTAGAGCAATTGGAAAACGTTTAGTGTACTTTGATACCGTCTCTCGAACTCGAAAAACTTCTCGCGTACTTAGAAAACAATTAACGTATTTAGAGAAGCAACTTGTGTGCGTGGAAAACATGCTTCGTGCTGGAAAAGCAAGTTGCGTACTTGGAAAGCATTTTTTGCACTCGGAAAAACATCTCGCGTACTTGGAAAACATTGTTCGTACTTGGAAAAACATCTCGCGTACTTAGAAAACGGTTTTCGAAATCAGAAGAACATCTCGTGTACTTCGAAAACATTTTTCATACTCGGAGAAATATCCCGCGTACTTAGAAAATATTTTTCGTACTTAGAGAAACATCTGGCGTACTTAGAAAACATTTTTCGTACTTGGAAAAAATCTTGCGTATCCAGGAAACATTTTTCGTGCATGGAAAACATTTTTCGTACTTGGAAAAATAACTTGTGTACTTAGAAACCATTTTCCGCGGTCGGAAAAATATCTCGCGTACTTTGAGAACATTTTTCGTACTTGGAAAAACATCTTGCGTAGTTGGAAAACATTTTTCATACTCGGAAAAACATCCGCGTACTTAGAGAACCATCTGGCGTACTAACAATACATTTTTCGTGCTTGGAAAAACATCCCGCGTACTTAGAAAATATTGTTCGTACTTACAGAAACATCTGGCGTACTTAGAAACCATTTTTCGTACTTGGAAAAAATCTTGCGTATCCAGGAAACATTCTTCGGACTTGGAATAACATCTTGCAAACTTGGAAAACAATTTTTGTACTTACAAAAACAATTTTCGTGCATAGAAAACATTTTTCGTACTTGGAAAAACATCTTGCGTACTTAGAAAACATTTTGCGTACTTGGAAGAAAATCTTGCGTACTTAGAAAACGTTTTTCGTACTTGGAAAAAACATCTTGCGTACTTAGAAAACAGTTCGCGTACTTAGAAAACAGTTTGTGTACTTAGAAAACAGTTTGTGTACTTAGAAAACAGTTTGCGTACTTAGAAAACAGTTTGCGTACTTGGAAGAACATCTTGCGTACTTAGAAAACATTTTTCGTACTTGAAAAAACATCTTGCGTACTTGGAAAACATTTTTCTTACTTGGAAAAAAATCCGGCGTATGTGGAAAACATTTTCTGTACTTAGAAAAAAAAAGTTTTTTGTCAAAATATTCTCATTGAGATTGGAAAAAGTCGGTCAATCCCGTTTTCGCTGAAAGTGAAATGAATTGTGTGTGTTCGATCGTAGTGCCGATGGCGAAGCAACCATCGCAGACGAGGACGAGCTTCATGCGTCCGAGTCCGCGATTGGACGGTGGCGGTAGCAGGATCCGTCGCAACAGCGTGCACGGAAGCGGCGCGAGCGCCAGCGAGTCCGAGGACGATTGCCATCGACGAGGGGGGCCACCGAGCGGCAGCAACGCGCTCGCGAATCGCGTCAGAAACGACTCCGTGGGTTCGGCTCACAGTCCCAATAAAGCTGAAACGCCTACGAGTCATCAACGCGCCGTCGAAAATCCCCCAAACGTAACGACAGCGGGGGGAACGACTCCCGCGAAAAATGTCGACACGGCAAAACCGCGACAGAAACGAAAAATCAACGTGTCAGAATCGGCGAGAAAATTGGCCGAGGCGAGACGCGAATTTCTCCTCAAGTACGAGCACAAACAACCCGACAGAACGAAACTCACTATGTACGATCTTATTTATTACAATCCAGTCACGAATCCGATTAAAAAAACGGACAGCCCGGGCTCGAACGCGCCGAGAAGTAACGCACCACCGTGAGTATTTCGCACGAAGAGTCTTTTTCTTTTGTGAGACTGAAATTCATTTTCTCGTTTGAGCGAACCATTGCGTGACATTTTTCGAACATTTCTGTTTTTTTTTCTGTGTCATAGGTCCGGAATTTAAAAAAAATTCAATATTTTTATTTGTTTCAACAAATATTTTCGATTGGGAAATGGCCGTTTTAACTATTATTTACAAATTAAAAAAATAATGAAGCGTTTTATTATTTTTGAAAGTTCAATTTATTTAATTTTGTAGAAATATAAAATTTATTTATTTTTTTGGATTGTCCAATTTGAATAAATAACATTTTTTTATAATAAGTTCATTTATTTTCAAGTACGGAAAATTGTTGCCCAATGAATTAAATAAATAATTGCTAGATAGATTTACTCAGTCGTTCTTGCCTCTCGGCCTCAAGAATATTTCATCAGTTTAGAGCGGTTCCTTCTAGTTGCTTAAGGCAGGATTCTACTTTGAAACCATGAAAAAAACGCTATTTTCGTGAATTTTTTCTGAGAATACTATTAAAGATATCGATATGGGGTTTAAACTGTTCAATAAATACACTCTTTAAGTACATTAAAAAAAAAAAAATTTATTGTATTTTATTCATTTTTTGTACACGTAAAATATGTTTAAAGCCAACGCCTCGAAAAGCAGGTACCGTTGCCGTGGTCGTGAAATCTTCCCGACGGATGGTCTGAAACAAAAAAATCAAATAGTTTCATGTTCAGTATGTCTTCAGGAACCGACCTAACTAGAATATTTTATATACGTGCAAAATTAACAAAATGGCGGCTAAAATACGAAAAAAATGCGTTTTTTTCTTCGCATTTTGGCGCCTAAAATACGAAAAAAAAAATTGGCGGCTAAAATACGAAAAAAAAAATGCGTTTTTTTTTAGAAGTAGAATCCTGCCTTAATAAATCAATTTAGACGTTGCCCAATAGATTATTTAAAATGTCAAATGAATAAATTGAATAGTTGTCTAATAAATTAAAGAAATGGTTGTCTAATAAGCAAATTGAATATCCTAACAATAAATTACAAAGTTGGCGACTAAATAAATAAAAAGGTAGCCAAATTAATTGAGGGGTATTCTCACTTTGAACTCTAAAAAAGGCTATTATCGTGAATTTTTTTGTTAGTTTTATATTATAGATATTGACATAAAAAGTTGTTACACTTAATAAATACACTTTTTTTTTTTGAATTTTGATATTTACTTTTTTTGCCAAAAACTGCGAAAACAAACGTTTTTTAAATTTTTTTTTCGAATTTTTTTTTCCCATTTTGTTATTTTTGCATAAATAAAAAATCGTATGATATGCGTTATAGCCATTAACATACTGAATCTAAAACGGTTTGATTTTTTTGTTTCGGATGATCCATCGGAGATTTTATCAACAGCGCAGACCTACAATTTTTTCATGACATTTTCTTAACTACCATTTTCGTCTATAAATAGTCTCTCGAATAAATAAATAAAATTTTTTTAATGTATTTCGAAAGTGTATTCATTAAGGCGTTAGGCCACAGTAACGGGTATAAAAATCATGTGCCAATTTAACAATTCTTTTTTTTCGTATGAAAAAGTGATCCACACATAAATTTAATTACACATTTATTTAGTATGAATATCAAGCAAGAAAATATAGATATATACATTTTTTTTCGTTGCACAAAATGGGCGACCACTCGAAACTTTTCGAAACAGCTTTTTTTCCAATCGGCGTGACGAATAACTTCAACAATTTTCACTCGATTTACTTCAAATTTAAAAGCTATGTTCCTAATTGCATTTCGCAGAGAAGTTCGTACGGAATTTCTGATTAATCGAAAACTTTTCATTTCATGAGCAGTTTATGCGCAGTTATAACGGAATTTTTCACTGAAAAATTCATTTCTTAAGTTCAAATACCTACAACTTGTGAATAAAACACTATTTTTTTAATTCCGTACGTACTTCTCTACGTATTCTAATGTAGATTGACGAGAATTTTTGTTTTTTGTTTTAAGTAGAAATTGTTGCTGCTAAAAGTCACGCTGCGGAGCGCCTAAAAAAAGATAAAAAAATACATAAGTAGCCGGACATTTTGTACATCGAAAAAAAAGATATATATATTTTCTAACAGCTTGATATTCATACTAAATAGACGTGTAATTAATTTTATGAGTGAATCACTTTTTCCTACGAAAAAAAATGGTTCAATTCGCACATGATTTTGTACCCGTTAATGTGGCCTACTTAAAGGGAGATATACACATAGGAGCCGGAAAAGGGTCATTTTTGTGAATTTTTTCAAGGAAAACTATTTGAAATTGGGGTTTTAATTATCTAAAAGTATATACATTCACGAATATGTTTAATTTTCTTTATTCAAAAATATCAAAAATATACAAGGATATTGTATGATCCTTGGAGCGTCTTAAAAAAATCTGCGTATACGGTACCCACTGGCGTTTCTTCAAAAATCATCTGAAAAAAAAACCCAAAAGATTATTAAATTAAATACTATAATCTAGTACTTGTCATAGCCGATTTTGAAAATATCGATTTATGACAAAATGGCGGCCGTTTGAACATAGTGATTTTTGGGCCAAAAATTAGTTACAATTTTGCCTATAAAACAAAAACTAAACGGAAAAAAATCCTATGACAAGTACGAGATAATGGTGTACAGAATAACCACAAAAAGCCTCAAGGCAATCGATTCATTTGTTTTCGAGAAATTTTGGGTACCGCTTTGAAAAACGTGGTTTCGACAAAAACGCGTTTGAAAATTTGGGAATGAATAAATCACGAAATTTGTCAACTTACATGGAAGGTCTTCTGCGGTCGACGAAATGTTCATACTAACAACTTTTATATCAATATCTATAATAAAAAATTTTAAAAAAGTTCACGAAAATAGTATTTTTTCAGCGTCTAAATTGAGAAGACCCATCAATTAAAAAGTTGCCTGACGAATAAATCCGCACCGACTGTTTGACATCTATATATATATAAAAGAAAGTGGTGTTAGTTACACCACTTATAAGTCAAGAACGGCTGAGCGGATTTAGCTGTGAAAATTGGTGGGGAGGTAGCTTAGAACCAGGAGACGGACATAGGATACTTTTTATCACGTTCGACCGTGTTTCAGTCAAGTCACTATAAAACGTGGTATAACAAAAACACATCTGACATGACACAAAACGCAAATGACAGTGGAATAACAAAACTTAAATGACAGCTAAACGTAATTTTGTCTTTGGTTAAGTATGGTAAAAAATTTGACAATTATAAAAATGATAGCTAAACGTAATTGATAATATCATCAGTAATTTGTTTTCTCTTTGAATCATCATTAACAATGCCGCGACCAAGACGATCAAATCTTTCCCGACAAAGCCGTAATGCAAGAAGGATACAAAACATTGCGAATGAAATGACTGAAGAAGCACAAGGAACAACCGATGCACCAAAACACATAAACAATAAAGAATCATTGAAATCCTCGATTGTTTATATTTATATTTTTCCTAATAAAAAATTGAATTGAATAAAATCCAAAATCTGCTTATTTATTGCCTCTAAGGCGGAACAGAGTTCGCCGGTTCAGCTAGTTATTTATATTTGCAGGCCCCCGAGACTCGAGGACGAGGAGGAGGACGAGGACTCGTGTGACGCGGGGGAGGCAAAGCCAGTGCCTCAGGTGAAGGTCGGGCCGGACGGTCATTTGGTGCTCGACGAGCGTAGTCTCGTTATCGAGCACACCGGGGCGCAGAAGAGTCGCGAGGCCCTCGCGAGGACCGAGGCTCTCGTCGACGACGACTCAAACGGCAATGGTTTCTACAAGAGGCGTCAGAAGACCCGCGACTGGCCCAAATGGGAGACCCTCAAATTCTACAAGGCCCTCAACACCGTCGGCACGGATTTTCTCCTGATGCAGAGCCTCTTTCCCGAGCGCACGAGAAACGAAATCAAGATGAAGTTCAAGAAGGAGGAGAAACTCAATCAGCGCTTCGTCGAGAAGGCCCTCGTTTATCATCAGGAATTCAATATCGAGTCGCTCCAGCAGGATCTCGGTAAGATCGCCCTTCTTCCCCGCTCATTCGAAGCTGATCTCTTTTCGTCCTCGATTTTTCCATTCGTTGCATCGACAATGTGTCGAATTTTTTGGGCGTAGCTTCGTTCGAGGAGACCGAGGCGAGAGAGAGCGAGTTGGCGCAATGCGAAAAATCTACTGGGCGACGCAGCAACGTGCCCAAACGAACGAACGACAAATCTCGACGTAAGGCCCCTTTACACTATATTATAATTCATTGACGGCAGGGTAGGGGTTTTTGAAAAAAAAAAAACACTTTTTTGCGGTTTTTTTTTCATTTATATGGATAGAGTAAATTTATTGAAACCTTTTGTACATTGTTGAGGAGGTACGGTGATTGGAGCGAGTTCAAGATAAAAGCCCGATTTTTTTTACAGCATTGTCGAGACCTTCGTCCATGCGTGTGCGGAGTTTCCACGAGATTTACCGTACACTTTCCGAGTTATTAATTGTTAAAGTTGGTGAATTAGTCACACGTAGACGACAAAATGTGCCTGTCCTCTCATATATCGATTTTTTTGTGCTACTTGGAGCCAAGAAACACGTGAAAAAAAGCTGATGGTTGCGTTCGTTGAATCTTTGTGATCGATAAGGCACCTTGAATTGGAAAGCTCACCGCAGAAATAAGCAATAAATTTAGAAATAAAGTCGCAAGCGAAGTTTTCGGAGAGCGAGACTTCTCGTGACGTGACAGCAGCCATGTTGCTCGACGTGTGGCAACGCCGGATACCCGCGCAAATTTCATTCGTCTATCGGATATTTTCAACGCGAATTAAAAATATGATTGTGCGAAGCCGTACATTTTTTAATGGATTACAAAGGGCCTTTCGTCGATATTTACTTGAAGTTCTTTCACGTACAGCAAAGGCATCTCAATTTTTCTGGCGACATGTACCTACACAACGCGTCTATATATAAATTCAGCATGGGAGAACCGTCGTGTAAAATAAACGTTCCTCTTCATACCTGCGAATATTGTGAAAATTGGGAAAGGGAAAAATAACATAACAATCGATGAAAGATGTTTTGACTTTGGACAGATTGGACATTGGACATTGAGGTTAACTTCAACGCGACGTTTTTTTTTTGCAATCGCAATATTATCTTTTCATTTTCTAATTCTTGTCCGTCGGAAGCTACATTTGTCTCTAAACTGGACTTCAGGTACAATCCCGTTACTCTTTTGATAAACTTCCACGGTATTTTCATTCTCCATGTTAACCGGGTACGAAAAATAATAAGCCGGGCGCGTGGAACCGATGACAGCCACCGAAAATGCGACGATGCTAAACGTCAACGATATGGCGTACTGCCGAAGTCGAGTAGTAGATTATTAAGGTTGTTTCCATATTATACAAATAATAGGAAACTCGAAACACGAACTTTGAAATAGTGGTTTGGACTTTGGAACTTTGGAAAAGCGGTTAGAGGAGCGGGACTAAGGGGCCATTCATAAAACACGTGACGCAAATTTTATCAATATTCGACCCCCCCCCCCCCCCTCTGTGACATTTCGTAACGGGTGGCGGTGCCCCCCCCCCTTCCGCTCCTGAAAATTACGTGACATGGAGCCCGACCCCCCCTTCTGCTCTCGTTTTTCTTTCAACAAAAAGAAGCAAGTAAAATACTAAAACCATTTTAATAAGCTATTTCAGAACGAACAATTTATATTGTTTACTTTAAGTAAATATATATGTAATATATAAAAACGTATAATTTATACGTGGGGTCGTCCATTAAGGCCTTAGGCCACTCTAGAGGCTGAAAAAATAGGCTTTATGGGGATTTTTTTTTTCAGAAAAACTGCAAAATAAATTGAGATTACAAAAAGGGTGTTTATCATACATATCAGTGACTGTATACAATAATTTTTTTGAAGCGATTAATTTCAAAATGGCGGCTGTGCAGCGTTTATCTCAAAACTGCATTTTTTAAGTTGGCCAGAAACATAACTCAGACAATTTTCATGCGATTCACTTGAAATGTTGAATATATCTTGAAAAATACATTCTTTATGGAAGTACGCAGGATTTTTTTTATATTGCATAGTTCATTTGTTATTAACAATTATCTGACGAAATTTTACACTTTCCAAAAATTTGCCTCAAAAATCGTCAGATAATTTTTAATAACAAATGAATTATGCAATATAAAAAAAAATCCTACGTACTTCCATAAACAATGTATTTTTCAAGATATATTCAACATTTCAAGTGGATTGGTTGAAAATTGTCTGAGTTATGTTTCCGGCCAACTTAAAAAATGCAGTTTCGAGATAAACGCTGCACAGCCGCCATTTTGAAATTAATCGCTTCAAAAAAATTATCGTATACAGTCACCGATATGTATGATAAACACCCTTTTTTGTAATCTCGATTTATTTTGTAGTTTTTCCGAAAAAAAAAATCCCCAAAAAGCCTATTTTTTCGGCCTCTAGAGTGGCCCAAGGCCTTAATGGACGACCTCACGTACAGTAATGATAAATAATTTGATAATCTTTTATCACCATGCACCTAGAATGCAATGTGTTCCCGAGGATGTTTCAGGTGAGTCTCAATCGATATCAGAGAAGTTGCGACTTCCTCGTAGTCGGAAATTTGGGTGGGCAGTACAAAAAATTTTCAGCGTCTCAGTATCACCCTTTTCCAGATTTAATATGCTTATAGCGTCTCGTGACTTTTGCTCGACCCCCCTCCCACCCCCCTGTGACAAAGTGTGACGATTTGCCTGACCCCCCCCCCCCCCCTGCGTCACGTGTTTTATGAATGGCCCCTAAATAGCCAATAACTTCGAGACTTTTGCTCCGATCGACTTGAAATCTTGGGATTATATTCTTGAAATGTTTACCTACAAGAAAATACAAAAAAAATCGATTTTTCAAAAGTGCAAACCCCAACCCTCCCCTTAACGAGCGTAAAATAATTGTCTTGCTCTTTTGTTCTCAAGGATTGACGGCGGCGAGCATCGACGAAGCGATGCAAGAGCAGACTGAGAGAGAGAACGTCGAGAAAGTATCGACCGGGGATGGAGAATCGCCAAGGACGACGGCGCCGTCGCAGGTCGAGAAGAGGCGGCCAGTGAAGCGACGCCCGGCGTCGTCGGCGTCGTCGGCGTCGTCGTCGTCGTCATCGCCGACGAACGAGATCGGCACGGAGGTGATAAACGAGTACGAGAGCGATCCGGAGGTTTACTTCGTGAAGCCAACGCGTTCCGGGCGTCGCCCGAAGATACGAAAACTCCAGGCGCCCGCGATAAACACCCTGGACAATCTCTTCTCGGATCCCGACCAGGCGGAAAGCGAAGACTCGGCCGCGGAGTACACCGATGACGAGGACGAGGACGACGTGGATAAGGAGACGAGCGAGGAAGCGAGAAGAGGGCGGCCGCTATGCCACGTCACGAGTTCCGTCTCCGACATCGGCAAGGTCGTACCGGGATCCCTGGTTATCGTATCGCGCGAATCGCCCGACCAACCCGGCGAAATGGTACTCCAGGTTTACATGGTGAGCTCGGACCTCGAGGACCCAACCGGCAATTCCAACGGACCTAGCATGACGCCCATTAAACTCACACCGGAGCTACTCGACACCGTCACCGCGGGCATCAGCAACGTCGATCCTGTCAAAACCGACGATGATTGATTATTACCCCCTTGCCATCCCTCGTCAACCGCGGAAAACCGACCTACGCGTGTAGCTTGTTAGTTCGTATTATTTATAGAAACGTTGTTTTTTTTTTTTTTTAATAAACTTTTTACCAATCGAGATAATTTGGACCTTTCGATTGCCCGTCGACTGCTCTGACCACCGCCGCTTGCGACACTCCTTCGGATAATGTATATTTTCCCTACGTCGGAATATGAGGCATTCTTCATCAACTAGGCCAAAATCTGCCAGTTTGAAATATTAGTCAAAAGGAACGTCCGTGATTTTTTTTATTTATTTTCAGGCGTCCGTTCAGAATTTTCAATTTTTCATTACGCACACTATCCGAAAAAAATTCATCAAACAAAAAAACATAATAAACACTTTTTATTTTTCCGCTTTATCGAAAAAAAGTCAAAACCATAATTTTTCTGCATTGAGAAAATTGAAATTGGGCAAGAAAATGAGAATAACATTTTTTGAACCTAATAACACACTTTTGATTTCGGTACAAATTTTACAGGATGTCTGTCATTGGGTAAAGAGTCTGCGAAAAAATTTTCGGAATGGTACCTGAAATGGTTAGGATGAAAAAAAATTAAAACCCTGCGAAATCTCATTACCGCAAATATGCGGTCATAAAAACCCTGCGAAAATTCGCGAATTTCGCAGGGTTTTTATTTATCTTTCATCCCAGCCATTGCAGGTACCATTCTGATTTTTTTTCGCACTCTTTACCCAATGATAGACATCTTTTAAAATTTGTACCGAAATCGAAAGTGTGTTATTGGGTTTAAAAAAATATTCTCATTTTTCCCCCCACATTTCCATTTTCTCAAAGCAGAAAAAATCATGATTTTTTCGATAAAGCGGAAAAAATCAAAAGTTTTCATTCTTATGATTTTTTGTTTGTTTGATGAATATTTTTTCGGATACAGTGTTCGTAATGAAAAATTGAAAATCCCGAACGGACGCCTAAAAAAAATCACAGACGTTCCTTTTGACTAATATTTCAAACTGGCAAATTTTGAAAAAAATTGGAGGTTGAAAAAAAAAGTGGCCCAGTTGATGAAGAATGCCTCATATACGGGTGTACTTCCGAAAAGCCCACACCTCCGAACAATTTAGAACTTCGTGTTATGTATTTCGACTCGCTGATCACGAATATGATAGTGAAAATACCCGCAAATTTTATTTTCAAGGTCCAAGCTAAAAAAAATGGTTTTTGTAGTTTTTCTATTTTATTTTAACAAATATTGATCTCAGAGAAAAATGTCTTCCACGAAAGTTGTAGCCTATTAAAAGACTGATATTTTATGTTCCATACAGGTTTCGTCTAAAACCATTATTTTCCAAGAAAAATGGCGTAATACTCCAATAAGTAAACCTTGCTAAACTCTAAAGGCGAAAGAGAAAAGAATGGAACACATGCTCTGCAACCTCAGCGTTCTACGCACCCCAAGATTCCACACACCCATCCAAGGTGCGCAACAAACCCACCTCAGCGTTCTACGCAACCCAAGATTCCACACACCCGAGTTTGTTTGGGTCTGTTTTGATTGCTGTTTTTATTTGTCTTATTTGGGCACATATGCAGTAAAGTGCGTAAGTAGATAATGTCGAAACTAATGGAGTTTAGCAAAATAAACTTATTGGAGTATTATCCCATTTTTCTTGGAAAATAATGATTTTACACAAAATTCGTATCAAACATAAATTATCAGTCTTTTGATGGGCTACAACTTTCGTGCAAGATATTTTCCTCTACGATCAACATTTGTTAAAATAAAATAGAAAAACTACGAAAAATCGTTTTTTTTCAGTTTTGATCTTGAAAATCAAATTTGCGGGTATTATCACCATCGCTTTCCGCTTATCTGCGGAAAAACGGATTTAAGGGGTGAAACCACCCCTCGAAAAAAGGCATCTCTAGGGGTTGTATAGCAGTTTCACACGCAAGGAGTCCACCGATTTTAATGAAACAAAAATGAAAATTCTTATCCGAAGCAATGAAAAATACACTATAGTGACATTGCGAAAAAATTAAGGGGTGAACTACCTCTACATTAAGGGGTAGTTTGACCCCGATATTAAGGGCTGGTTTCACCCCTATATTAAGGGGTGGTTCCACCCCTATATTAAGGGCTGGTTCCACCCCTATATTAAGGGCTGGTTCCACCCCTTAAAACCGTTTTTCGGCCGATAAAAAAAATCGTATCACTTTTCGGTGCTTCATAACATATCCGAATTTCAAGAAAATCGAAGGGCATGTCACCTGAGGGATGTTCCTTGTGAGATCCTTCATTTCCCAATATTTTTCCATTTCTGCGTTTTCTGTTCGGCCCCTGTATTCTTTGCAGTACGTCGATTTGTCGATCCTGAACCAGTCGTTCTGAATTTCTTGTTCCCTTTTGATTTTCGTACCCCTTTCTGCTCCATTCCTCTCACATTCTCGCTTCTTATTCCCTGCCATATTCCTTCTTCTCCCACTCCCCGCATGGCATTCTCCAAGTCTTCCCCCCATTTTGACGGGTTTCGGTTAAGGGGAGGGTAGGGGTTTCAGGGTGAAAAAAGCACTTTTTTGCGATTTTTTTTCATCTATATGGATAGAGTAAATTTACTGAAACCTTTTGTACATTGTTGAGTGTAATTTCAAGAACGTTTCGTGAAATTTGTTCCGTGAATGTTCTTGAAATGACACTCAACAATGTACAAAAGGTTTCAATCAATTTACTCTATCCATGTAGATGAAAAAAATTCGCAAAAAAGTGTTTTTTTTTCCACGCTGAAAGCCCTACCCTTCCCTCAATAATTCCTCGTCTTCTTTCAAACACACCTTCGGCTACCTTCCTTCGTCCATCTTTATTACTTCTACCAGACATTGTGCCTTTTCCAAGCCTCTATTTCCACCCCTCTGCACCCCGCTTCCGTTCTCCAAATACAATTGCCCAAACAAAGTATGAAATAATAAACGAAGAGTGTTGAGGAAATGTGAAAAAGATCTTCCGCGTACACAATGGATAACATTGTTTGACATTTATTTTTAATACCATATTTGGGCGACCGGATATTCAAAATTCAAAATTAAAAGTTCAAATCCACTGGCCCCAATGTCGAGCCCGCGCTCGCTTCGACGCCGAAATTATGCCATTGTTTACTCACCGTTGGACTTTGCTCTTAAATATCACGGGCAATATTTGTCGTACATAAAAAAAAGCGTTTTGCTCGGAACACCCTATATGCTCGCGAACGGAAAACTAGTAGTTAAGATACACCCTGTATGACTTTGGCAAACGCAGAAACACCTAAGCGTCGAAGAACCTAATGACCTTCCGTTTATTCAAATGACGCACTCGAATACAATGAAACTTTAATCGTACAGTTGGCAAATATCACACGAACGATTCGTGAAAGCAGCAAGTGATGTCGCGCTCTCAGTGGCTCACGCCGCTTTGTGTGGTGGATCGCGACCTACGGACCACATCTGCTTGACCGTCTTTCCCAAGCCGTCCCCGTTGTAAATGAGCATTAGCAAGCCGAGCAAGGTAACAGCCGACAGGAGATACAGAGAGGCGAAGGCAACCTTGGGCAACACGTTGCCGACGACACTTGGACGCGCGTAATCCACTATCACCGCCTCGAGGCCCCTGGAAAAGAGAACAGCGGAAGCGACGGTTTTAATTATTTGAGAACGGATTTTCTGCTTGCGGAAGTTTATCTTCCGGGTTCCTCATTTCCGGAAGTTTGGCTTTCGGATTATTCGCTTCCGGATGTTTGGCTTTCGGATTATTCGCTTCCGGAAGTTGCTTCTTCGGACTTTTCTCTTGCGAATCTTTCATTTCCGGATGTTCAACTTCCGGATTCTTTATTACCGTAAGTATCTCTTTCGTTTCGTCCACTTCCGGAAGTTTCTCTTCCGGATTCTCCGTTTCCGTAAGTATCTCTCATAATATCGACTACTTCCGGTCGTACCATTTCCGGGCCCTTCGAGAAGTTTACCCATCGGATCCTTCAGTTCCGAAAGTACGTCCTCCACTTCCTCCTTTTCCTTCCGCATCCGCCACACCCGGAAGTGTCTCTCCCGGATGCCCCTCGCTTCCGTAAAATCGAATTTCGTATCCGAGAACAAACAAACAAAGAGTCTCACCAGTGAGCGTGCATGACGACGAGGGTGGAGAAGAGCAGGTCGGTCACTGGATTCTCCAGGAGTATGCAAGCCGGCAACAAAGCGATGAAGCTCGCCGCGACTACTCGCTCGATCTGCCACAAACGCACGTGATCTCCGCTCGTGCTGGCAGCACGTCGCGGCAACAACATCGTCGAAGACGGCAACACCGGCAGTGCCTGAATTATGCCAAAGTACAAATCCAATCATAAATATATACATGTACACGCATACTTATCTGAAATGTCCCTATACGTGTAGTTACTCGACTCGGGTTCGAACCACATTTTGCGATACATCGTTACATAATTAAGTATAAACGAACACGGCGAACCTTGCAAGAGTACCGAGACAGCGTTCCAGCTGACGCTACCAACGAGGATCGTCCGCAGGTTGAAAGCGGCGACGCGCTCGAGGTTTTTCTCAGGAAGCCTTGGCAGTTCTCCGATGACAAGATTCCTCTCGTCGCTAAGCCTAAAAATGCAATTCTGCCATGGGCCACAAGAAAAAAAAAACGCCGTTTCTTCCAGTGTTATAAGAGCGTAATTTGTAATAATAATAATTACTATTATCAACGCATAATTATACATGATTGTTTATTTACACGGAAATGAGTAATTTACGCGTAATAACAATAATTTATGCGTAATTGCCTTATTAATAATAATAATTCACGTGTAATTATTTATTTATGGACAAACTAGTTATTCACGCGTAATAGTTTACGTATAGTCGCATTATCAATAACAATTATTTTCGCATGATTTATTCACGTGTGATAATAATAATACACGCGTAATTGCATTATTAATAATGATTTATGAATAGTTACATTGCTAATAATGATGATAATTCAGCGGGGTGTCTAATTGTGACCAGAACTGAAATTGCGTTTCATTTAAGGATTTTCAAGGCAAGGAGTGGGGATTTTTTTGACTCTTGGTATGCCTTTCTGGCATAGAAGTATACTCAATGATTCTACAGTGCGACCGATTCTCTAAATTTTTATATTTTTATTTTGCTCTTTCAAACAGATGCGTGTTGTATGCCAATAAAAAGTATACGGAATAAACGAAAAGTCACCAAACTGTACAATTCCATATGTAGTAAAAAATGTGAGACAAACATAATTTCAAGATTGCTGTAAAGAAATATATTTTGAGTACATCTGGAAAAATATTACATACATTTAGGAATCTTGAGTAATATCTAGTCGCTTTGCACGAATAACAAAGAAAAACTAATATATGTTGAGATAACGCATCATTTTCTTTTACTTTCTTCTATTTTATTTTCTATCATTGGATATTTGCTTCTCTATAGACAAGTACCACAAAGTGAGTTTATATTGAAAATAGACTCAACGATAATTTAGGAGGGTATAATAATTCAGGTAGACGTAATTTTTCATGACATTTCATGACTTTTTCAGGGTCGAGTGTAATTTCATGACATTTAAGATTTTTCACGACTTTTCAGGTCGGTAGACACCCTGTTTACACATGGTTACATTCAAATTACCATTAATAATAATAACAATAATAATTAGAGAATCCTATATAATCCATAATAATAATTAGAATCCTACTTGACATATGTCTACAGGACTATCTCATGAGACTTGTATAAAGTACTAATAATAATAATAATTTACGGGCAATTAGCCGATGAAGGAAAAATCGAGCCCCGGTAAAAATATTTGCGAACTTGCATGCATTACCGCAGTCGCTCATTGTGATAGTAAACATTAGATAACATTTTCGTTAGTCCGGGCATTTAACTTACGTGAAAGAGCCGTTGCACCTTTTAAGGCTCGGCACAAAGTTAAATGAGCCATTGTCACCGAAATATTGATGATTCGAGCGAACTTCCGGAGACGACGTAGACGAGAGACGCTGGCGGTTTGATGGCAAAAAAAAGTAAGGTATGAGAATAAGTATTTACGAGATTGTCTGCCAAGGGCTTTTTTTGTGTAGACCTTCGGGAGGTTATGCGACGACGGAGCAGACGACGCGCCGACCAATCGCGTGATCAATCTCGCCGACCAATAATGCACCGGGAATTTTTTCAAGTATCGGGATGAAACGCCAGATGTCGCCCGGCGTTTCCATGGAGACGCGGTCACGTGACTCGTGGAGTTTCGTCGGGAAAAAACGCGCCGCTTCCGGTCCACTGTCAATACGTTTTAGGATCGAGGTTGTACGGTGGTTTGTCATTTTGGTGATCATGTCACTCTCGTACAGCTATTATCCCGATTATTTCTCGGTGAGCGATATCCTCGCGACCGAGGAGCGCATCACTACGCGCGTCGAGATCGATCTGCCGGGATTGGGTGAGTGAGACGCTAATTAATTTTGACGATAGTCCCAAAAAGTCGCCGGATTTCGGGTTGTCCATGGTTTTTGCAGAATTCTGACTTTTCGAATCTGAGCGTTAGAATTTGAGGTTATGTCGCGCTACTGCTTGTTTTGTGTCAAACGTTGCGAGTCAGAGTTGGAGGTTACGTCGCGCTCGTTTGTTTTTTTATGCCGGTTGCCGTTTGAGGTTATGTCGCGCAATAGCTCGTTTTGTTTTTCAAATGTTCGTGAGTCAGAATTTGAGGTTATGTCGCGCGATTACTCATTTTGTTTCCGAATATTGCGTCAGGCTTTGAGGTTATGTAGTTTTCGGGGAATTTTTTTTTCCTTTCAATTTGAGGAAATTGCGCGTTAGAATTATAGGTTATGTCGCAAGATTCTCCCTTTCGTTTCAACGTTGCAAGTGAGAATTTGAGGTTAAGTCGATCAATGCTAGTTCATCTTTCCAAATTACGATTCCGAATTTGAGGTTATGTCGCGCTACTGCTCGTTTTGTTTCAAACGTTGCGAGTCAGAGTTTGAGGTTACGTCGCGCAATTGCTCGTTTGTTTTAAATGCCGGTTGCCGTTTGAGGTTATGTCGCGCAATAGCTCGTTTTGTTTTTCAAATGTTCGGGAGTCAGAATTTGAGGTTATGTCGCGCGATTACTCATTTTGTTTTCGAATATTGCGTCAGGCTTTGAGGTTATGTAGTTTTCGGGGAATCGTTTTTTCCTTTCAATTTGAGGAAATTGCGCGTTAGAATTATAGGTTATGTCGCGAGATTCTCCCTTTCGTTTCAACGTTGCAAGTTAGAATTTGAGGTTAAGTCGATCAATGGTAGTTTATCTTTCCAAATTACGATTCCGAATTTGCGGTTATGTCGCTCGACTGGGTTTTGCTTTTCAATATCATGAATTTGAGGTTATTTTGCGCAATTTGAGGTTATGTTGCACAATTCGAGGTTATTTCACGCAATTTGAGGTTATTTTGCGCAATTTGAGGTTATTTTTCGCAATTTGAGGTTATTTTGCGCAATTTGAGGTTATTTTGCGCAATTTGAGGTTATTTTGTGCAATTTCGTTTCGTTTTTCAACATTACGATTCCGAATTTAAGGTTATGACGCGCAATGTGGTTTCGCTTTTCAAAACTACGATTCCCATTTTGAGGTTATGTCGCGCAATTCGCGCATTTCCCTCGTTAAATCGCGATTATCTGGCGAACCCGTTGAAAAGTTAGGTTATGTATTCCGCACCTTTATCACGAAGCTCGTGAAGCGAATCGCGCAAAAACATTCGTGCGCAGGTTTCTTGGACACCTCGTCCGAGAGCCGAGATCTCAAGGCGGCCACGAAGTTGGAGATGCCGTTCTGGTTGGCGCATTCACTGAACGCGAGAAAGCGGCCGATAGTCAGCGTCGAGATCCCCAAGGTCTACAAAGATGGCTATCGGCGAGTATTCATGAACTTGCCCGCGTCAAAACCGAAGAACTTGCCATTTTCACGTCGCGCCTTATGTTCCGCAGGGAAATTCTGGAGGCGGACGCGTGCGCGGTTACTCTCAGCAAGTGGAATCCTCATTACTACGAGCTGGGCATGTGTTTGAGGCAATTCAACAACAGAGAGTGCGAAAAGATCACCGATAGCCTGCTCCAGGTACGTTCATATCGGCGCTTTATCCTCTCCGCCTTTTCTTTCTCCGCTCCAAATTTTCTTCCCACCGTCCGACAGAGAGCTTCGTGTTTCCATACTTTTGGCCATTTATCGACCGCCGGTAACGGTCCCGCTCTTCATCGCCCGGGTATCCGCGCAGCGAGTTCAACTGAGGATTGTTTTTTTTTTTCTTTTCGTTTTCTACATCTTTGCAGACATTTAAAACGAGATTCAGATTGGTGATGGATTGGGCCCAGAATCCAATTTCGGATCCTACGCTGGGATCGCAGCTGCCGACCTTGGAGAAGGGATTGTTCCTGGCGGGTAGAAGGGCGCGAGCCTTGTTGATCGAGTGGCTGAAAATGGGCTGCGGCAATATCGAGACTTCCGAGGTTGTCGCTAATTTGATTAAAAAACGCAAACGCATGGACTTTTGAGCGCGTTTTCGTTGTCAGTCGCCAAGCGACCCTTTATCATCCGGCTGTCCAAAAGTAACTTCGCGGGTTTTTCGGCATCGTTCTCGTCGATGTTGAAAAAGCGAAATAAGTACAAAATCCCGCGACCGGAAGTTCGCAGGAGCGGCTGCGGTGCGCAAACATCGAATTTTGAGGTTAGTTTTCGACTCGCGCGGTCGGGCCTCGGTTAAGGGCGCTGGAGAGCATACAGCCTTGTTCGAGTGCCTTTCAATCCTTTCCGACCCCTTACGCAGGCCCGTCCGTCCCCAGTCTAAGCTCTTCCCAACTTACAACCCCCTCCAACTTTCCCTAGCCTCAAATTCCCCAGGAAAAGTAGGCCCTAGGGGAAAAAAAAAATCTCCGCGTCTCAAAAACGAGTCTAGAAATTTGTTCAAACTTTAGCTCTTTATTGTTAAAACCATACTAGATATTATTTCCCAAAGAAAATGTGTAATGTAAGTTTCCGAGAGGATTGGAAAAGGTCGGTTACTTATTGTTAAATTACTTTGGAGAACGGGATGGCAAAAGATCGATCACTTATTACTCACTTACTTTTTTAAAACTACTTATTGCTTATTATTATACTTATCACTTGTGACTCATTGTTAAATTACTTTGGAGAACGGGTTGGAAAAAGATCGATCACTTACTTTTAAAAAGGGCTGGAAAGGGTTGGAACAAAATCGATTACCCATTATTAAATGACTTTGGAAAACCGGTTGGAAAGAGTTGAAAAAACATCCATTATTTATTATTAAATGGCTCTGTAAAAAGGGTTGAAGAGGGTTGAAAAAAGATCGAATATTATTAAAATCGATAACTTATTATTAAAGATACTATTTACAAAAAAAATCATACATAAGTTTTCACGAGGATTGGAAAAAGATCGGAACATTCTCCTTCGGACCCTTTTCCCACGATCGGAGTGTTCGCTGCTATGGCCGTCCGTTCAAACACATATCCCTTTATTCAAATATACAAATATCCAATGCGATGATAATTAAACAATTCATGAACATTTTCCTTTTTGTTTTATATATATACATACATTTCTTGTACGAATTCAGTCGCAATAAAAGTGTAGACAACGTTCTATCCGTATACATATACATTCATTCATTCATATATATATATATATATATATATATATATATATATATATATATATATATATATATATATATATATATATATATATATATATATATATATATATATATATATATATATATATATATATAGATGGCAATAATGATAATATCTATTTCACAACCCACGGCTACATATTATGTGAGAATACCCTAATTATCCGCAATTTATCACTCATTTATCGGCAAGATGAAACACGTCCCCTTAAGCTTGTCACGAAACATGGTACACTTTTTTTGTCTACTTCATCTGCTCGTGTCTTTTTGTTTCAACGAAGCATATTATTGTGGCATTACGGCTTATTCGCTTGCTGATGAGTCGAATGAATTTCACCTCCAGATATGTATATGTGTATCCATATACTGGGTGACAATTATAAGGTGGCCATGTGTTTTCTAAGGGTCTTGCACGGGGATTCTGCGATTGAAAAATATACGTTTTCAATGTCCGCGTTGAAAAAAAAAGTATTTTCAGCACAGCAGAATGAAGATAATTAAATTCCGAGTCCAAAACGCTTCTGAAATTTTTTTACGTGATTCCGGCATCGAGAAAAATAATAATCAAAGATGCACATTAAAGTGGATGAATAGAATTCAATTCGACTCGAAAGAAAAAGATTTTCCGGCGTATTTCGTATTCAGAACTCAATTATCTTCATTCTGCTGGAGTTAGAATGGAATTTTAATTTTTTTCCGGCGAATACTACTCATGAAAAACAAAATTTATATTTTTTTTCTACTTCTCGAAAGCCCATTAATTATCATATTTATCTGGGTAGCAAAATCCCCGTGCCAGATCGTCAAAAAACACATGTCCACTTAATGATTGTCATCCTGCATATGTATCCTCCCGAGGCCCAGGATGAATATTTGTTCGCTTGAAAAGTGTCAAATTGACGTGCCGCATAATCAAAAACTGCAAACTTAGTGTGAAAATGAAGTTCTAGTACAGTGCGACCTCTATTATCGCAAGCTTCACAGATGCATCAGCCCCTCCCCTCCACCGTGTGCCGCATGATGGGAGAAGCGCCAGCCCCCTGACACTGGCCTACTATTCCTATACGATGAACGAAAACGCGTTTTGTCCCGGCATTGTAGTTCTTGAAATCGCCACTACCCAGCGTTGGCTGTTGTGTGACAGCCTCCGGCTCTGAATACTCCGCTGAGCTGAACGATTCGATACTTTCGTGGCTTTCGCCTGCTATCGTTATGGCGACATTATTTATTGTGTTCAAATGGAAAATCATTAGAGGGGAAAATCATTCCAAATATATCAATGGACTTTCATTCATGTAAGATATTCGAAACACCCGCGCAACGTGCATATATATGCATGCCTGTCACACGACTACTAGCGCCACAGTGCGGCGAGGACATTTTGCGAACAGAATTCAACTACCAGTGTCAGGGGGCTGGCCCGGCCCTAGCGTGAGACTCGAAGCATGACGATAAGAGAGGGCTTTGAGGTTACTGCAATCAGTTGTCGGATGGTGGCGCGACCTCCATTTTTGCAAGTGGGCTGCTGTTCCCGCCGCTGTGCCGATAATAGAGGTCGCACTGTACTAGATCATTGGGTCGTGGATTTCGTTGGATAAGTAGTACGTGGGAGGACATATATGTCACAGTCGCAATCCGTTTTCAGTTTGAACGCGTTGTCCCTAGTAAAAAGTAATTCTTACCGAACGCCATTGTCGCAAGTTTTTTCTACTAAAAACTAGAACTAACTTACAAGTAAACGTGGGTGTTAGTTTCAGCTCGTCTTAAGGCGTTACATCCGAGTAGAAAATGTTGACTATTTTTTTTTCTTTACTGATTTAAATGACGTATAAAAATCGCAAGAATGATATACAAAAGGAATACGGGAAGATTTTTATCGCTCCCAAACGCGCGGAACTGCCTAGACGGTCGAAGTAGCAATATGGTTTTACACCCTTTTTTTTTTTTAAAGATGTCTCAATTCGATTCTTCGGTGATAATAAGCTACTGGAACTTTAATTTCTATTTTATGAAATCGATAAGTGCCATAAAAATGCATTTAAATTTTACATTTCAAATTTTCGCGCGAAAACGCTAGCCGCCATGCTGATTTGGTTCGTGACGTCACTTGCATAGTAAACATGGACGGTGCGCCAATTGTGGATACGTAAATTTTGTTGGTTAAAAGTGAGTTACAATCCCCATCATCGCCGTTCCTAAATGTGTAAGCATACTAGTGTGAAAACACCGGGATAGTCGTGGATTAAAATGCCAATTGATATAAATATGAGAAAGACTTGGTTAAAACTTGCGAGAGATCCAAAGTCATAGTCGGAAAAAAAACTCATTTGTTTTTTTTTTTTCAAAGTACAGATAACTATTTGAATATTTGCAATTAACTATGACAAACGAGAATATATAGTTGACGCTTTCTTTCACAGGTTAGAGAGTAATACGTTTACCGCTTTCTTTGTTTACTATGTCAATGACGTCACGTTGGAATCCATTATGACGTTACCGTTTCGCATGTTCGTTGAACAGATAGAAAAAGTATTTTTTTTTAAATGAATGATGATATTTATTTTGTGTTTTTATAAATTAAAACCAACATTATTCGATTGCATATTGCGAAAAATGCCTTATTTATGCATTCTTAGTATTTTTCTTACGTACAGTGAAATACCCTATTTGGAATCGTTCTGTCAAGTCGTACGAAAAATATACAACAACCTAACAACGGTAGGCCCATTATCAAAATGAATACAAATGAGAGCTTCAATTCCGTTGTGCTGACGATAGCTCCTTAAGGGGCTATACCAGTGTGACACTTTCGAAAAATCGTTTTTTTTTGTTGCCTTTTTCGACAGTTTATACTTTCAAGAATATTTTGTAAATAATTCAAGGCCGTATCTCTAATACTTCCCGAATGGCAGCCTTTAAGTTGAATCTTTAAACGCGTTTTTCTCGAAATGAGATTTTTCAAATTTGCTGACATTGTAACTCAAAGAGCAATTATCCGATTGACTTGAAATTTGAACTGAGTACTCTTGAATATATTTACTCTACAATGACGTAGGATATTTTTGATTGTATGAAAATTGACGATTTGGCATTGAAAAAAACGACCATTTCATAGGCAAGAAAACAGACCTTTTTCATAACTACGCCATTTTGTTAGATTTTGATATTTTTCGAAAATCCTACGTCATTGTACAGGGAATACCTTCCAGTTTAACGAAATGTTTTCCTTTTTCGGTTTCAGCTACTCAATCGGCCGGAATCATGTCAGCAGTGGAGGAACTTTTTTTTTCTGGCGCCTCCGAAGGCAGCGCACAAGTCGCTTGGATCTCAATATTTTTCTATGAAAAAATTATGCAATATAGGCCAAATATAGCCAAATATATTCTTAATTTTCCAAAACATTTGATGTAGTACTTTTCTTCCAAAAAATTCCGGAAAATCACCCAAATTTTCAGCGCTCACACTGGTCTAGCCCCTTAATCCATCTTGAAGGTTTAACCGCGTTTTTCTCGAAACTACATTTTTGAAATCGGGAGAACGCATAATTCGGGCAGTTTTCATCCGATTAACCCTTCGTTGACACACTTATATTTGGCCACCATTCTGACATACTGGTTCAATTCGACCCGGATCCTTCATCCACCTGCCATCCAACCCTAGAGTCGGTTTCATTTTTGAAAAATCAGGGCCACTGAACATTTCTCCATATGTTTGCATAATGAAAGTTTGAAAAGTATGAAATTGAATTGTTGTAAAAAATGATTGAAAACTTTGAATTTTGGGAAAGTGGGCATTTTATTTCAAATCCGTTGGGGTCAAAATGACCCAGTGTGTCAACGTAGGGTTAAGGGGGGAAGACCCTTAACAATGTTCAAAAAATCGATTTTTTTTCCACATATTTCGAAAGTAATATATTGAGAGTATACTGGAAAATTGAAAAATGAAATATTTACGAAGTTATAGCACATAGTCGAGACCGTGCCGGGACCGCATGCTGTGAATCAGTGAGTCAGGTGCTCAGAGCCCCGTTCTGGAATCGAATCCTTATGGTGACGAGTTGACTGTTATAAAAAGTGAGTGTATAGGCCACGAAGAAAATAGAATGGGCACCAGACTCCGAAACGTAAGTAAAGAAAACAAAACTTTCGGGAAAAGGCAAGTTAACGGATAAAATTGTGAAAAAAGCTCACAAAATATTATGGTTTACGTATTCAAAGAAACGTAAATAGTGTTGAAAATATGAAAAAATAAATGATGGCTACTTATTGTCATATTTTTTCAACAAAAAAAGAGCCGAATCATGCCCGACTGGAGTCGAAAGCCGGTGCAAGTGGCAGAAAGCTATCGCTTTAAAAAACATCCAAAATTTGAAGATCTTACTCCATTACTTGGCGACGAACTGAAACAGCATCTCCTACCAATTTATAAAAATTTATCCAGGGACAATTTACTTCAAAGATGCTTGGGTGGCCGTACGCAAAATGCTAACGAAAGTCTTAAGGGGTAAGGCCACAGTAGAATATTCAAAAAATCGATTTTTCTCCTTAAAACGGTGCTTTAACATCATACGAATAAGTTACAATTCGATTTATATCAAGAACATTTTTTTTTCACCGACTTTGAGCGTATAACGTAAGGCCACCTCTGGCACGGCCATAGAGTACCTAAAACTTTAAACGCGTTTTTCTCGAAACAGCTTTTTCCAATTGGCGTGACAAATAACTTCAACAATTTTCACTCGATTTAATTCAAATTAAAACATTATGTTCCTAATTGCATTTCGCAGACAAGTACGTAGGGAATTTCTGATTAATCGAAAACTTTTCAGTTTATGAGCAATTTTTTACGAAATTTTTCACTGAAAATTCATTCAAATACCTACAACTCAATTCAAATACCTACAACTTTTGAATAAAACAATATTTGTTAAATTCCGTACGTACTTCTCTGGGTATTCTAATGTAGTTTGACGAGAATTTTTGTTTTTTTGTTCTAAGTAAAAAATTATGGATGCTAAATGTCACGCCGCGGAGCGCCTAAAAAAAAGATAAAAGTAAATATTAGTAGTCGGCCATTTTGTACGCCGATAAAAAAATTCTAACAGCTTGATATTCATACTAAATAGATATGTAATTAATTTCATAAGTGAATCACTTTTTTTATACGAAAAAAAATTGTTAAATTCGCACATGATTTTGTACCCGTTACTGTGGCCTAACCCCTTAACGCGATTCGCAACTCCCGCGGCAGCCTTGCTGTGACACTCTGCCACAGCTCCGACATTTTGATGATGAATGAATTTAAAATAATTGTTCCGTCTACTCAAATATATTATTAAACTATACCTACAATTTGATAAATGTAAAACAATTATTTTATGTTTTAAAAAATCTCTCAACATGTAAGCTGCCTAAACTTGACATATCAGCTGTAGCTTCTTAGATGGATTCTTTCAAGTGCCCACGGTTTTTACGATTCATCAACAATTGTCGATTTTATGAACAAATTAAAGCCAATTTTTAGCGAAAAAAAAACTTAGAATGTTGACGAGTTGCAAATAAAAAATATTTTCTAATAATCGTGTGCACTTCTGTAGCAAAACTAATGTAAATTACGATTTTTTATTGTACTATACTGCGTTCAACGCGAGAACGACACGGCCCCGTGCAGCTTTGAGCGACCTGTGGGTCGGTGGGGGTAGCGGGGCTTGCTACTCATTAGGAAAGGATGCGAGGTCGATCTCTCCGATTTCGATGCAATTTGGCATGCTTGTAGAATGGGTAAAAATAAGCGACACGTTTTTTTTTATATCTGCGGATCTCGATTTTAAGGGTTGAAACGCACCCTCGACAATTGGGGTGTTTTTCGTCGACAACGTTTTAACGGTACGAGATCTGAAAAATTGTAATATTGCAACAATGTTTATTTTTTCGTGCACTATACATTGGAGATGAGAACGATAACGTTATCGCCGAAAAACACCCCTATTTTCGAGGGTTCTTTTCGCCCCTTAAAAATCGAATTCCGCAGATATAAAAAAATACGTGTCGCCTATTTTTACCCATTCTACAAGCATGCCAAATTTCATAGAAATCGGAGAGATCAACCTCGCAACCATTCCTTATCAATATCGTATTGGGTTGTCTCTCGTTGAACGCAGTATAAGTGTTAGTTATTTCGTATTTTTTTTCCATAACATTTTTTTCTTCGTATATGTCAAGAAATCTACAATGAACCCTGCGAACCTCATTTTCATTGCTTTTCTAGTATTCTCAAAAAAGCCCAAACGGTCTAATTTCTTCGGTGAGCCCCACCAATGTAACGCCTTAACTATCAAAACCTAGTTCCAAACAAATGAATCAGTATTAACCGTTTCCGAATGAGGTTAAAGCTTGGGTTTATTTGGTTTTCTGAACGTAAATTCTAGTTTTTACCAGAAAAAAAAACTAGGTGTAACGAAGGCGTTCAGTCGGAACTAATTTTTATGAGGTAAAACGCGTTTAAACCGAAAACGGGTTTACACATTACCATATACATGTATGCGCGTGTAAACGTTTGCGTGAATCAATTGCATTAAAAATTGGAATATCCCAGAATCTTTTTGCCCCAAGTTGGTACTTTTGTAATATTTCGGAAAAAAAACGGCATTTTTGAACTTTATTGCTTACGTTATGAAGGTCGTATCGCTCAGTTGCGTTTGCTTTTATTTCTGTGGTTTTGCTTCGTGGCTTAATTAAAAAAGTTCGCGATGAATGATCCTGATTCTGGACCCTCCCGGGACGATAAATCGAAATTCAAAGCCGTGAAGAAGCCCGAAGAAGTTTTCGGCCCGTTACGAACGCTTAAATATAATAATAACAGTAACGATATATAGTCTATCCTTAAGGGCTAATGGTGAAATAACTTCGATTAAACAATGTCATTCGTGTGTATTTCCTATTAATTTATTGCTCAGCGTCCGGCCTCGCGTCGCACTTTGGAGTATGACGATCGATATATATATATATAGATATATATAGATATGTTGTATACTTAAGGCACTGTATGATTGCTTAACAATGGAATACCTATTTTACGCCCACTCGATAGGTGGTTTTTTTTAACTAAAAGGTAAATTGCATTGCAATGGCTTACACATTTTTCCAAAAAAAAAAAACATCCGAATCTCTGTCTCCCCCTTTAACTTTGTTTGCTGCGTTAAGAATTAGTGACAATTGCGTTATCAGTATTTTCCTTATACCTGGAATGTGTGACGAATTTACAGTGAGCGTGGAAGGAAAATGCTTTTGGACTCGCGTGAATGAAAAGTACTTGAAAAATCGCTCGACTATTTTTCTCCTGCTCGAGGAGTTCTTCGGTTGTTTTTTTTTTTCATCGCGTCGAAAAAGCAAGAGCTCGTGTGAAAGGAATCGTTGATTTTTTTCTTCGTATTCTCTTGGTGAACACCGTTTTTCGGTAAAGGACGTTGTCAAGGTCGTTTGAAGGATACAGCATGAGGTGGGGGAGCGCGATGAGTTCGCTATGAACCCGAACAAGCCCGAACAAACTCGTTAACACGTATTGCGCCAAGTCTCTGCCTTACCGACGGCGAATCGGCTCGACGACGGCTAATTCGGACGCGGTAACCAAAAATTCTCGAAGGGTTTTGACTTTGGGTCGCGGGGCCGAGTCTTAGGTCCTGCGCCTGTCTATTGAGCGTCCTCTGAGACTCTTCGTATTCCGAAAGAGCGACGGTACTTCGAGAAAAACTGGTTCGAAGGTTGCGAAGTGTGACGAGGCTTTCGGCCTAACCTCAAACCCATAAACCATCTCGTTCCGCTACAAAGACTTTTCATCATTACGCGTCTTTTTTCTTCTCAACTATTTACAAAATTGCGAACGTTCTCGAACGCATTCTACGACTATAAGCACGCCTTAAAGCAAGCCTTAACCCTCAAATTGAGCAATATTTTTGAGCACCACGGTCAATAACGACCCCAAAAACAGTAATTAGCTTCCGCAAATCGTCGATTGCCCTCCACCCTCCCCACTCCCTCGAGGGAAAGCGAAAAAAGGAAGAAGACGAAAGATAAAAAAGTACAAAGGAAAAAACGATATTGCATTGAGCTCGATCGCTGGGCAATAGCTTTTTTTTGCATCACTGCTTGACGGATTCGCGATAACCTCTTGCGGCGAGATCGCGACCGTGGTTTTTATTTCCGGCGATCGGTTATTTTGATTTTACGTTGAGCGCTAACGATTCGTAACGAGAGCGATTATGAGAAGAAGCGATATTTCGATACCACAACAACTGTTTATCCAGTTGATTTCCGGTTTTTCGACGATGACACTTGCATCATTGCTTTTTATCGTCCGGCTCCAAATCCCTGAAAGAAACTACTAGAAGAGTCGAGCACCGGAAATTCCTCGAAGTCTTTAGAAATCCTTGGAAATTCCCAGAAGAGCCATCGACTGATTTCCCTAAAAATCTCTAGAACTGTCGTGCCCCGAAACTCTAGAAATCCCTAGAAGCGTTGATGAACGGAAGTCCCCAGAAATCTCTAAAAGAGTCGATCAACGATCTTTCGTATGATCGTCGAGGTTGAGCCGCGGTCGTTATTTTCACCTCAGTAGCTCAGTCCGGACATGCTGTGGTAAAGATCGTTGCCTAGTCAGAAGGTCGTTTCCGTTTCGAGGCTGGGTTCTTGCTTGAAAAGCCGGAACCCGGCCGTAGTGGTGGCGTCGTCCTCGTTAACGATGGGCGTCAAGTCCCTGAGGATCATGACGGGGCTACCAGCGCCTAGCATGTGATCCTGAGGGCTGAGGGGTCCGGCGTTCGCCGGTGTCAAAGGGCTGCTTGGACTCTCGTTGCTGCTGACGTAACTCCCGGGCGCGTTTGACATGGGCAACGTAGGTGTTGTGGAACCGTTTATCTCGGCGGTGGCCCCACCGAGCAACATCTCCTGGAGGAGGCTGTCGATGTGGGCCACACCGAACAAACGTACGAACTGAATCTGCTCGATCATCTGCCACGAGATGGATTGGAGCGCCGGCAACGTCAGTAGTATCTCGCCGAAACGACCGCGGCTGTCGTACTGCCGGTCGCTTATGTAATCCTCAAGATTGATTTGTATTTGGTAACGGAGATGCTTGATTCGCGCCGGTTCGCTCAAGCCTTTCGCGTCTGGAACACCGACAAAAGGGAGCGTGTGATTTTCTCGTCGGCTTTCAACCGCTGGCAACTCATCGGTCAGTCACTAAACTGCCACTTTAGTGACGGTCTAGTCAATGCGACTTTAGTAACTGACTAGCCAAGTACTTATACCAGTTAGTGTCTTGCATTTTAGGAAAAACTCAATTTAATTGCTGATCAGTCAATATCATTTTGATAAATGACTAGTCGATCACTAAAATTCAACTTTAGCAACTGATTAGCCAATGCCATCCTCAGTGACTTGCTAGTCAGCCACGAAAAGTTCACTTCAGTAACCGATTAGGGAATGCCATCCTCAGCAACTTATTGGTCAGTTCGGAAAATGCAACTTTAGAAACGGCCTGGGCAATGCAACCTTAGTAACTGACTAGCCAGTCGCCAAAAGTCGACTCTAGTAACCGATTACCCAATGGCATCCTCAGTAACTTACTAGTTAGCCACTAAAATGCAACTTTAGTAACTGACTAGTCAATGCAACTTTAGTAACTGACTAGTCAATGCAACTTTGGTAACTGACTAGTCGATGGAACTTTAGTAACCGACTAGTCAATGCAACTTTAGTAACTGACTAGTCAATGCAACTTTAGTAACCGACTGGTCAGTCATTAGGTTCTTTGGTTTCGGTTGCTCGTTTTCCCATCAAAGCATCTATGATCGGGCTCAAACGACGATGAAGGAATCCCAACTTGGGGGCAGCTTCGTGGTTGGGCCTACTTACTCGGATCGAAGAACACGATGGCCTTGAGACAGGCGAACTCGGTGTCGTCGATTTGCACCTCGTTCAACGGCTTCACCAGCTCATCCATTACCCGTATTCCTACTCTGCTTATGTCCAGATCCTGATTGCGCCCCTCTGTGGAAAAAGATATGACTAACAACCACGGTTATACCGTTCCAATCGGTGATCAAGACTGAGTCCGGTTTTTTTCTGGATGCGTATCACCAGATTCGTCGCTCCTCTCATTCGCCACCACAAAAAAAAACAAAGCGACCACATACACACACAGACACACACACACTCTCTCTCGCTCTCTCTTTTTCTCTGTCTTTCTCTTGATGCATGCAAGTGAAACGTGTTCTTATCGAACCGGCACAATAACACAAATGCCGGACTCAGTCAACTAGCTACACCCCAATGGATTCGTGCAGTCGATTCGTCCAGTTTTTCCCGCCGAGAAAATCTACTCGGTTCGCCCGCCCACCCTCCCAATGTGACCCCAAAGTTTCCTCTGTTGAGGGAATCGCCAGATTTTGGGCCGTTTATCGGCTGTCCGATCCTAACTTGTACATCAATGTAAGCTCTGGGCTTGATCGATCAGCCGTAATCGACAAAGCAAAAAAAAAGCAAACTGGACGATTCGCGTCAGGTTATCGTCTCGAGACACCAATCGAGACGATAAAATCCCAATGAAGTTTACGACTAGGACACTGGTGATATACACCTTCCATTCCGCACCGATTTTACCAAGAGTACATAACACGTCCTACCGCTCTTCATCGCAGCAATCCTTGTGCGCAGCAGTTTTTGATTTTTATTTGGACAGAACAACACGAAGTTAGTATATCGACGTAATTTCGGAGTTGAGATTTTCAGTGCATGCAGCTTGCATAAACCAGGGCCCTTAGGCAATGTGGCAAGACGAAAAAAGGAACCCCAATACAAGGGCGTTCCGCAGGCTCTCCGATTCGCTTGGTTTTAGTCACCTACATGTAACTTCTCGCGTTAGTACGAGCCCAACGAGCAACAATCGCGCCGCACAAGCCCTTCAATCACCCTCCGTTAGCCCAAAGCTTTACGTACCAGGACAGCTCTTCGTGATGACGCAATTGTTTCCCAACAATAGAACGTCCGTTAGATGCATACTGCGCCTCGCGACCCCAAGCAGTAGATGTTCACCGGCGTGGGCCCGCAGAAGGGCCACCTGATCGTCGAGTGTCAATTCGCTAAACGCCGGAATGTACTTCGCCCACTCGACCAAAATCAACAACTGCTGCTTCATACTGTCGCAGACGTCGTTTATGTTTGCGATCTGTTTGTTGCTGAGATCGGTCTCGTTGCTTGGGCTTCCCAATTGTTGCACCTGCCCGGGAGGAAAGGTCCCAGAGTGAGCTTGGACATTGGATACGTAGTTATGGTGTTCAGGGAGCATTTGGGGTTCGGTCGTTGGGGAAGCAATGGGTGTTTTGGTGCTGGCGGAGCAATTGGGCTGATTCGGTTGATTGGGCGACCAATGGAGGGGGCATTAGCATTCGGAGTCTGAATTTTACTGACCTCTAACGCCGCCCCAACTTGTCTGCTAAGCATCTCAGCCTGAAGCAAAGAAACGACGGACAGTCCACCACCGTTGCTCGTTTGTTCCTCATAGCTGGGCCTTCTACAACTTATCCGATCTCTCTCGTTTTGAACCGCTGCAAACATCGTACCGGAAACAGACGAAACGGAAAATCGTATGAGAGTGCTTTTGACCTGGATGGCTTAATTTTTGGGGACGTTTCGGGCCAGGTTTATTCTTGGCGGCTTGATTCCATCGCCAATCAAATTTGATGACCTCCCTAATAGTTTGTTTGGGGTGTCTCCAACGAGAAATAGAGAATAGAGGCTGGCATTGTTGGAGTGGGCTTCCCAGAGGAAAGTCCTCCATCTTCATCAAGTTGAATGACACTCAGGCAGTTTCTTGGGGTCTCCAATGGGGGCTGTCTTTCTTTGGGTCGTCTTTCCAAGCTCGGAAATCGCGCATCACCCCAAACATTTGGGGTTTGCGATTGGGGGCTGGCTAGATGGAGTTGCATGACTAAACTCATTGCTCGGTAGCTTACCTTCCTTCTTCATGCCAGCTTTGAAGCATTTGCGAAGCCTGCAGTATCTGCATTGATTACGCTTGTCCTTGTCGACCACGCAATTTCTGCTGAACCTGCAAGTGGAATACAACAATCAAATCCAATCTAATAGCGACTTGTCAGTGGCAAAAAAGTCACACTCCGAGGGAACGAAAAAAAAAACCTGCTCGCGTATCGTCGAACGAGGTGGTTCTATTATTACTCGGACAAGGATATGTCATTCCCAATGCAAATGCGATCGAGAGCTACCAATGCATCAATTAACTGCAATCCTGCACATTTATTTTCTCGCTAGCTCACCGCCTTTTCTTGTCCCCTGTCCCCTCCCGCCCCTGTTCGTTCTTGAAAACATCGAGATCGACTTTCGAAATGGATTGAGATTAGATAAAGTGGACTGGCGACTATTCATCGGTGTACGGGTTGCAGCATCATTGGGACAGCTAAAAAATCTGGGTCTCGAGAGATAGAGGGGCTTTCGATAACCCCGGGGTTCGCAGCTTTGTGGCCCCAAGCAAGTGGACACGCTTTATTTGGCCTGTTGGCAAATCCCCACTTTGCCAACATTGCCAACAATGGCAAACAACTTTAGTAATCCTTTGGCGAGATTAGTGACGACACTTCGCGAGCATTCTTTCCCAATTTGTTTGGGTTTGTCCGGGGGTGTGGCATTTTTTCATTTAACAGTTGGGGCTTTGTGGGTCTCTGGTCTCGTAGGGATCCCGATGGGCCTAGTTCAGTGAGCCCCTCAAAAGGGCCCCCAAAGGGCCCAATGGGCCCTCCAAGGGCTACCAGGTCCTCGTGAGACTCGATTTAACGCTCGCACCTCCCCTTAATTGGAACCAACTTGTGGGTGAACTTACCTGCACGAGTACAAGTGATTCTTCCTGACCGATCTACGAAAGAAGCCTTTGCAGCCGTCGCACGAAGCTGCACCATAGTGCTTGCCTGTTGCCCGGTCACCGCAGATCGCGCAGTGCTGGGAGAGCACCCCGGCCACCCCCGAGCCGGGGATTCCGAGAACGGAACCTCCCGCCCCGCCGGTCCCCATGCTCAGGTCCGCATCTGCAACAAGCAACATTAACCATTATAAATAAACAATTGAACAACATTTCTCCTTCGATTTTTCTTATTGAACAAATAATTCACAGATTATTCGAAAGAAAGAAAGAATAAAATGTCGAGACTTTAAATAATTAGCATAAAAATAAAAACAGATATACACATTCACAGGAGGTTCGACAAAAAATCTCAAAGGGCACGAGGAAAGGGGGCGATTAATAATTCAAGTATTCTGAGAATATATATTTTTCTTTTCGTATGGTCGCTTCATCCATGATTTATGCCACTGCTGCTGGCGGGAACGTTGCGGAATACGTGAGGCTCGTTGAGATGTAGAACAAGTACAGCATTACTAGCGCGCTGACATTAATATTAAAAATAATAATAATGGACATAAAAGAAATCGGAGAAAAAAAATTGTCTGCTCCTGCGTTTTACCTCACAGCACACTGACAGTTATAAATGAACGCAACCTCGAGGAGCTTTGCAAACTAAACGACACTCGGTTTTTTTTTGGAATATTTAAACAATTACGTGCGCGCAGAATTTTAAAGTTTAGATTTACTTCGAATACGCTTTTATAGGAGGCAATTGTGCTGGCGATTTTTTTTGCGCTGTGCCGAGTAATCCTAAAAATAAAAATTTCAACGTTTATCGTTGTTGACAGCAAGAAATTTGGAAATCCAAATCCGACATATTAGTAAATATATTATGGTTTTAATTTATAAGATTTATTATTTTTTAATTATTATTGTTTTTTTGCTTGATGTTGTTGTTGTAAACATATTATTAGTATTTTTAATTATTGTCATCAGTTTTTTTATTATTATTCGAATTATTATCTTTTAATAATAATTATTATTACTATTATATAGATAAGGTATTAACAATGTTTTTTTTCATCAATTAAACATATATCGAGAAATATTTCACGACGTATCGAAAATCTCGTTTTTACGCATCGGTCTTCGCCTTCCGTCGTCATTTCGGCGGTCGTCGGTCTATCCTTATCTTCGCGAGACGTATAAATATCGATATTTTTTAGATATCCACGATGCGACGTATCGTTCTGTCTCACTTTTTCTCCCTCGTTGTCTCGGCGAATGAGGGATTTTTCCATTTCTCTCTGTCTGTCTCTCTCGATTGTTTTCCGTTCGATATACGATCTGGCATATTGGCTGTACGACAAATGTCGGGAGGTCGAGATAGCCGTTATCTCGCGGCGTTTGAGCACGGCCACCCTCGTATGCACGGAGCAATGCGCAACGTCGAATCAAAACGAGAAAAAAAGTACGGAAATACGTGAACAGAGCGTGATTCGTGGAAAAAAGTGCGTTGCTGCAAATCAGAAAATTATTTCCGAACACGAAAATAGTATGGAAATAAAAATATGTTTTCAGATTCGATGGATTCCTTTTGAAGCAAAATAGAATTATGCTTGATAATTGCATTTTTATTGTTGAATTTATGATTTGAATGATTTTTTAATTGCAGTTTTTAAGTTTGAGATTTTTAAGTTCAATTTATGAAGAGCAGTGCTGACGGAGAACCTTTCTTTTGACATTGTAAACACCCACTCTTGTTTATCATGATCGAATACATCAGAGCAGAAAAATAGGTCTGACAGCGGGCGAGATACGCGGGTAATCGCGACGTTTTCGTATCGTGTGCCATCGCTGGATTCGCCGCGACACGTTAAAATCACGTGCACCGCCCGTTATGTTTGTCGCACGGCCGTGTTCATTTCCGAGGCATAGACAAAGGGATTCAAACACATAGTGGGACAACGTTATCTCGTTGATTTTTCGGGTTCATGGTATTCTAAAAGCCTAAATTATGCATTGGCAGACGTGGGGAAGGTAGAGTTGGGAGTGTGTAGAATTGGGGAATGTAGAGTTAGCGTTGGGGGCGTGTAGAATTGGGGCAGATAGATTTGGAGTCAAGGGTGCATAGAATTGGGAAAGGTAGAGTTAGAGTTGGGGGTCTGTAGAATTGTTACAGGTAGAGTTAGAGTTAGGGGCGTTTAGAATTGGGAAATGAGTGTAGAGAGTTGGAAATGGTAGAGTTATAGTTAGGGGTATGTAGGATTTGGGAAGGTAGAGTTTAGATTCAAATTTAAAGTCAAGGGTATATAGAATTGGGAAAGGTAGAGTTAGAGTTGGGGGTCTGTAGAATTGGTGAAGGTAGGGTTAGATTTAGGGGGTGTGGAATTGGGAAAGGAGTGTACAGAATTGGGAACGATAGAGTTATAGTTAGGCGTATGTAGGGTTTGGAAAGGTAGAGTTGGTGTTGGGGTGTGCAGAATTGGAAAAGTAGAGTTGGTGTTGGGGTGTTTGCAAAATTGGAAAAGTAGAGTTGGCGTTGGGGGTGCAGAAGATTCGGAAAAGTAGAGTTGGCGTTGGGGGTGCAGAAGATTCGGAAAAGTAGAGTTGGCGTTGGGGGTGCGTAGAATCGGTAAAGTAGGGTTGGCGTTGGGGGGGGGGGGGTTGTAGAACTGGGAAAGATAGAGTTAGAGTTTAGGGTGTGCGAAATTGGCTTTGAGTTTGTTTGGCTTGAAAGTCTGTAGAATCTGGGAAAGTAGAATTAGCATTGGGGGGGGGGGTGTAGAATTGGGGGAAATCGATTCAGAGTCAAGAGTGTATAGGATTGGAAAAAGTAGAGTTAGAGTTGGGGGTCTGTAGAATTGGTAAAAGTAGAGTTAGGGGGGTGTGGAATTGGGAAAGGAGTGTACAGAATTGGCAACGGTAGAGTTAAAGTTAGGGGTATGTATGATTTAGAAAGGTAGAGTTTAGATTCAAATTTAGAGTCAAGGGTATATAGAATTGGCAAAGGTAGACTTAGAGTTGCGGGTCTGTAGAATTGGTAAAAGTAGAGTTAGGGGGGTGTGGAATTGGGAAAGGAGTGTACAGAATTGGGAACGGTAGAGTTATAGTTCGGGGTATGTATGATTTGGAAAGGTAGAGTTAGAATTGGGAAAGTAGAGCCGGCGTTGGGGTTGGACGTGTTTAGAATCGCAAAAGTTAGAGCTCGGGTTGAGGTTCAATAGTATTGGGAAAGGTAGAGTTAGAGTTGGGGGCGCGTAGAACTGGGAAAGGCTAGTGTTTAGGGTGTGCGAAATTGGTTTTGAGTTTATTTGGGTTGAAAGTCTGTAGAATTGGGGAAAGTAGAGTTAGCGTTGAGTGTTTGCAGAATTGGGAACGATGGAATTAGAGTTGGGGGTGTAGAATTTAGAAAGGTAGAGTTGGCGCTAGAGGGGTGTAGAATCGGGAAAGTAGCATTCACCTTGAGGGTGTGTCAATTGCTAAGGGGAGAGTTACAGTGGTGGGTGTGTAGAATTCGGAAACGTAGAGTTGCCGTTGGGGTCTGTAAAATTGGGGAAAGTAGAGTTAGCGATGGGGGTGTGTAGAATCGGGACAAGTGGATTTAGAGCTGGGGATGAGTAAAATTAGGGAGCAAATATTTAAAGTTAAGGGTTTGTAAAATTGGGGCTACATTTAGAGTTAGAATGTGTAGAATTTGGGGTGGTAGAGTTAGCGCGGGAGCCTGTAGAATTGCGGGAGGTAGTCAGAAAAAGAGCCAAAGGAGACTGATTGGGGGTACAGAGTTTGAGGATGACAAAGATGGGAAAGAGTAGAAACTCGAGTTGGCGACCGAATTATGGAAGGCGATATAAAAGACTTCCGACTCCTTTGGGAAGGCAGATTTTGGGGTAGGGTTGGAGTCGGTAGCACGTAGAGTTCTGGGGGCGGTAGCGTTGGAATTTGGGAAGGGAGCAGGAAGAATTGATCGAGCTAGATCCAAGGGAGGTTATGAGCACTCAGCGAACATTTATGGTTCTTCCAATGTTCGCTGGCAACCAGACTCGATCATACAAACAATGTAATAAGATTAAGGTTAATTAATAGTGGATTCACAATGAATCCCGCAATAAGCCTCCGCTGAATTTAATCATCGAGCATTACGCGCGCTGGGTGAAGATGCCGGGGGTAATAATAGCGAGTTTGGTCGGCACCATCAACTTTCGCAAAAAAAAGAACCAAGTCGAAATAAAAACACCAAGACGGCAATCCATTGCATAACGACCAAGGATAATTATTTCCATGATAAATGTATACTTTCGTAGCGGCAAAAAGTGGCCCTGAAATGAAATAAAAATACGATCGGCCATAGAGCTTCCGCATACTCGAGGTCCCGCTGTCACGAAGTATCCTTCTCTGTGCCGAGATACCGAAAGCCAACGGGATCTCCTCGGAGAGATCGCACTACGTGCCTTAGCAACCGAAAATGACAGATAATATATCGATTCAGCTTTTTTTCTTCGTTTTTCCCGCCTGACCTTCTGTATATTTTATTTCTCACTTGATTTAAATGAGCTAGAATGACATCAAATCTTAAGGTTAAGGTTTAAGGTTAACGTCTCAGATTAAGGCTCAAGCCTTGAGCTTCAACCTTGAGATCTTAAGAGATCTTGAGAGAAAGACCATGAGGTTTACGATTCAACCTCAAGGTCAAAGCTCAAGATTAAGTTTCAGGGGACAGCTTGAGGTCGAGATCGATTTAAGGTCTAGTCTCAAGATTGAGGCTCAAGGTGATGGTTGAGGGTTAAAGCTTGCGGTAAAAGGTTCGAGGTTGGCTGATCTTTGAGGTTTAAGGTTAAGCGTCGAGTTTTAAAGGACGCTTATCCTTATTGGGAGCTTGCGCAACGTTCACCAAATTGCCACATATGGCTAGTCAAGCTCAGGCTGCAGCGATAGGCATAAGGTCAGTTCTTAAGGTCGAGATGAATTTAAGGTCGCGTCTTAAGACTGAGGCTCATTGTCATGGTATAGCGTTAAGGTTTTAGGATAAGGATCAAGCTTAATGTTCAAGATTAACCTTTGAGGTTGAAGGTCAATATCAAGATTTACAGGTGGACGTGAGGTCGAGTCTTAAGGTCGAGGTCAACTTAAGGTCAGGCCTCGGTTTAGGCCCAATGTTATGGTCAATGGTTGAACATTGAGGTCGAAAGTTTGCAGTTAACGCTTATCCTTGCGGTCTAAGGTCAGGATTTAAGGTTACGCCACGAGGCTTTATGGATCCTTGTCTTTTTCTATTGCAAGCGTGAGCGCCGATCGCTAAGATGCCACCAATAGGTGGTCCCGTGAACTTGGTTGGTGCGCAAAAAAAAGTGAAGCGCTTATAATACAGATATGAATTATTATAGATATGAAGCGGATGGGAGAATGTTTATTAGACTTATGTGTGTATGCATATACATGTATACACGTGATATTCCAGCGTCTACCGAACGGCTGGATCCGCCAGCGTGGGTGACGAATCGTGTTTGGACTTTAAACACAATCGACGAGGCTTATGCTTACTCAAGCCAACTTCGCTCGTTCCGAACCTACCGCAATGTAAGTCAAAGTCTAACGCTTGTTGGCGACTTACGTCCCACCCCTTTGCGCTCCTAGACCGTTACATTCATGTTCATTAATCATTTCCTTCGATCGTTTTATGCTTTCGCATGCGCGCCTACGTGTGCTTTTCTTCTTCGCTGGTGGTCGTGACAGCGATCGGTGGAAAAAGTGAGGTTATGTGGGGTTGGAATTGGTTGGGCACTGCCCAAGGAGGTTGGGGTGGTTGGGTTTGGTTAGCTTGCACCCCCTGCGTAAGATTGGGCTTGTTTTTCGAGTTGTAGGGTTTTTGGGGTTTGGTCAATATGGCGGACAAGCCGCAATGGTGAATGATCAAAATGACGGACTATCTGACATAGCGGACGAGCTAAAATGGCCGAAGATCAAAATGGCGGACATTCCAATATGTCGGAAAGTCGCGCATTGTCAGCAATATAAAATGGCGGACAGCCCCCTGACACTGGCCTACTATTCCTATACGATGAACGAAAACGCGTTTTGTCCCGGAATTATAGTTCTTGAAATCGCCACTTCCTAGCGTTGGCTGTTGTGTGACAGCCTTCGGCTCTAAATACTCCGATGAGCTGAACGATTCGATACTTTCGTGGCTTTCGCCTGTTATCGTTATGGCGACATTATTCATTGTATTCAAATGGAAAATCATTAGAAGGGAAAATCATTCCAAATATATCAATAGACTTTCATTCATGCAAGATATTCGAAACACCCGCGCAACATGCATATATATGCGTGCCTGTCACACGACTACTAGCGCCACAGTGCGGCGAGGACATTTTGCGAACAGCATTTAACTACCAGTGTCAGGGGGCTGACAGCGGACGAGCTAAAATGGTGGAAGATTGAAATGGCGCACTATCCAATATGGCGGATGATCCCAAATTACCTAGGATCCAATATGGCGGACCATTTACGTATTGGCGCAAAAAAACCCAATATTGCGGCCGATCCATAACGGCCGCATCATTATAACCAACCGAAACGACGCGAAAAACGATTAGATCACAAAAAACAAATTATTGCGTTCTTGTTAATGATGCGTAAAGTACATTTTTTTTTTCCATTTGAGACGAACGAATGATGCAACAACGATGCGTAATGAAGAAAGTCGACTGTTATTTTATTTCTTGGTTAGTTTCGTAATAATTAAACGGGAGATACCGAACATCAAAGTCCACCAAGACCAACTGTATTTCTTTGTTTTTGTTGTTGTTTAATTTGCCATGAAGTCTCGTCGCGATGATGCAACCGTGCCGTCTTTGTTTCCCACACTACTACGTCGGGTATAAAAATGAAATTCCGAAATTAAACACTTGGGATTTGCGGAAAGCGCGTCTGGATCCCTCCGAATTGTCTCCGCCACACGTTGCGACAAAACAGATAATAGTGTAAATAAGTTGAGACACGCCCATTATTGCTGCATTATTCATGACTATGACAATTCGAAAGCGGCTATGAATAATATCAAAATATTGCAACGAGAATGTACATACACCGGGTGACAATAAAAAAGTCGCCATGTATTTTTTTAAGGCCTTAAGTATACAGCACGGGTATAAAATCATGTGCGAATTTAACAATTTTTTTTCGTATGAAAAAGTGATTCACTCATAAAATTAAATGCACATCTATTTAGTATGAATATCAAGCTGTTAGAAAGTATTTTTTACCGAGAACAAAAAACAAAAATTCTCGTCAATCTACAGTAGAATACCTAGAGAAGTATGTACGGAATTTAAAAAAATATTGTTTCATTCAAAAGTTGTAGGTATTTGAACTTCAGAAATGAATTTTCAGTGAAATATTTCGTTATAGCAGCCCATAAGATGAAAACTTTTCGATTAATCAGAAATTCCGTACTTCTCTGTGAAATGCAATTAGGATAATAACTTTTAAGTTTGAAATAAATCGAGTGAAAATTGTTTTCATATGAAAACATGATTTTCGATGTGATGAGTTTCAATATCATTTTCAATGGGTTTACAGTCGTCTTCAAAAAACAATATAGGGTATTTTTTTGAGGAGAATAATTTGCCAGAATATAACGGAATAGTGGTAAAAACCTTTTTCTGTGCATCCCCTTATCGATAAAAAAATGATTAAATATACACTTCAAAGTGGATATATGGAATTTAATTCCACTGAAGCAAGTTTAAAAAAAAATGTTTTGCAGGGTATAATTGTTATTTTTCAAGGAGAACTTGGCAATGGAATAAAATAACACCTTCCCAAGTGAAAATAAAGTTTGGTTTTAATTAAAAAATAAAGAAAATTCCATTTTTTTTCTACAGATTGTCACTTTACATGAGGGAAAATACCGATAAATCTCAAAACAGCTTTCTTTACCTAAAAGCGAATTAATCATGGTTAAAACAATAATAACGTTCGTTTAATTTTTTTCACATAATTTCCAAACTATGATCATTCAGGCCACTGGGTTAAAAAAATCGGAGCAACTTAACGCTTTGTATACTTTCCGTGGATACTATAAACTTAGAAAAAAAATGCCTAAACATAATGTTTGCGATGGTTATCTGCGAAGGTATCGTGACTTTTGTAATTTAAGGAACAAACGCCATTTTTTACACCGGTATCTCATTAAAAAAAAAAATATTAAAAATTGATGTTTTCCCCTTAAACGACATACATTCGGCTTTCCGGAAATGCCCCAGCTTTCTGTACGATGATTGGTTCATGAGATATTGATTATCAAAGTCAAAAGCGTCATTCTGGCTTTGAAAGCCCATAACTGTACGATAGATCATTATACAGACCTCTTTCAAAGATTAAATTAAAGGGAAAGAAACAAGGAAAAATAATATGTATGCATCATTGATAAAAAAAATAATCCTCGTCTGTAGACCTTTTCGAAAAAAAAAACAAAAATTTCGAAAAATTTTCCTCTGCGATTTTTCTTTTGATTTATTAGTAACAAAGGGTAAGAAATTGAAAATCAAAGCTCGGGAATGCGTTTTTGAATTTTCCCCTACGATGATTTTGCGCGAAGATACAGCAATTTGAAAATTACCTGAAAATTTCGGACATTATTTTTTCTTCATTTTTGTCAGTAGCGTGAGTAGCATATATATATATATATATATATATATATATATATATATATATATATATATATATATATTTAATTGTTTTTCTATACATTTTTTTCCTTTTTTTCGTGGCTATTTCGTTTATGGCTTTTCACGCACCTCGCGAAAATTCAAAATCTCTGCTGAATGTCGCTGAATAGGGTGCTCGTCCGAGGATCATCGAATCGTGTCACTTTCGACACGGATTCCTAAAATGAAAAAGGACGTTCCGGCGAGGCTTCAGGTCAAGGTCACTTATTTCCGGAAGTTCGACCTTCAGAATCGTTAGGGGGGGGAGGGGGGGGGGGCTTTTCCGCGAGTATCTCCGGACGTACCGACGAAGAAGAGTCAAAGACGAAAAAAGTTTGCCTCGAGGGGGTAACCTTCGGTGCTGCTCATCGATCGAACATTACGTAATGGCAACAGCTCCACGTGCTTGCCTCCCTGCACGTGCACATATGTTTTTTCTCGGTCCTCCCTATACGTCCTATTTGCTTACATCGAAGTTACAAAAAAGAGAGGAAAAAAGGAGAAAAATAAGAAGTACAAGAATTGAAGTTGGTCGGGACGACGTTCGCGGAGATCCCGCGCGGTCTTTCGTAATGATATCGGTTCTCTGCGCGCGCCTCCTGGGCGAGGAAAGGTGGGGGGAATGTCGCCATCTTGTCCACTTCGCGCGGACGATGGAATGGACGCGTTTCTCCTTTGTCCTTCTTCGTCGCTTCGTTTTTTTTCTCGTTTTCTTTTCGCGTTGCACCACGACTATATATATATATAATTACACGAAGTAGTAAAAACATTTCATGTAATCGTCGAATCTTCAAAAATGCGCTTTTTTACCTATTCTTATTAAATAGGTGTCAAACAATTGTTTGAAAACGTACGTTTAATATGATTATTTTGTAGTCAACAGTTGGTATATTTACGTATCGAACGGATTTTTTATATCCGTTCTCTGTTCTCAAATATTTTGTCAATAATATTTTCATAAAAATATTTGTTTAATAAAACAAAAAATTGACCGATTTGTCGTGGATAAATTGCGAATAATTTGTGCAATTGAATGCAGACACGAGGGCGTTAATTTTTTTCCTAAAAACTTCGCAAGCAATGGGAAATTGCTATACGTCGCAAGCACTTTACAGCCACAAAACATTCAGGGCCATATTCTGGTCATCTTAGATCAGCAGACTATAGAAATGAAGGATTTGTTACAGCTCGATGTACAAACATAATGTTTTTGACGCTATTTACTTCTAAAAGTATATTGCAAAGTACTTAATCATCATAACCTAAAAATTTCTATTTGAAATTTTCGCATTTTTTCAACCTTCTGGTATTATTTTATTACATAATACTTATCTAGCCCATTTTCATTCTTCACGAGGATGAAGCAGCAGAAAAATATTGAAAAAAGGGGTTATACCTTCCCTGTTTGTTCGCAGCAAAAAAGAAACTTCGAAGGGCGAACAGAAAAGAAAAAGAGTAGAAGCCGATTTTTCAATTCCGGTATAGTCAAACATCCGTAATTATTGTTCATTATGTCCATTCATAGAATTATAGTACAAGACATACATCGTGAAAATGTACCGCGCCCATTGACAGCTTCTTTTGTTTACGTCGTGTTTACGCATTGGCAACATCATAAATCGTAGTACGTGATATCACTCAGCTTGTCAAGTGTCAGAAGTGTTGCGAAGCTAGAGACATACGCGGCCTGTTCATAACCTCAAAATCGACCCGAGAAGCTGTCACGTATGAATATCGGTCCAAGTAGAGAAAAAAATTGCTGGATAGGAAAATGATGTACTGAAGCTGTCGAGAATCTGAAAGAAATTTAAAAAATGACAATTTTTCGATATACTAAAAAAAATATTTCATGTTTGAAAAAAATTATGCTGTATCTTGTCTATTCTTAATTCATCTTCGTTGTTAATTATCCTCACAAAGTGGTTTGATGTCTCCGGGCATAATTACCGAATGTGGATACGTAAGTAGCATATGAATTAAAAAAAAATATATATATATACATACATACATACATACATACATACATACATACATATATATATATATATATATATGTATGTATGTATGTATGTATGTATGTATGTATGTATGTATGTATATAATCGTTTTGCTATATACACCACATCCCGTTTTACATCTACGTTTCAATTCTACCGATCGAATTGCCCATTTATCAGGAAATACACGGAGTCAACGGCAGTAGCACCAGTAATTATCGTAAGGGGATAATTTGGTGCGAATCTCAAAAACGTTGCGACGCGAAACCGATCTGCCGGAAGTATATCGATACGCATATGGACGAACGTGGTTGAGCCGGTGACGTCGTCACGCGATAGGTGATTTTTGATATTTTCTCCGAGAGAGAGAAAGAGAGAGAGAGAGAGAGAGAGAGAGAGACCGATTTGCGGAGTTGCACTATGCCACGAGTTTTTCTCCATTACTTTGTAACATCGTTAATATCGGCATAGATCAGCAAGAGTATAGAATGACAAGTATAGCAATGTCTGAGGCTGCATTTACTCGCTGTGTACCATTAATCAGGTTTTATACGCGTGAACACTTGTGTCTCACCGTATACTCGCATGCATAATTAGCATTGAGTCAAGGAAATGCTCTTGCCGCTTATCGGAGCCTTATACCACTCGACACTTTCGGCACGGAAAAGGTTATTTTTTTTATTTTTATTTTTAAAATTAATTCCGCATTATTTTTTCGTTCTCTTTTAATTTAGATCTGTATGACTTGAACATATATATATATATATATATATATATATATATATATATATATATATATACAGGGTGTCCCGGAACCGAATGCGTTCCCTGAAATGGGGGGTTAGGGGTGAAATTCTGAGTCGATTGATATAAGCATATGTGGGTCTCGGATCAATCGCTGATTTATCATTAATTTTTAAAGGCGGGCCAATCAGGCGCGCCGACGTACGCCGGCTCATCGGCGCATCTTATTGGCCCGCCTTTAAAAATTAATAATAAATCAGGGCTTGATCTGAGACCCACATATGCTTATATCAATCGATTCAGAATTTCACCCCCAACCCCCCATTTCGGGGAACACTTTCAGTTCTGGGACACCCTGTATATGTGTGTGTGTGTGTTTATTGGACTTATGGGAAAGAAGAGCGCGCGTGCATAATAAAATATAGCAATATATGAGATACGTTTCGACGAGTTAACTTTTATATCGGACGTGATAATGTGAACGCGCGTCTATATCGTGACACGACACAGCCGCTTTCTCTTCTCCGAGTCTATGGAAATGTAATTATCCTTCATTGAAAGGAACAAAAATGAATTCAAAATTATACACACACACACACACACACACACACATATATATATATATACATATATTGCACAAATGAAAAAGGAGAAAAGAACAAAAAGTGATATATATTTATACCATTTCTTAAATGTAAATTGTATATAAATATAATATAATAAATAATATACGGACTACAATACGGAAATATAATAAGATACGGAAGAATCAAGAAAATAAAATCCCAAGTATATTCTTTATTATATTATCCTTCAAGACTATGTTGAAAAAATAGTCCCAAACGATCGCGTGGATTTATATATTTAAAAAATTACTTCTCTGGAGTATTAAAAAAAAAACATCGCGTCAAAAATATATTTCGAAAATTAGAATAAAATGAAATATTTCGAAAATTGTCGTGATAAATGTTTTATAATTTATACCATAAAAAATATATTTATACCTATATTTTATTTTCAGGCGAGCCGATTGCAAAGTTTCGATGCCAAAAATAACGATGATATCCGACCAATTTCATTTAATTTTTCGTATTTTAAGCCTCCTGGTGTTTTTTTTGTTACTCCAGTACGTGTATATAGTTATATATTTAAAAAATTTGTGTTTATATATTTAAAAAATTACTTCTCTGGAGTATGAAAAAAAAAAATATTGCGTCAAAAATATATTTCGAAAATTAGAATAAAATGAAATATTTCGAAAATTATCGTGAAAAATGTTTAACAATTTATACCATAAAATATATATTCATACCTATATCTTCTTTTCATACGAGCCGATTGCAAAGTGTCGAATCCGACCAATTTCATTTAATTTCTCGTATTTTAAGCGTCCTGGTGTTTTTTTTTTGTTACTCCAATACGTGGTTGTGACGAAAGGGGACGAAGTATTGCGCGTACGATGCAACGAACGATTGTGCTCGAGTTGTGGAGGTCGGGAAGTCGAGTGATTCGTAAGGGAAACTAAAGAAAAATTCACCCGATAGGATTAATTGCAGCGTTGAGGGTGCCAAAATTATTGAGGGGATATACTGTTAAAGCTCCAGGCGGTGTGAAAGATAAAGTAGCGAGGAAAAATGAATTCATTTATTATATTGTGGGAAAAAAGAACTCATTCTATTGAAAAAAAAAAATTAATTGCTTCACTATTTTGTGGAAAAATGGAATTATTCTTGATTTTGCGGACAAAAAAAATTTATTTATGATTTAGTGGACAAAAAGTATTAATTACTTGGTGGGAAAAAATTAAGGTAATTCTCCAGATAAGTGACTTTTCCGAAAAATGAGCCTAAAATAATTTTTTTATTCTCTCATTCATTGGGTTATAAATGATGATATTCAGTCGAGGGAAGCTGAAATTCACCCCCCTCGCCCCCATAAAAAGTTATGGGGTTTTGAAGTTCGCGGAAACACGTGATAAAATAGGGCATTTTTGACCATTTTCACGCCTATATTGGGCTTTTTTTCAGTATGGTTTGGTTTTTGAAAAATTCAAAATTAATTTTAACGATTTTTGCTTGTAAAAAAATTATTAATGAAAAATGTCAGCTTCCCCCGACTGAATATTATCATTTATAACCCAATAAATGATATTTTATCGGAGAAATCGCATAATATTTTGGGGAAAAGTCACGTATCCAAAGAATTACGAAAATTAATTAATTATTTCGTGAAAAAAAAATCAATTGATTTATTCCTTCGTGTGAAAAATGAATTTATATATTATTTTGTTTTTAAAAAAATGCACTCAAATGTGCCGTTTGGGTGTCGTCTGATGGCGAAATTTCGATATACTTTTCTACGACGTCACTAATATCGAATGGAGAAGAGTCGTCGTTTGGCCAATAAGGCGATTGTTTCGGCTCGGAGTGTCGAACGCGTTTTAAAAAGACGCGTGGTGTGGAGTCTCCGTGTCGCAATCGGCGAGAACACAACCGCCGGAGAAGTGCCACGAGATCGGTCTGGCGAACAGCGAGAGCCTTAGAGGAGATTAACACACCGAGAGCTCGTTAGTTTGTAATTAAAATGTTTTTTTTTTTTTTTCGGGCCCTCGGCCTCCCGTCGGTAACGAGACATCGATGCGTTTATATGGCAAATCGGGGCTATTCAGGGAATGCACTGAAATTTTCGACGCTACCGATCTCGTGATGTCTTCATAATAGATTTTTTTTTGGCTTTTTTTTCATTACCCAATTTTTTAATGATAATCACATTGAGATTCGGATCTAAAAGTTTGGACTTTTGTTGAATATCGAATTGGGAAAGAATATCAGGGCTCAATTTATCTTACATTCAATTAAAGACAAATATATTAATCCTTTGACTGTGACAAATATGTGGGCATAAAAAAAATATTTAAAAATTATAAAATAAAAATGATTACTCAATGAATTGAAAATTGTAATTGAAATATTTAAAAATTATATGAATTGAATTGAAAATTGAATTGAGTATGAATAAATTGAAAATTGAAAATTGAAATATTTAAAAATTATAAAGTAAAAATGATTACTCAATGAATTGAAAAAATTGGTAATTCTTTAGATAGGTGACGTTTGCGAAAAATGAGCCTAATATTATTTGTTGCTATTTTTTTCTTTTATTGGGATATAAATGATGATATTCAGTCGGGGAAGCTGAAATTTTCACCCGCCTCATAAAAAGTTTTCAGTTTTGAAGTTCGCGGAAACCCGTGACAAAAGAGGGCATTTTTTGACATTTCGACGCCTATATTGGACTTGTTCGTGATTTTGAAAAAATCGAAATGATTTTCTCTCGTGAAAAATTCGTTAATGAAAAATGTTAGCTTCCCCGGACTGAATATCATCACTTATAGCCCAATAAATGATATTTTATCGGAAAAATCGAATAACATTTTTCGGAAAACCCACTCATCTAAAAAATTACCAAAAAGTTAATAAAAAATATCAACTACGTTATTTTTTTTTTTTCAATTGCCATCATCTTGAATTACTGCAATAATTACTGTAAATAGCAGCCATTAATCCGCAACTCTCGAAAAAAAATTTCCCATCATTGAAGAACAAAAGGCATTATTTCCAAAGAAATGACATAATTAAAAATAATGACATTAAACAAAACATCGTTTGTGAAAAACAAGGTAAAACAATTAATATTTTCTTTGACTCGGAGTGTCCGAGGTACCGGAAGTCAAGGGCGTTTCAGTCAGATTGCCGGAAGCAGGGTGGGGGGATGTTAGCGGCGTCGCACACGGAAAATTCACATAACCCTCCCAGATATTCTAGGAATAGTCGCTTTACATTTTTGCGTTCGCCAAGCAAGCCTCGATTCGTGTGGCAATCGCGTATGCGCTGTCTTTTTTTTTCCCGTCAGAAAACGCTGCGTCACGGGTTGAAAGAGAATCCCCACCGCTCGCCCTCTTCTTGCCCCGAGTACTCGCTCGTAGATGGGCCTACGCACACAACGCGAGGTTGAACACACACACGTACACACAAGGCACACACACACACACACACGTACACACAAGGCACACACACACACACACACACACACACACACACACACACAAGGCACACACACACGTACACACGTACACACACGTACACACACACACACACACACACACACACACACACACACACACACACACACACACACACACACACACACACACACACACACACACACACACACACACACACACACACACACAAAATACGCATTACAAATAGTTGGTTTGGCGTTTCTTCCATTTTTTCTTCGAATTTTTCCCCTGGTGACCAAAAAAAAGGTTCAATCGAAAAAGAAAATAACGAAAAAAATACCGGCTTGCGGACTGAAACGTTCATCGCCGCGTCCCTAAACTATTAAGTCGTCAATATTTGCCATCGCTTTTAGCGCTCTATTATCATAAACAAATAGTACCATTTGTTTGGCGGAAGGATGGGCGAGGTGGGAAAAAAAAATCGAATGATCGCGGGACTTTAGGGAACTCGTCAATACACACGTGCTATATGTGTGTGTGTGTATACACACACACACACACACACACACACACACACACACACACACACGTGTGTGTGTGTGTATGTATATACATATGTATGTATATACACACACACACGTATGTGTGTGTGTGTGTGTGTGTGTGTGTGTGTGTGTGTGTGTGTGTGTGTGTGTATGTATATACATATGTATGTATATATACACACACACACACGTATATGTGTGTGTGTGTGTGTGTGTATATTTATACACTAGGCAAAAGAATTAAAGGATATTGAAAAAGTCCGCCAATTTTAGGGTCATTTTCAAATAGCTGTAACTCCTCGAAAAATGGTCGTACAGCAAAATAGAAAAAAAGCAAATTGAAGTCGTGAATCTTTAGTTTTGAGATCTTGAGCTCAAACATTTTTTACATCAGCCAATTTTTAGTAGCCATAAAAAAAAACAAAGTGAAAAAATTTTTAAAAATTTTTGCTCATCTTTCACAGTCTGCACGGACTTTAATACATTTTTTTGCATGATCGGATTGAAAGGATCGTCTAGCTGGATTCTTCCCCTTTGATTTCAGCGGTGGGAGAGCTCTGTACGATTTTTTCTCGCTGAGTTATCGATGTTCAAAGCAAAAATGACACTTTTGACTTTGATGACTGATTACTCGGAGACTAATGGTCGCACAGAAAAAAACCAGAGGGTTTCGGAAACTTTGAAGTATGCTCTATAAGATGCTTTTGTCATTTTTTTATCAAGATATTTTTTTTATGCGGGAAAATGGATTAAAAAAAAAACGTGAAAAATGGCATATTTACGAATATTCTTTTAACTAAGGATTATTTTGCTAATATCGAATAGATAAAAGAAAATTCGGTTTTTTTATGACCACAAAGTATCCTAAAAAAGCCCTCAAAAGTCTAAAACCCTGCGATTTTTTTTTCATTGGGTTCCCAATGATCGAAATTGTGGTTTTTGCCAAAAATCGGTTAAAGGCTTAATCTACCACCTTTTATTCGTCTTTTGAGAATCACAATTTTTTTTGGCACTGATCCGAATTTCCGGTGCTAAAAAATGTTGATTGTTGAACAACGGGAACAAATTTTTGTTTAATGAAAAAAAAAATTAATTAAAAAAAATCGAAAAAAGTATCTATATAGATACTATATATATATATATATATATATATATATATAGTATCTATTTTGCGACTTTTTTTCGATTTTTTTAAATTAATTTTTTTTTCATTAAACAAAAATTTGTTCCCGTTCAACAACCAACATTTTTTAGCACCGGAAATTCGGATCAGTACCAAAAAAATTGTGATATATATATATATATATATATATATATATATATAAGAATACCTAATCGAGAAATTATTTCGCGGCATCAAAAATGGCCGTGACTGGTTAAAAATCAATTTGTTATTTTTTATTAGTTTATTTGGTGCATGTGCGGTAGGAACTACCTGGAACTCCTATATTGGTAGGAAAGTGTAGCACGCCCCGGGGACACCCTGTCGACCTTGCCAGAGGTCAATCGCGTGACCTTGACCAGGTCACGGGAGCTAGGTGGGCAGGGAGGGTCGAGTGGGGGAAAGAAGAATTGGGCGATGAACCGAACATCGAATAAACGAAAGATAAAGCGTGCTTTGTTTTTGCTTTTATTTTCTCTTTCCGTTTTGACGTCTCTTCGACGCCGGTTGAGCGAGCGCTAATTGTGGCGGGGGGTCGAAATTCGTGATTTTGCAAATGAAAGATTGTTATTGTATTTTTTGGATTTTTTTTACTATTATCATTATTAACTATTCATTTTGTAAGGCGAAATTCCGGCATGAATTATTATTATTTAGTTTCATTTTTTGATTAATTATTAATTTGATCAATATCAATATTGTTAGAGACCTGAGGCGATTATTATTAACTATCATAATTGTAATAAATTGTAATTCATAATAATAATGAGAGCCCTACCCTAATTATTGCCATCATTATTAGTATTATGCTTTTATGATTACAAATTAATGATGTTAGTTCACTAAATATATTCATAATTGTTATTAACTATTCATTTTGTAATGCGAAATTAGCCGTGGCTTATAAATATCATTTAAGACGGAATGACACCTCATCACGGTCGGTATGGTAGAACAATTATAGATACCCAAAAATCTCTGAAACAGCTCTTCAGATCCCGTCGAAACTTTGCCAAACGACGTCAAAAAGATAGAGGAACAGCTGTCTGCCCCTCAAATTTTCTGGGTTTGAGAAAAAGAACATAGATTGACTTATGATAAGCCAATCTACATTTTTTTTCTCAAATTCAGAAAATTTGAGGGGCAGACAGCTGTTTGTCTATCTATTTGACGTCGTTTGGCAAAGTTTCGACGGGATCTGAAGAGCCGGTTCAGAGATTTTTGGGAATCTATAATTGTTCTACCATACCGACCGCGATGAGGTGTCATTCCGTCTTAATAATATATATGAAGCATTCCACACCAAGTGAAACACTAAAAAATCATGTGATTTTTTAATGGGCTCATAATTTTTTTTTTAAGTTTATTCGAATGTCAAAAGCAACTACGTTTTTTTTTCGATTTTTAAAATGGATTTTACACTCAAATTTGGATGCCGGGAAATTCTTCTCGTTTTTTTTTTTCGATTCATTATACTCAAAAAGTGATGCATGGTACAAAAAAAAAACGTCGAAGAAGAAAACTTAGGTTTTCGAATGTACTTCTCAATAATATATGTTTCGTAACTGTTAAGAATTCTGCTAATGTATTTTTCAACGAAATAAGGTAAAAGTAATTTTTTTCGTCAAGTTCGCCCACTTTTATTTTTTTATAAATTTGAGAGAACTTTCGATGATGTCATAACAAACCAGAGAAAAATTGGTATGATGGAGAATTCATATCTTCCAATTATTTTTTACGGTTAATTGATGAAGAATTTTATCGAACCATGGATATTGAATATCGATCATTGTTTTAGGCACAACAGTGGATTGCGATGAATATTTAGTGTTATCTAGAACCATTTTGTCTCCCTCCTTTCAATTCAATTATAGTTTTGTTTGTCTGTCTCGAAATTTTTCATTTTTGAATATTTTTATCGTTAAACAATGAGTAAATCATAATATGGTTAGTCTACTAATACTAATATATATATATATATATATATATATATATATATATATATATATATATATTACCGATGAGAAAACCATATCGAATAAAAAAGTATCGAATCGTTTTGACCGAGTTATTCGGCAAAATCTATTGTATTAGCATTGAGAGTGAGCAAACCAGATCATTCAACAAACGAGAAGCAAGATTTCTTTTTGATACGAGAATAACGCTACGAGAACCGGTGGGTAAATGAAAAATTTCGAGGCAGACAAACAAAACCATAATTGATTTGAAAGGAGGAGTACAAAGTGATTCTAGATAACACTGAATATTCGTCGCAATCCACTGTTTTGCCTAAAACAATGGTCGATATTCAATATCCATGGTTCGATAAAATTCTTCATCAGTTAACCTTAAAAAATAATTGGAAGATATGAATTCGTCATCATGCCAATTTTTCTGTGGTTTGTTATGACATCAACGAAAGTTCTATCAAATTTATAGAAAAATAAAAGTGGGCGAACTTGGCGAAAAAAAAAATTAATTTTACCTTATTTCGTTGAAAAATACATTAGCGGAACTTTTAACAGTTACGAAACATGTATGATTGAAAAGTACATTCGTAAACCTAAATTTTCTTCTTTGACGTTTTTTTTTGTACAATGCATCACTTTTTGAGTATAATGGATCAAAAAAAATCCAGAAAAATTTCTCGGTATCCAAATTCGAGTGTAAAATCCAATTAAAAAATCGAAAAAAAATGGTATGTGCTTTTGACACTCGAACGAACTTAAAAACAGATTATGAGCCCATTTAAAAATTACATGATGTTTTAGTATTTCACTTGGTGTGGGATGCTTCATATATATATATATATATGTGTGTGTGTGTGTGTGTGTGTGTGTGTGTGTGTGTGTGTGTGTGTGTGTATATATATATATATATATATATACTATGCGAAAAAATCTCTGCAGATATCTACGCGAATTTTTTGCTGCAAACTATCAGGAATAAAAAAAAAGGTTATCCGACACGTTGACAAATCGTTATATTTGTCTTCGAACAACAATTCTGGTCGTGTGTAACGGAATGCGAAAACGACACGCTAACACAACTAGGAGGGTTTCCAATTTTTCAACGTTTTTTTTCCTTCAATCGTTTTCCATTCTTAATGAGCGATCCTTTTTTAAAATTTTGCACGACTGAAAGCAAAAAAAAGCTTACGCTTTTGTTTTTTTTTTGTACGAGTAGGTTATAATTTCGTCGCGAAAATGGAGGGTGCAAAAATGTCGCTGGAGAATAACAAAACAAGAATCAACTCGACGATTCGTTATCTATTAGTCGGTATCGAATGAAAAAAAAAAACCGGTTCAATGATAAAATCGAAAAAGAAGAGGAAAATTTTGAACATTCGGAAAAAAGAAATATTCTTGATAAAAATGAATCTTCGTAGACGCGTGACCCGGAGTGATGAAATAAAAAGTAGAATTAAAAAATTTGCGTGTCAATAGGTGATCGCGAAAAGTCGCTCCGGCGAAATTGCACTCGACCACGTCACTCGCGTGTCTCAGGAACCTCGTCGTCTATGATTTTTTTGTTAGTTGGTGCAACGCCAAAAACATCGCGAGTGGGTAAATTCGGTGAAATTATTCGTGCAAGTTTTTTGCCCCTCGAATGCATGCGTTATTCATAATCGATATTCACGCTTGACGATTAATCCAAAGATCGTAAGAAGATGAAGATATAAAAAAGAAGAATTTTTTGTTACGCATTTTAAGGCTCGCTGCGTAAACGTAGTCCCAAAAAGTGTGTGCATTTTTATTTTCCTTCTATTCGTGTTCATTTATTTACCGATTGATTTTTTGTTTAGTTCGCATTTATTTATTTGTAATCGAAGAAAATTATTTTTCGGCTTTCCTCTACTGTCGTTTACTTATTTTGATTTTACACGCATATTGTTTGAATTTCTATTCGCATATATTTGCATGTGCATTGAAAATGCACTTTTCAGATATACATACGGAAAATTGATCTAAGGTTAATTGGATGTGGCTGAATCGAATGGCGATAATAACTTTGCAATCAACCCCCGAGAAAATGGTGAAAAATGTTTAATTCGGAACCTAATAACTTTATTGAAAAATATGCCAAACAAAAGTTGTTTGGGAATAAAAGTACGTAAAAAAGTATTGAACGTTCATCTTCGTATCTTCAAAAATAAGGGAGAAAAAGAACGAAAAACCATTCAATTGGGGGACGAAAACCTCGAAGTTAAAAAAATAAAAAAATATCAAATTCGTATATATCTCGGTTTTTTAAAATTACATATTGCTTCAGTAAGAGTTAATCTAATTTTCTACAGATTTTTTGTATTTTTATTTATTGTATAAGTATTGAAAAATGACGACTGAACATTGACAAAACTGGTTGAGGATCACTGTCAGAAAGAGACGCACTATATGGCTATGCCGTTCGCACTCATAGGAGGTTCTTTCTTCGTTCCGCCGAGCATGCGCGCAACGCGCTCCAGCGAAAATTTTACGTCCCTTACACTCCCAGTGGTGCTTCGGCTGCAAAGCGACTTTGTCTTGCACACAAGTTTTCAATCGTCTTTTTCTCACTCATTTTTGAAGATACAAAGACGAACGTTCAATAATTTTTTATGTACTTTTATGTTCCAAACAACTTTCGTTTAACATATTTTTCGATAAAATTATTAGATTCCGGATTAAACGGTTTTAACCCTTCGAGTGCACACTGGGTCGTTTTGACCGTACGTATTTAGTATTTTTCAACGTATACCCCACTTTGAACGAATGTTTTCCCATTTAATTTTCGTTTTCGTCAAAAAAATAAATTTAGGGCCATTAAGTATAAATAATTTACTACAAAAAACGTCTCTACGAAAAAAAAAAACAAAAAATGCATATTTACCGGAATACAACGATTTGAAAATCGCCTTGGGTCAGATTGACCCAAGATGCACTTATAGGTTGGCGGCGCAGGTGTGCGCTCGACGGGGTAAAAAAATGTCCTAAAAAAATTGTAGGTCTGCGCTGTTGATGAAATCTCGGAGATGGATAATCCGAAACAAAAAAAAATCAAACGGTTTTAGATTCAGAATCGCTATAGCGCATATCATACGATTTTCGATTGCAAAAATAACAAAATGGCGGACATTTTTCGAAAAAAACGTGTTTGTTTTTACCGTCTCGGGCAAAAAAAATAGTAAATATAAAAAATCGAAGAGATCCTCGATATGCGCTATAGCTATAGTTGCAAAGAGTATGTGGTTCAAATTTCGTAAGAATCGGTTCAGTAATTTCGAAGATGTTCTCCACAAACCGTCGAAAAACGTTGTTTCCAGAAAAACGCGTTTAAAGTTTGTCTAGGTTACATAAAAACATGATTAAAAAAAAATTTAATTATTAAGTGTAACAACTGTTATATTATTATCTATAATATAATTTAATTTAAAAAATTCATGAAAATAGCCTTTTTTAGCTCCTAAAGTGAGAAGACCCCTTAACATAATCAAAGTATTTATTGATTTATTTACGTATCCATTTATTCATTTTTTTTCTCCATTTCTCGACGTCTACGAGCCAAAACTCAAAAACGCGTAGCGCCTCTAGTCGATTTTACGCAAGCGCAATGACGAAGCACTGCATCGTATCTATCCGCGCTGTCACTCTACCAGCGAGTGCCGTAACGCCTGCGTGTTATCATTGATATCGTGTATAACACACAGCACACGTGCTCGATAACGGAAAAACAATTCACATATTGCAATCGGTATTGCGATCGATTAAAAGGGAAGAAAAAAAATGATACTTTGCAAGCAAATACGACCGAACGATAATATTTTTCATATACCTATAATTGTTCGTTCTCGAAGGAGCACTCGAAAACACTCGAATCGGTACTCGAATTTTATCCCCTTATCTTTTCGGCTATATAAATCATTTTCCCCCGGCTTGTTACGTCGGGATTTTTCAAAACTCAATTTATCGTGCAAATATGAGTGGCACTTTGTTTTATCAACCTGTTGTTCAGTCACAATAATGATAATAATATTATACATATTATTATGATAATTTTAATTATTACTTTATTGTTATAATTTTAATAATTACTTTGTTCTATTGTTATGGACAAATTATTACTGCATAGTGATCATAATAGCGACAACCATGGATGTACATTATCATGTCGATGTATCCACGTCAAGTATTTCCATTGGATTGCAACACTTGTGAAAGTTTTATGAATCTCGAATATCTACGGAGGCGCTCGTGTGTCGCATCTTTTTTTTTGGCCGAGCGAACGGACATTTTAATAGCCCGGTAATTAATTCTCGCGGTGTTTAAATATCTGCAAAAAAAGAAGGCAAAAAGATCGGCTTCGTACGTCAAACGTATATATAGGAATTTTTTTTTCGAACGTCGACGAGACTTTTGCCATACTCGTCTTCCTATTTATTCAGTAGATTTTTTTTCGAGAATATTTCGTCTTTTTTTTCCGTCCATGAGACGAATCCGTCGCGAATTTTGAAAAGCCCCCTTAAGCTTGAGGGTGTTTCGAAAATGCTATCTACTTTTCGGATATCGGGAATACCCAACCTGGGGTGTTTCTCGTTCGACTTCCGGCGAACAATGATCATAGGATCGCGTTTGGCTTTTGAAACGCTGATGATGTACTCGTTACGTTTTGTCAACGAGCCAAGGATGGATTTACGACGGAAATAACCGAAATTCCACCTTGGGTGGACCTCCGTTGAAGTGAACAATCTTAAGGTGCGCGAACAATCGTTTGGAGCACGTACCTGCCAAGCCCATTCTCAAGTTCGAATCCACAGTCTTCCCGATTCACCCAAGGATCACCCAAATTTTCGCTGGCCAAAGTTTTTCCAATGAAAACGCGTGCACGGGGAAAAAACCGAAGAACAATCTCATACACGACCGAGCCAGCGCGCTCTACCGGTTGAAAAAAGCTTGGAAAACAACGCCTGTGCAGCACTCGGTCGGTAATGCAGAGGGGTCAGTGCGGCGCTTGACCTGGATTGCAGCAATAAACAAATTGAACCGATCGATGATACGCCCGGAGAGAAATGTGTAAACGTCGTTAACCGACGCTGCAAATTATCATCCCGCTTTCAGCTGACACTCCAAAAACAGTTGCTATCGAGTCTTATCAGCACTCGGCATTCCACTCGACTTGCATTGTCTTTGTGGCTGTAGAAGCAGTATAATCAGGCAAAAGAGTCATCGCATTGTTCGGGCCTTTGTTGTTCCTGCACTCCTCGATGCCTGGAATATTCAATGGCACCCTGGAATCCGACTGTCCGATTTCATGTTCTCATCAGGCCCTTCATTCAAATTCAGCTGCAAATTAGAAACTGATTGTCCGTTTTGATGTCAATCGGGCCCTGCCGCCTGGAAGATAGAGCTGCAAATTCCAATCAGATTGTCCGTTTCGACGTCTTCGTCAAATGGACCTAAGGTAACTGAAATGGATGAGCTGAGGCCTCCTAGTTATCTTCCCAATGCCTCCAACGATTCAGGGCTGCCGGTAGTCCACATGGATTGGATCCAATCTTGGATTGAACCAGTGACCAATCACCCATTGACGTCCTATACATTTCCGTTAGCCTGAGAGTTTTCGGTTCTGCGGTCACGGAAGCCAACCAAGCTGTCTATTGGATGGGCCATTGGGGGTGTTATCTTCAGATTGCACATGCCTAGAGTCTCCTGTTTGTCACGCAGCGAGAGACTGCAGCGTTGGAGGTGTTCGGTGAGCCGGTATCACCGACCGAGTTGACCCTAGTCGCCTCTGGTTAAGGTCCCTCAGCGTTTTGCGTTCGTGTAGTTGTCGACTGGCGAGAATAGTGCCTTGGTACTTGCGTTGCTCCGATACGCGCGCACATACGTACACATGTGCGTCGCTTGATTAGGCCTGGCGGTCGTTTCCGTGGGTGATGATCATCGTCTCCCACCAACGAGACACCGCCGACGCGTATTGCCCTGCCACATCGTGACAATATCTATAGCGCACAGAGATCAACCGCTCGGCGAGAGCAACGATTGCCAGTCGTAACGCGGCCGGAACCGAGGGAGGAGAGCAATAATTTCAAGCCACCGGAAAGATCAGATCGAAGATTGATTCTCGTGCTGGCGGTTAAAGACACGTGGGAACGATGAAATCGATGCTCGTATATAGGACCGGTATACGCGCGGCGCTTCGGCACACACAGACACATACACATACACACACTGGCACACTTAACCAGGCTCATTCGAGCGCCCAGTGACGACTGGGAATCAGCTGTAAACGTACGCACGTTTTGCGCCGAGCCAGTCCGTGAGGCTCGATCGGGGAGAGGAGGCGGGAACGATGATCGCGACATCAAGACCAAAGCTACCAGCGAAAGATATATATATATATATCTATATATATATATATAAAGAGAGAGAGAGCGAGCAAAAGTGTGCTGTCTCAAGAGTGGGGTTACGTTATCCCCACAAGGCACTTTCCCAACGTCCAGGCGCGAGTAACTGATACGTGGATGTGAATGCGTGCGGATATACTCGCAGACTTCATAATGTATCCACCGCCTATCAATGTTCTGAACCCTCCAAAGGCTTGTCTGCCGTCTTTGGACTCAGGCTGAATAGGTCTCACCATTAAGTGGGAAAGTTGTGTCCTTCAGGGTTCCTTTGGTGATTTCCGGCTGGGTACCAATGGTGGTATGTCGTTAGGAAGTGTCCAGGTTATACCACATCTGCCCCCTGCTGAAATGATCGGATCATTCTTCTAGATGGGCCAGGTTCTGGACAACCTACCGCCTAGTTATTTCAAGCCAGCTGGTCCTGAGGATGCTGTACATTGGGCCAGGTACCAGATGTCTTTCGCAATTGAAAGGGGGAGAGTTTGTTTAGATGCGCGTTTTAATTTCTTGCTCATTTGAAATGGCAGGCTGAGTCGATGCGCAGTAACGGCACAAAATGGATGGGGATCCAGATGGGAAGATCTTTACGGAGAAGTGTGCCGGTCCGTACGAATTTGGATAATTGCCACTGGGAATTTCACGGTCGACCAGTGTATTATCGGAATGCCAGTTGTCTTGTTTTCTCCGCGAACCCCCCCAACCCTACAAACGGCCGATACCAGTTTCGCGTGCGCTGGCGCAGTAACCAAAATTATTCCGTATCTACGAGAATCCCGGCAGGATAATTTATACGACTGTTGTAATGGTTGACATCCACTTATACGCCGAGGATTCGGGTCGGCGAGGAGAAAGGTTGAGCAGCATGGTGGAATCGAATGATGGGTTTTTTTTTCGAAATGCATAGATCGATCCGGAATGGATAGACACCAGGCAGGGTCCAGCAGAACCCAAACAAACTGAAACAACGAACTGAAATTAAAAGGAACCCTAACTATCAACTCTAAGTTGATGATTACCGTCGGTCGGCACTTAACTGGAAGAATTGCCGCCTTTCCTTTCCGAACTCAAACAACCCCAATCAAACCAACGTCCAATTGATTATCGGCGTCTGCCAAGAATCAAATGGAGGTTGTTTAAGGCAAACTGAAGCTTCTGCACTTGGATATGGAACAACTGGTATGTTCTTGAAACAGCAATCGATTGGCCGCGCCATGTGGAAGTCTCCAACTTCTAGTTCATGGCATGTTCCTACGGCTAGATGAGCCAGTGCGCTTCAACCGTTGATACCGATCAGTATGCCAGTTCCCTGGAACCCATAGTTATTGGGTGTCCCCAAGAAAATTGGATTTCAGTCATGATCCAAAATGCAGCACCGGTGTGGCGGATGGGCGATTGTTTGGTGATGACATGTGTTCCCCCAAGGTTTGGCAAGTTTGGCAAGCTGATGATTAGCGTCCGTTGAGCCTCAACTGGAAGAATTCCCACCTTTCCTGAACCAACATCCAACTGACCATTGGCGTCTGCCGAGAATGAATAGGAAGTTGGTTCAGACAAGCTGGAGATTCTGCACTTCGATCTGAAAGAGCTGGTACTTTCTTGGGACAGCAATCGGTTGGCCGCGCCTTGTGGAAGTCTCAAACTTCTCCATAGCATTTTCCTCCCCCTAGCTGAGTATGCCACTTCTCTGGAACCCGTAGCCATTGGGTGTCCCCGCGAAAATAGGGTTTCAGTAAACATCCAAACTGGAGCACCCGTGTGGCGAATGGGCGATCGTTTGGTGATGACATGTGTTCCACAAAGGTTCGGCAAGCCGCCAAACTGCTTTTGCCTCGGAATCAATTGGCTGGTCGATCGCAATCGCCTGTCCTGAATCCCTGGGCGATAAAATCATCGTCTAGCCCGTTCTAGGCTAGTCATGCCGACCTTACCGAGATTCTCGACTCGTTAGCGCGCTTATACGATCGTTCGCTAACGAACCTTGCGTACGAGACAGACAAACGGAAATCCATTATTATATTCACCGCTGAGCGATCTTGTTATAAGGTGAACGGAAATGGTGTCCTTGCGCTCGCCGCATTCGGTCGATCCATCTAGGCAGCAGTGTAGAGATCGGGACGTCAATTAAATCTGTTTTGGGGTTGGTACGCTCGATTCCTTGAACACTCGGATCACTCGTGGTGTTCGCGACCGCGCCAACGGGCGATATCGAACAAAGCACATTGCCGAATGAGAGACAGAGTGGAGAGCCGCAAATGCGACAACGCGCTGAGTCAGTTTTTTTGCGATAAATAACGCGCGCGCGCGCGCGCAACCACGAGTGCTCTTGTTCCAGGCTCTGACGGACAACGATGACAAGCGCAGGCAAATGATTCATATCAAATATTGCCGGACAACGAGAAAAAAGAGCGTTGTCAACTCGTAGCGATGTCTGGTCCCGCCATTTGGGTGTTGGTCTCTTTTTACCCCTGCGGCAATATCAACGAGGAATAGGGGGCATACGAGTTTACTTAGGTTAGTTAAGTTTCGCTTGTTACGGTCTTTTTTCCTTCGTTAGGGTTTGTCGGGGTTGCTTCCTATAGAAACCCCATGCCACTGGATGATCCCCATCCAGGCGGATCACAAAGTCATCCCGTATGAAAACATGGCATTCCGAATTTGTCTGAACACCGATACCATGATCTCCCGGGAGGAAAGGGGGGGCGGAGGGGGTTGGCCCATGGTGAAAACTCATATGACGCAGGGGAAGTTGGGGTAACGAAGGTCACTCGATACTCGGGTCGTGTTGGGATTTGTTTGTTTGGGTTTTGGGTGGAGGCGGTTGGCCTATGGTGAAAACTCATATGACGCAGGGGAAGTTGGGGCAACGAAGGTCACTCGGTAATCGGGTCGTGTTGGGATTTGTTTGTTTGGGTTTTGGGTGGAGGGGGTTGCCCTGTGATGAAAACGCATATGATGCAGGGGAAGTTGGGGCAACGAAGGTCACTCGGTAATCCCGTCATCTTGGGATTTGTTTGGGTCCTCGTTAGAAATGTTACCGATGACCTTCGGCGGCTCCCCAAGGTCAATGATGTCAAATTTTCGCAGGGGTCGCGAGTATTAAAAAAAAACAATGTAAAATTCGTAAATCAAAACAGGCGAGAAATTTAAAATGCATAACTCGCTACTCCACATTTAGTGACAGCCCGTTGGCGCAATTATTATTCCACTTGTGTCGTTTCAATAACATCGGTACGTTCATGGAAAATATGCGGAAACGCGAGAAGTAGCGAATATTATTGCACATCTCCCTGCTTCGCTTCGAGCAGAGAAAAAAAAATATATTTTTTTTTTGCAAATAATAAAATTGACGAGTGGTAATCAGCTCGTGTATTTTTTTTTATTGCTTTGACGACAGAGGTCGCGGGAGCAGCTCGGGGGATACGTACATGTGCGAGCGTGAAATTGCCGTGTTTGTGGAAGATTCGCGAGGCTGTGTTTCCTATCGATTTCTCGCCTCGACACGACACGATATATCGAGGGGAGCGAGAAAATTATAACGAGTACGATTAACGGATCGAGTGGAAAGATTCGACGAGTTCGAAGCCTTTTTTTTGTCCGTTGTACGCGTCGACCAGTATGATTCTAACGCATATATAGAACGAACGAGCTCGTTACTACTCAATGCGAGAATATTGCGAATGAGACTGCATTGCCGGGATTTCGACGAGCTATCGATGCAACGACATGTGTACGGTAAATGTTATCCAATGGACGAGTTGATTTTTCCGCGGTGATTAACTCTTATCGCTTTTGACAATTAATTATTTATTCGATACTTTTTAAAATAAATTCTGTCAAGTCAATTAATATATAAAGAATTTTGGATATTTTTTTTTGTTTATTAGCATTTAATAGTTTTAGATAATTCTTATTAGTTTACTGATCTTTAATATTTTTGGATCATTTTTAATAAACCTATTGATATGCAATATTTTCAGATAATTTTTAGTAAGTATTTTCATATTTAACATTTTTAGGTAATTTTTGTTAACGAGGTTGCAACGTAAGCCACAGTCCAAGATTAAATTAAAAAAATATATATGTTATCGCCTAGACTATATTGAGTCGGTAGGAATTTTTTGAATTTTTTTTCACCCCAAAATACTGGATATAAAAAATAGTTTGATGTTATTCATTTTACGTGCGGTTAGATGGGCAAGACGTTCACGCTACAGCCGATGTAATTTTTCTCGCTATTTAGCACCAATATAAATCATTTCTAACAACGGATTAACGCAAATTAAACCTTTGTAAACATTTAGAGAAAAAAAAGCCATCTCGCCCATCGTAAAGCGTATATATTTAATAGTAAACCATCGAGGTTTGATGAAAGATTACGAATCTTGGCTGGCGAATGAAGAGCATTGCTGCCAACCTCAATATTCACGAAGTTGCCATGTCTTGGCAACACGTAATATTAATTAATTACGTGTTAATTAATATTACATTATTACTTTATGGTAATAATGAACAATAGCGTGGAATAAATATCAATCGGCATAATTATAAATTACTAAAAAAATAATTCTGAGTTGAATGAAACATTCGCGGTCGCAGTTTTTAAATAGTAATCATCGATAATGTTTAAGTTGGTAGTGGCACAACATTTTTTCTTATTGACGTAATAAAAATATAAAAATGCATAATTTAATTATATATTTTATTCAAGAATTAGCATCTACGGAATAAATCTATACCTTGTATGAATTTTTTTGAGGTACGTTGGAAAAAAATTTCATAGATGATATTCAATATTTATAGATAATTTTTACTAAGGTAATTAATATTTAATAGTTTTAGATAATTTTTTAAAAGTTTATTGACTAAGTTTTAAGTGATTACGGGAGCTTTCCAGTGTGAAATTTTCAAAAAATCGATTTTTTTTTGCTTTATCGAATAGTATACACTCTTCCGAATATTCCCTGAAATTTTCATGCCGAAATTCAGATTATTTCGGTTACTGTACAGCATTTCTTGGAAGAAGGCAACGGAGCAAGGCAACGGAGGCAAACTTTGAACGCGTTTTTCTCGAAACAGCATTTTTCAAAACGGTGTCCAACTTGGAGGGCAGAGTTTTAAAGCTATCGAGTTGAATTTTTTACACAATATTCTTAACGTCATTGTTTATCGTGCTATGGAAGCTTTTTTTTTTGACATCTTCCTATTTTTTTGTAAAAAAAACTGCCAAAAAAATGCTAAAATCGATACTTTTTGTTCAAACCGGAGCCATTTTTGCAAAAAAAAAAAAAAAGCCTCCATAGCACGAAAGCCAATTATATACCGATCAATAATCTTTTTGTGTTTTTTGTTTCAGATCAAAATTGTGACCCCCAACGTGGACACCACATCCAAGTGCATTTTCTGCAACAATTGTTTCATCATTTTTATAGATATTAATTAATAAATAAATCGATCTTTAAAAAATTGTTTTGTATTCTTCAATACCCAATTAATATACAAAAAAAACCAGATCGATTAGATTATTTTTTCTTTAAAAAAAAAAAATCGCGAAAAACAGCGATTTTTCGGGCTGTCACACTGGAAAGCTCCCTTAAGTTATCTATTATTGAATATTTTAAAATAATTTTCGTGAGGTTTGTTAACATTTAATATTTTTAGGTAATATTTATCAAGTTTATTCAAAAAAAAATTACCAGTTAAATTATGTTTTTTTTTCATTGTTTCGTATTCTCAAATTAAGTTCTTTTGGATTATTTTGAATTGATAACTTGAATTCATGGGTTTCTTTCATTACAAATAAGGGATCTTTTTTTCATTTTAGAAACTAAATTACCGTTATTTACGCGTGTCGACTATTGTTTTTACTATTTTAGTACACGGTAAAAAATATTATTTACGATGAGTACTTGTTGCTATTAATAATTCTTGGATTTTTATGGACATTTTGGATAAACAAAGACTTTTCAGCTCGAAAATATGATAAATTGGCGAAAATAAATGCATTTTTATTGTGCAATTATGCAAATGTGGTATAAATGTTTATCGACATTATACTTATGTTGTATAAATATTTCATTTGTTCGTCCATTGATTTTCATATCTAAAACCGAGTAATTTACTTTTGACGAAAATTTTTAACTGATTACTTAAGCAATACGTTTTGCTTCTTTTCCTTTTTGTTCTCTTCGCACGCTCGTCCGGCCAGTTATGCAAGACAAATATTCCATTCGTACAAGTTCGCGAGCGTTCCCGCGATGAATCACACGTGCATTTGGCATTTTGACTCGAAGTCTCGTAATTTCACGAGATCGCCACTTCATATTCGATCGAGTCTCGAGAAGTAGAAGAATAATGAGAAAAAAAAAGCACACGACATTAGAACGTGCACGGCGATATCCACGTGCGTAATTATTCGTGGCATATGTACGAGCTTATGAATATAACATAAAAACGTGCCTCCGCGTATGGGCTTTTATCGTTCAGTAAGTTTGAAAAAATCCATAATATTATTGTTAAATGATGATTTTTTATCGATAGTTTCCGAAGTTGTTGAAAACATTTCAAATGCTTTTTATTGACGAATTAAATTAAAAATAGAACGAAATGAACGTGCAATGAATATATCGAATTTATTGGATTCGTTTAATTTGATTAAAATGATTTATAAAATTGACTAAAAAAATTCCATGGTGAAAAAGACGGTCGAACATTTAAAAAAAAAATCCCGAAACTTTCCACCTTTTTTGACATTTAAGGGGTTACCCCCACTTGCGATTTTGAAAATATCGATTTTTTTTAATGCATTTTTTTGAAGTATAGGTATCTGAGAATATGTCCTGAAAATTTCAAGTTGATCCGAGCAAAATTGACTGAGATATGAGCGTGGAAAGAAAAGAATCCGCGTTGAAAGAGAAACTTTAAACGCGTTTTTCTCAAAGGGGCATTTCTGAAGTCGGTGACCAAGATTACTCGAACACTAATGAACCGATCTTCTTGAAATTTTGCAGGCTTATTTAATACATAAAAATGTCGTCTTTAATCGTTCGATTTTTTTTTCGAAAAAAAAAATGGCCGTTTTATAGCCAAAAAATGGCCGTTTTTTTTTTCGTTAAAATCGAACCATTAACTTTGACTGTCCGCCATTTTGTGAAAAATGAATATTTTTTAAAATCCTTCGATTAAAGACTAGTTTATACTTATATTTGCCTAAATCCATCCGCATTTTTTTTTCAGCTGATCCACTTCGCCGCAATGTTGGTCACCGCAAACCGTGTATATAAAAACATTATTTCATTGACGGCCATTTGCCACTAAACAATGTAATATTTTTCAATAAAAAAATTACCGAAAGTTCTTCAAGATGTGTTCTTCGAGATGGTATATTGATCGATTAAAAAAGTTTTGTAGTTTTCTTTAAAAAAATTCATGAAAAAGGGCCTTTTTTTGCGCTACAAGTGGGGGTAACGCCTTAACATTCCTAGCGAATTTTTGACATTTAAATATATTTAAAAATTTAATATTGTTATTGAGAAATTCGAGTCTTCGATGAAATTTTTCAATTGTTTAACGGTGCCGAAACGAATTTCAGGATGTTAAAAAAAAACAAGAGAAAAACGGTTTTTTTAAAGATAGAAGGCACATGATTTATGCAAGTTTCGAGATCACTTGGAGGACGAGATTTGCAGTATGTCGAATACAATACAGCGCATTCGACAAGGTTACGATAAAACCCATTGACCGTCGACAACGTTGCCATTGGGAGATTTTTTTCTCCCCAACTCCCCCCCCCCCCCTCCTCTCTTTACGTCCATTTTCACAAGATCGCTCATTTTAAATTCAACTGGCTTTTATATTTTTAAATAATATTTGAAGTAGCCTTGCCTTTATGTACACTCGCCTATGCGAATTTGTAATTCATGAGTTCCGAGCACTCTCTCTCTCTCTCTCTCTCTCTCTCTCTCTCTCTTATTCTGTCACGTGCTAGAGACGGTGGCTACGAACACGTAATGATAATCATAATTGTTATTACCTTAATAACTGAATTTGGAAGGCTCCAATCGTCACATTATTCGTCATCAATTTTTCAATCGATTTTTTCGATATCAAAAGTGAGACATCGTAATTGCCTTTCCGGTTGGGTCAGGTTGGGATTTTTTTTCTCGAGATTACGAGCAATGCATCGTTATTCATTTTGGCTGAGATTGTTTGGGATTTTTATTCGAGATTAAAGACGATATATCTTGAATTATTTTTGCGTGGTATCTTTTCGTGATTGGAAACAAGATATCATTATTGTTCATTGTCCTTTCGCTTTCCATTTCGGCGAGAAATATTTCAGGTACGTTCAAAATAATTTCAACAACGTCGTTTCTGTTTTCGTTTTCAACAAACCGTCGTATACTCAAACTTTCTTTTTCATTTGAAAATCATGCACAACGCGTTTCGCCCATTTTACGTTTTTTATTTGTTTGAAAATATATCGTAATTTTTTATGAGACTAAAACACCTTTTTACATTTTGACATCTACATGTGATCCTGACAGCGAATATTCAGTGTCTACTTTTCGTTCGACGATTTTTATCCCGATGACTGTTATCCAATTTTTTCACCTTTTTTTAGGGACGGGAAAAAAGTGTGAAGAATTGAAAATTGATTTGAAAAAATGTTTAGTGACGTTTTAAAAAAGCGCGATTTTTCTTGGACCCCAATCAACGGAAAATCTTTAATTAAAAAAAATTAACGTGGAATCTTTGATAAAAATCTTTAATCAAGATTTCAGTCGAAAAAAAAGTTCCACAGAGTTGAAAATCGCGAGATTTTTATCCGATTTTTATCGTAGCAAAATCTCGTAATTCACTACTCTACTAAACATCGTTTTTATCACCGGTTTTTCATCGATTGAAATCTCGATCGAAGATTTTTTTTTCGTTCGATTCACAAATTCATCGAATAATTTTTACGCATTTTTTCATCCATTTATCCTTTCATATTAAGAACATAACCAATAAAACCAATACCGCGAATTGCGCGTAAATTTTCCTCTGTCGACGAAAAAAAGAGTGCTTTGCGCGTAGCGAGAGAAAAACTCGTCAAAACTCGGTAAAAGGAAGAAGAAGAAGAAGAAGAAAAAAAAACGATCGAAGACTCACCGAGGATCGTGAAGAGTTGATCGTCGAAGCGCATATCGTTACGGCGATCCGACTCGCGGTCACGTTGGCCAAGCTCAATTGCAACGAACGCAAGCGAGCGCACGCGTCTCGACCGACAAACGCGACTATTATTGTATATATCGTCCCCCCGCGTTCTCAACAGCCCGTGAGATCGCGTCAATTCACACACGAGATTGTCACCGACACACACACACACACGCGCGCGCGTCCGACAATATTTCTTCGTTTCAAAAGCAACGAGGCTCAAAAAATCAAAAAAAAAGGTTAAAAAAACTAAATAACCAAGTGAACCGTCACGAAAAAGCGAGATTCCTACTTTACCGACGCCCGACCGCGTCAACTTGCCGTAACTTTAGTTCCGCGTCCTTGCTAACTCTCCTCGCAAAGTTGGCGCTCCAGCCACTAACCGGAGGACACTAAACCACGAGTTTTAAGGAGTTTCAGTTTTGAGACGAGGAATTGAGCGATTATTGGAGGATGGTGGGGGGTGGGGGGGTTGCTAGTTGGGAGAAGTGGTCGGGCTAAAACGATAATCTAATCTCGACGGATTTGAGAACGCTTCGTAAGATGAGAGAGCGCAAGAGCAGCGGCAGTCGTTCTGTGTAGTAAACACGCCGAGCGTGGTGGGAGGCCGAGACACATCCCTCAGCTGTGACTGACTGACCGAGTGGTGGGGATCGAGCAGCCTAGAGGGGGAAGCCTCGCACGTATTGCTTCTTGACAAGCGTCGGGTAAAGTGACGAGGTGGGGGCGAAAGGATCATCGCATTCGTGCGATTTTTTTTTTCGTCATCTTCCACGAGACTGGGGCTCAATCGAGACCGAGACGATAATCGACCGATCGACGTTTGCTTTGCCAGATTTACGAGGGGGAGAGGGCGAAAGAAAAAGAGAGAAAGAGCTGATTCACTTCGTATTAGCAACGACTTGTCACTAACGATAAGTACCTTTATTTATACACCCTCATATATAAGAATAATAATCATAATGACAATAGTGATAATTGTATTATTCACTTCTGCCCAAGCCTGCAAATTTTGCAAGCGCGTATGTCACGCGTAAATTGAATAATAAAATGTTCACTGTTATTATTGTTATACAATATTACTGATGATAATAATATTATAGTTTTTTTTTTCCCAGGCCTTCAAATTTTGCATGTATCCAGTTGTTTAACTACATTGTATTTTGTGTGTACATTGGGTGGCACAAATTTGAGATCTATTTTTTTCCTTTTTCTCACCATACTATTATGTTCTTTAAGGGGTTACCCCCACTTGCGATTTTGAAAAAATCGATTTTCTTTTTATTGCATTTTTTTGAAGTATAAGTGTCTGAGAATATGTCCCGAAAATTTCAAGTCGATCCGAACAAAATTGACTGAGATATGAGCGTTGGAAGAGAAGAATCCGCGTTGAAAGAGCTTTGAAAGAGAAACTTTAAACCGCGTTTTTCTCAAAATGGCATTTCTGAAGTCGGTGACCAAGATTACTCGAACACTAATGAACCGATCTTCTTGAAATTTTGCAGGCTTATTTAATACATAAAAATGTAGTCTTTAATCGTCGTTAAATGGCCGTCTTAAAAAAATGGCCGTTTTATAGCCAAAAAACGGCCGTTTTTTTTCGTTAAAATCGAACCATTAACTTTGACTGTCCGCCATTTTGTGAAAAATGAATATTTTTTAAAATCCTTCGATTGAAGACTAGTTCATACTTATATTTGACTAAATCCATCCGCATTTTTTTTTTTCAGATGATCCACTTCGCCGCAATGTTGGTCACCGCAAACCGTGTATATAAAAACATTATTTCATTGACGGCCATTTGCCGCTAGACAATGTAATATTTTTCAATAAAAAAATTACTGAAAGTTCTTCAAGATGTGTTCTTTAAGATGGTATATTGATCGATTAAAAAAGTTTTGTAGTTTTCTTTTAAAAAATTCATGAAGAAGGCCTTTTTTTGCGGTACAAGTGGGGGTAACGCCTTAAAAAAAAGAAAAAAAATTGTCACGATATCTGCGAGCGATAAAAAAAATTTGGAGGTCGCTCAGGCCACCCAAAAATTAAAAGTTTCATTGAAAAATCGATTTTTTTTCTTCGTTCAGTTCTCAACCATGAATTTTACGCTTTATCATTTTTAAATTAACCTCGCGAAAGCTCTAGCCGGTCAATAAATATTTAGAGGTCGCTCAAGAGCTACGAAATTTTCAATTTTCGCCAATTTTTTTTACTCATGTCACTCATGAATTTGACGCTTTGTAAAATTTTCAAAAAAATCAATCGTTTTTCTCTAGAAACAGATTTATCAAATTTACCTCACACTATTAACCCAAGAATTATAATCTTTGTTCTCATAAAATAATTCGGTAAATTAAATCCGTTATTAATCCGTAATTAAAAAAATTCATTTCTAAAAAAAAAAATAGTTAATTGCTTTGAAATTTTTACAAAGTTAAAATCATGAGTGAAAAGAGAAAAAATCGCGACGATTGGAAATTTCGAAGCTCTTGAGCGACCACTAAATATTCATTGGCCGGCTAGAGCCTTCGCGAGCTTAATTAAAAAAATATAAAGCTTAAAATTCTTGGATGCGAAGTGAAGAAAAGAAAAATCGATTTTTTAATAAAAATTAAAATTTTTGGTTACTCGAGCGACCCCTAAATATTTTTTGACTGCTCGCAGCTTTGGCGACAATTTTTTTTCTTCTTTAAAGTAGATAATTGGATGGTGAGAAAGAGGAAAAAAATAGAGATCAAATTTGTGCCACTCTAGTGTACATATACAATATAATTTGGTAAAAGAACTGAACACAGACATGCAAAATTTGAAGGCCTAAGAGAAAATTGAATGAAAAAATTATTACTGATACTATTATTATTATTATATAAATCTGAATGTGCGTATATATAAGAGCACTTATGATAAATAATACATATATATGTGGGGAATTTTAGCTCGACTCGGACAACTATTCTGTCCGAAACAATATATTTCTTCACATTTTTCCCTCCACCCCTTGCCTCTCTGCGATTGCAGAAAATCGAAAAGTCGAAAAGCTGCGAAAAATCGAAAAAATATAGATACGTTTTATACCTATTTTGTGCATTTTTAACAAAGCTCAACTTGTGCTTCCGAAGTTTACTAATTTTTTGTAAAATTTCGATTTTGGGTATGTTTCGATTTCGACGGTTTAGAAGTCGGAAGAGCACTTTTTCGGTCTTGAAAGTGAAAAAAAAATGTGAAAAATATGCTTTGGGATTAAATTCAACTAGGGTAGGACGTTTATGCCGACCGACGAAGTACTCTTCTGATTTTCAAACTGTCGAATAATCATCCCCAAAATCGAAGTTTCACAAAAAAAAAGTAAATATCAGAAGCTCGAGTAAATTTTTTCGGATAAAAAAGAGTCGAGTGGACTTTTCGATTTTTGGAGTCGCGGAAGGGCAAGGGGTGAAGGTAAAAATATTGAAGAAATGAGATGTTTTATTTGACGTTTACTCAAGTATTTCGATCCAAGGACTCACAAGGAACATCACTTTGGTGTCCTCCTCCGATTTCGTTGAAACTTTTTCACGTGGAAGAGTATCAAAAACTAAGAGACACGTATTTTTTTTTATCCGCGGAAAAACGGTTTTTAGGGGTGAAAGGCACTCTCGAAAATAGGGGTGTTTTTCGTTTTTCCTCGTTAACATTATCGTTCTCATCTCCAATGTATAGTACTAAAAAAAATAAACATCGTTGCAATTTGAAACTTTTTTACATCTCGTACCGTTAAAACGTTATCGACGAAAAACGAAAAACATCCCCATTTTCGAGGGTGCGTTTCACCCCTTAAAACAATTTTTTTCGCCGATAAAAAAAATACGTGTTTCTTAGTTTTTTAAACTCTTTCACATAAAAAAGTTTCAACGAAGTCGGAGGAGGACATCAAAGTGACGTTGCTTGTCAGAAGTATTGGCTTAACTGTAAGTTACAGTGCGAAAATATTTTTAAGAATTTTTCTTCGTAACTTTTATAGATATATTTATTTAGCCATCCTTGTCTCTCGGGCTTGAGACCTTAGGCCACTATAGGATTGTCCAACAATCGTTTTTTCTTAAAGGTACCTTAATACCTATAAAATTATATTCCAAAAGATTATGGGTGTGAAAAATCTCTAAGTACTCGATTTTCGAAGATTGTTGGAGATTAAAGGCATTGAAACATTATTCATGTCGTGACTTTCCACTAACTTTAAACTTTATCTCAAAACTACATTTTTTGAGTCGGCCAGACTCGTAACATACAATATTCAACCGATTCACTTGAAATTTTAACTGTCTATTCAGAATTACATTCTCTGAGGCACTACGTAGGATTTTTTTGATTATATTGTATAGTTCATTTTTTATAAACAATTTTCTGACGATTTTCTCATGGCATTTTATCCTTTTCGTTTCAGAAGTGCGCCATTTTTACAAAAAACAATATATCAAAAAAATCCTACGTACTTCTACAGCTATTCTTATATATAATCGAAAAAATCTTTAGTGTCTCATCATAACTCAAACAGTCTTCACGACTCAAACAAAGCGTAATCGGAAAAATGCTGCACCGTCGCACATTTTGACATGTATAGCTGTGAAAAAATAATTTTGTCTAGTCAATTACGTCTATAATAAAACCCCTATTTTGTAATTTTTATTTATTTTATGGTTTCGCTGAAAAAAAAATCAAAATATGCCCTTTTTGGCCTCTAGAGTGGCCTAAGGCCTTAAGAATATTACATCGTATTACAGCGGTTACAAAGTTCTCTCTCATAAATTTTATATATGAAATATGAAATGTATTGTTTTAGAAAAAATTATAAATAAACTGAAAAAAAATACTCACGTTTCACAATTTTATCAACAGTAAACATAGAAAAGTAACTTTCACGAAATGGGGGTTTTTTATTTATGTTTTTGGTTAATATAACAAGTAGTTTCACGGAAATAGCAACTTGCCTCAAAAAATAATTTGTAAAGCCGTTAACTATTGAACTACTAAATTTTCAAATTATTTAATGACATGATTTCATAGAAACCGGAATCATCTACAAAGAGGTCCCATGACATTTTGTGATATGTGTGATAGTTTCGCCGGAAAAGTGAAAAAAAATCTCAAAATGTACTAAAAATTCAACTTTGACATTGAATAACTTTCGGAAGAGTAGATTTATCATAAAGCGACGAGAGAGCTTTTTTATAGAGCGTGCAATTCCCTATGAATGTATGTCTTTGGCATTGTTGTACGTTCACCCGTTAGCGAGTTATGAAATTTTTAAGTAGCAAGCAAAGTTTTCTTCACGTTAGTAGCATGGGAAAGAGAAAATCGCGATGAGCATCCTCTAAATAATAATATTAAGGGCTCCTATTTACTCAGGCGCTTTATTTCACCTTACTGCAACGATTGAATACGGGAATTTGAAAAAAATAGTCGAATTATTTAATCACCCATATATATAAATATATATATGGAAAAATTGATAAATCAAAGTGAAAATTTTTTATGATAAATCATTACATATGTGTATATATATATATATATATATATATATATATATATATATATATATATATATATATGTATGTGTATATATATGTATGTGTATATATATATATATATATATATATATATATATATATATATATATATATATATATATATATATATATGTATGTATGTATGTATGTGTGATGCGCATTGGGAATTATTTTTTTTTTTTATACGATGGTTCAATACATGCATGCAAATATTTGCGGCACAAGGAATAAAAACTAATCGAAAGGTGAAAAAAAAAATTGACAAGGGAAATTCTTAACGCCGCGTTGCAACGATGCGTCACGTTCAGTGCAAACCTTCCGTCCATGATTCCCTATGCTCTCTGCCATATTATCATTATCCGATGACTCATTTTTTTTCTTTTTCTTTCTCATGACTTAATATCACAGCTCAGCATACAATTCGTCACACAGGACACGCGTAATCGAACAACGATCCTCGGAGTCTTTTCATTTTCGTTTCGGTTGTGTTTTTCTATTATTACGTTATCGGGACGTCGATAAAGAAAATAAATGGAAAGAATTATTTTCAGGGTTGAAATAATATTTGTGTATTTTTGTTGTTGAAATATTCGTAGGTTAGATTTGAAGAGAAGATTCGACGATGAAGTTTTTTTTAATTGTAGGAGGAATATGATTGTTGCGGGAATTATTGTTATTGCTGCTAGACAGTTGGTAATTTAATTAAATATTCGCTTAGACGAGAAATTTTGGAATTGAAAATAAGTAGCGTGGTGACGAAAATTCAATATTACAATTTTTTAATTACCGGTCTGTTTATGGGAATTGAAAAATTATTGTTTTTTGTTTGAATATTTTTGAGGTCGATTATTATACGATTTTGTGCAAAGATATATGAATTTTATAAATAGAAAATGCATTTTCAATGTTTTCATCTCGTTATTTAAACTTCGAACGGTGTGCAGTTTATTCGTTCTTGTTTTCCCCCACAAAGTCGCTTAATAAACTCGAAAAAATCAATGAAAGAAATAACGATTTATCACATACCAAAAAAAAATTCCAAAATTTTGCCCTGTGCACTATTTTTTATCGTGAATTTTGCGCGTTTTGAAAAAAACAATCCCGATAAAATAAAAGACGAGGCAAGTGACAAAAAAAAACTTATAGTTGGAAAAAAAATCGATCCAATGACAAGTGCCGAAAGAAATGTCAGGCTTGTTGTTTATTTATTTCAGTCAGATCGTGGAAAATTTTTATGATATAACAATTTCGATGTTTCTGAGTGGTTTAGGTCGAAACTGAAAATTTCTCGGTCCCGAGCAATGGCCTGCTCAGGGACAATCCGAATATTCTATAATTAAACGACTCGGGAGGTGCGTGCAGAATGTCAGGGAGACCTTGCCATTTTTTTCGTTTTTTTTTTAATTTTTCTTTTTATTTCTTGCTCCCTCTCTCGGAAATTTTTGCGTTTTAGGTCAAGTGCACACTCGTCTATAAACGAGGAAAGAATACTGTCGAAGAAAGAACGAAAGAAACAGTGAAAGAAAAAGGTAAAAACAAACATAGCCATTTCGAGGAATCGTCAACGTCATCGTTGTACGCGATAGATGTTCGGATTGCGTCGGTGAAGTGACTACGTCACCGGGCAAACAATTTCGGCACGCTGCCGTGTCGAAAAACAACTATTTTCCTCAGGTGCGCGAATATTTAATGCGAAAATAGCGTGCCCGGACTGATTTTCAAAATTTCACAGGGACAAAAATCCGATAATCAAACATTAACGTTAATTGGACGGTAAGCTAATGAGATAATAAATTTCAACAAAAACACTTGACAACGCCGACCTTACATTCGTATAATTCCACGGCACGAAATTAATCATTGTTTACAAAATACTGTCGACAATGTTAAAAAATTATATTTTTTCATTGTATTTATTCAGCCGAATTTTTTTTGCCCTAAATTCTACCAATTTTCAAAATCGCCCCTTACTTTTCAAAATCGAAGATTGAACAATTTTTTCATTACTTTAGGGGGGATATTACGATATCTGTGGCCCCAAGTTTTGGCCATGCAGTCTTTATATTTGGCCCAAAATAAGACTTTTTTCAAGAATACAATAAATCGAAATTCGGCTTTTAAGGGGGTGAAACAGAGGTTTTAAATTTTTAAAGAGGCGGAGTATTTGGGGATATTACGGTATCTGTGGCCCCTAATTCTGACCACGCAGCCGTCATATGTGACCCAAAATAAGACTTTTTTGAGGAGTGGTAAAAATCGAAATTCGATCCTTAAGGGGTTGATACAGGGGTTGTAAAGTTTGTATGGGAGATCATATTTTTTTTGACAGATTTGCTTGAAACTTGGTGTAAATACTCTACAATACAAATAATTGAACACGTATTTCTGCATTTCCTAAAAGTGGACCCTCAAGAGAGTTAAACGGGAGGGTAAAAGTTTGTATGAGACAACATATTTTTTTGTCAGATTTACTTGAAACTTAGCATAAATACACTAAAATACAAATAATTAAACACGTATTTCAACAATTTATGAAGTTTAACCTTTAAGGGGGTTAAACGGGAGTGTTAACGTTGATAAGAGAAAACATATTTTTTTACCAGATTTACTTGAAACTTACTAAATTGATTTGATATAGAACACTAGATGTTTTCCTCTGTGTTTGGTGCGTGTAGACAGTCAAGTAGTGCTTTTTTAGCCCCTTAACTGTGTTTGTTTCAGTTGGCATAAATATACCAAACAAATACATGTGTAATTATTTGTATTGGAGTGTATTTATACCGAGTTTTGAGCAAATCTGACCAAAAAATATGTTGTCTCATATAAACTTTGAAACCTCCGTTTCACCCCCTTAAGGGTCGAATTTCGATTTTTACCACTCTTGAAAAAAGTCTTATTTTGGGTCAAATATGAAGACTGCGTGGTCAGAATTAGGGGCCACAGATATCGTAATCCTGCCACTTTAGGGATCGTCCATTAAGGGGTTAACCCCCACTTGCGATTTTGAAAAAATCGATTTTTTTTATTGCATTTTTTTGAAGTATAAGTATCTGAGAATATGTCCTGAAAATTTCAAGTCGATCCGAACAAAAATGACTGAGATATGAGCGTTGAAAGAGAAACTTTAAATGCGTTTTTCTCAAAATGGCATTTCTGAAGTCGGCGACCAAGATTACTCGAACACTAATGAACCGATCTTCTCGAAATTTTGCAGGCTTATTTAATACATAAAAATGTAGTCTTTGATCGTTCGATTTTTTTTTTTCGAAAAAAAAAGCCCGTTTTATAGCCAAAAAACGGCCGTTTTTTTTTCGTTAAAATCGAACCATTAACTTTGACTGTCCGCCATTTTGTGAAAAATGAATATTTTTTAAAATCCTTCGATTCAAGACTAGTTTATACTTATATTTGACTAAATCCATCCGCATTTTTTCTTCAGATGATCCACTTCGCCGCAATGTTGGTCACCGCAAACCGTGTATATAAAAACATTATTCCATTGACGGCCATTTGCCACTAAACAATGTAATATTTTTCAATAAAAAAATTACTGAAAGTTCTTCAAGATGTGTTCTTTAAGATGGTATATTGATCGATTAAAAAAGTTTCGTAGTTTTCTTTTAAAAAAATTCATGAAAAAGGCTTTTTTTGCGCTGCAAGTGGGGGTAACGCCTTAATCACGTGAGGTTTTTTGGCCACTTTGTGAGCCCCCCCCTCCTCCATGGTGATGTGGGGTCGTCCATAATTTACGTGAGGCTCAAATAGGGGGTGGGGCAGAGGATTTGGATAACAGAAACCTCACCACATATCACCATGGGGGAGGGGGGCCTCAAAAAGTGGCCAAAAAACCTCACGTGATTAATGGACGATCCCTTAGATAAAAAAAAAACGATTTTGATGTTCCAGAAAAACTGACATTTTGACGAGACGTATTGTAAATATTGTTCACTAGGGTTGTTTGTCTCGGTTTTTGCAATCCTGTATCGATCGTTGCACATCGATTAAATTGATTCGAAAACATTTGGTTATCGAGAAGATCAAAGGAAGTTCATAAAATTGTGGCGGGGGGGTCTCGCTTCCTTCGGATGGTAAACATTTTTATAATTGCTTTTGTCACGTTCCCGGGAGCTGAATGTGAGGACGTCGAGAATGTCGTTTTCCCTCTTTTAATTGAACGCGTCAGTGTCGTTCTCTCAATATTAGAAACGATATAGAGGGTGTCCCAGAACTGAATGCGTTCCCTGAAATGGGGAGTTGGGGGTGAAATTCTGGGACGATTGATATAAGCATGTGTGGGTCTCAGATCAAACCCTGAATTATTATTGATTTTAAAGGGGCTATTTCAGTGTGACACTTTGAAAAAATGGATTTTTTTGCCTTTTCGACAGTTTATACTTTCATGAATTTCCTATAAAAAATTCAAGGTCGTATCTTTATCATTCTATCTTGCAAAAATCGATAGTTAAATCTTTGAACGCGTTTTTCTCGAAATGAGATTTTTCAAATTTGCTGACACTACCTTCACGAGCAATTATCCGATTGACTTGAAATTTAAACTGAGTACTCTTGAATATATTTACTCTACAATGACGTAGGATATTTTTGATTGGATGAAAATTGACGATTTGGCATTGAAAAAACGACCATTTTATAGGCAAGAAAGCAGATTTTTTTTTTCATAACTACGCCATTTTGTTGGATTTTGATATTTTTCGAAAATCTTACGTCATTGTACAGGAAATACCTTCCAGTTTAACGACATTTTTTTCCTTTTTCGGTTTCAGCTACTCGATCGGCCGGAATCATGTCAGCGGTGGAGGAACTTTTTTTTTGGCGCCTCCGAAGGCAGCGTATAAGTCGCTTGGATCTCAATATTTTTCTATGAAAAAATTATGTAATATAGGTCGAATATAGCCGAATATATTATTAATTTTCCGAAACATTTAATTGAGTACTTTTCTTCAAAAAAATTCCCGAAAGTCACCCAAATTTTCAGCGTTCACATCGGTATAGCCCCTTGAAGGCGGGCCAATCAGGTATGCGACGTACGCCGGCTCATCGGGCGCACCTGATTGGCCCGCACTTTAAAAATTCATAATAATTCAGGGATTGATCTGAGACCCACACATGCTTATATCAATCGACTCGGAATTTCACCCCCAACCCCCCATTTCAGGAAACGCATTCAGTTCTGGGACACCCTGTATATATGTGCGTGTGTACATATCTACATACATATAAAAATCACATGCATACACACCTATCGAGAGACACGAAAATTATATAGGATAGAATAACGAGTTCAGGAGGCTCTCGCATCTCACCTTTGACACCCATTGCGCAGCAGTGGAATAAAATAAAAAGAAAACGCGTGGAAGGACATTCGTTAATATTGCAGAACGGCAAACACGAAAGTATTCGTATAATAGCGGCGCACGAAAATTGTATTGTAAAATATACTAATGATAGGTATGGGCCCATTTCTCTGTGTTTTTTCCATTAGTTGATTTCATTGAACCGACCGAATTGTCGTCATACGGAGCCCAAAGATGATCGCTCGCGGCTATCAACGTGAGCGTATATTGCGTTGGATTTCTTTATTTTTGATGGACCGGGTTGTCATTAAATCCGGGTTCAATAGCTGAGGATTAGATCTGGTTTTTTTTGTTGACTATGTGGATTCGAGGTATTCTCGGTGTTCTTTTAATAATCGAAGGATAACGACGCTTGGCAAATTGCATACTTTTTTGCACGTTGGCAAAAGGTATTTTGCTTTCGAAGAACGACAGACTATTTCGAAACGCAAATTTGTGACATTTTTACCAAGCTTGGCTTTATCAGTAGTATAAGTGGATTAAAAAAAAAAAAGAAAATTAGATTACTCGTCTATGACGCAAGTAATAAAATTAATACAACGTAGTCTCCAGAATCATCGCTTCCTTATCGAGAGGCATCTTTCGATGGCGATAAAATCGTTATCGTGTAAAGTCCATTTCCGTTTATCATCCGCACTATCGTCCTTACCGTTTGTTCGTTATTCCGAAGGATACGACCAAAAAACGAAACTAACGGTGATAAACCACCCAGGTATATGGGCCAATTCAGTTTTGGGTGATCTAATTCGTCCTTAGCCACCATACCAATTGAAGTGATTTGGTTGGTTATTTGGTTAAGGCGTTACCCCCACTTGTAGCGCAAAAAAGGCCTTTTTCATGAATTTTTTTAAAGAAAACTACAAAACTTTTTTAATCGATCAATATACCATCTTAAAGAACTCATCTTGCAGAACTCTCAGTAATTTTTTATTGAAAAATATTACATTGTTTAGTGGCAAATGGCCGTCAATGAAATAATGTTTTTATATACACGGTTTACGGTGACCAACATTGCGGCGAAGTGGATCATCCGAAAAAAAATGCGGATGGATTTAGTCAAATATAAGTATAAACTAGTCTTTAATCGAAGGATTTTAAAAAATATTCATTTTTCACAAAATGGCGGACAGTCAAAGTTAATGGTTCGATTTTAACGAAAAAAAACGGCCGTTTTTTGGCTATAAAACGGCCATTTTTTTTCGAAAAAAAAATCGAATGATTAAAGACTACATTTTTATGTATTAAATAAGCCTGCAAAATTTCAAGAAGATCGGTTCATTAGTGTTCGAGTAATCTTGGTCACCGACTTCAGAAATGCCATTTTGAGAAAAACGCGTTTAAAGTTTCTCTTTCAACGCTCTTTCAACGCGGATTCTTCTCTTTCAACGCTCATGTCTCAGTCAATTTTGTTCGGACCGACTTGAAATTTTCAGGACATATTCTCAGATACTTATACTTCAAAAAAATGCAATAAAAAAAATCGATTTTTTCAAAATCGCAAGTGGGGTTAACCCCTTAAAGTAGTAGTGCTACATTTGGATACCTGCTACATCGTTATCTAATATTTGAATACAGATTTTTATCCAATCATTTATAAACCCAAGTTCATTGGTCCTTCTCAAGTTGGAAGTTGCTGCGAGGTCATGATGTAGGTGCTCATTACCCAGGTGTTCCAATAGGAAGCCAACATATGACCTACTACTGTCTCCAGCCAATTTGATTTGTGAAGATGTCTCATTGAGGAGCCTAAGTGTGCTGGGTGTCCCATTCAGGAGTCACCGTTTCCTACCACCTGTGCTAGGGAATTCCCATCAGCCCAGGCCTAAAAGGCAGCAGATTAACCCATTGATTGGTCTTTCTTACGCGTGGAAAGTTCAATCAAACCGATGGTTGCCTGATGTCTTGGGTGTTCCATTTAGGAGTCAACATGTCCTAACACCTGCTTTGGGTAATCCCCATATATCCGGGGTACAAAGACAGCAGATCAGTTGATTAGCTGGTCGTTTCAACACGTTAGTAAGTTCAACACCGCTATGATGGTGGCTGGGTGATTGCCTAGATGTTTCCTTGAGGAACCAACACGCCCTAGCACTTTCCCTGGACATTCTAATTCGACCTAGCTCCAAAGACAGTAGATTCGCCCATCGTTTGGTCTTTTTTACACGTGGCAAGTTCAATCAAACTTATGACCGATGGTTGACTGATGTCCTGGGTGTTGCATTTAGGAGTCAACATGTCCTACCACCTTGTCTCAACAATCCTCATATGCCCAGGCTTCAAAGACAGCAGAGCTGCTGATCGGCTGGTCATTTCAACACGATAGCAAGTTCACCAACGACATGATGGTGATTGGTTGACTTCCTAGGTGATTCTTTGAGGACCCAGCATGCCGTAGCTTTTTCCTTGGACATTCTGACTCACCCTAAATCGAAAGACTGTAGATTCGCCCATCGTTTGGTCTTTTTTACACGTGGAAAGTTCAATCAAACCTATGCACTATGATTTACCGATGTCCTGGGTGTTCCGTTAAGCAGTCAACATGTCCTACCACTTGCTATAAGCAATTCCCATATGTCCAGACTTCAAAGACGGCAGAGTTGCTGATCGGCTGATCGTTTCATTACGTTAGCAAGTTCACCAACGCCATGATGGTGGCTGGCTGACTTCCTAGGTGATTCTTTGAGGACCCAACACGCCCTAGCACTTTCCCTGGAAATTCTAATTCGGCCTGGTTCCAAAGACAGTCGATTCGCCCACCGATAGTTCTTTTTAACACGTGGCAAGTTCAATCAAACCTATGCACTATGATTTACAGATGTCCTGGGTGTTCCGTTTAGCAGTCAACATGTCCTACCACCTGCTATAAGCGATCCCCATATGTCCAGACTCCAAAGACAGCAGAGTTGCTGATCGGCTGGTCGTTTCAACACGTTAGCAGGTCCCCCAAAGTCACGATAGTAGTTGGCTAAAGTTCTAGATATTTCATAGCAAAACCAACATTTCCTGCGATGAGCCTAGCAACTTTCTTTGATTAGTCAACATTGCAGTTATGGAACTCCTAGGCCACGGTAATCTTGGGTGTTCGGCAATCTTTCCACACCCGGGGGGCAGTTGGATGACGGAAGGTGGAGCTGTCCGAGGAACGGGTTGTTGGTGACCGTCCTATCCGTTCTCTCTCTCTCTTGGCTGCGGCTGTTCGTCCGGGTTATCTGCACTTGACCTCAGTACCGCGAGCAGTAGCTTCGCCAACAAATCATCGATACGCGTAGCAGCGCCAAACGGATTCCTCCATACCCGTTAACGCAATCTTTAATTTGCCATGCGGGCGGGACGTGCTCGCTTATCGGATACCTAACCGCTCACTTTACTCGGAACAACCATCGAATAATGGAAGGCCGCGTGCCGCGTTCACCGGGATCGTGGAAGGGACGGCATTCTGACCAGTGGGATCGCTCGGCGGAAAAGCGCTAACAAAATGGCGGATTCTTGGACACAAAATGGCGGATTCTTGGACACAAAATGGCGGATTCTTGGACACAAAATGGCGGATTCTTGGATACAAAATGGCGGATTCTTGGACACCAAATGGTGGATTCTTGGACACAAAATGGCGGATTCTTGGACACAAAATGGCGGATTCTTGGACACAAAATGGCGGATTCTTGGACACAAAATGTCGGATTCTTGGACACAAAATGGCGGATTCTTGGACACAAAATGGCGGATTCTTAGACACAAAATGGCAGATTCTTGGACACAAAATGGCGGATGCCAATGGATCGGCCACTGGTTTTTTCCTCATCGTAACGTTTTTTAGGTCGCTGAAATTAGAACGCAAAAAAGGTAAATTTACCTTCGCGCTAACGGTTTAATCGATTATGCCGCTATTTCCGACCTAGTATAGCGTTAACGCCGAGTCTGTTTTACTTATGAAAAGTTCACCTCCGGGTCGTCCGCCAAGTTGGGATAATAATGACGGGCCGAAAGAGATTATTCATAGGGGAATAATGAGTCGTCTGCGGTACACACCGAGGCTATTGGGAAATGTATTCCTTGCATCTCGTATACAATGGAATGTTTTACATTTCAATCGTGCGTGTACACGCTCGCGCGCCCGCGCGCAATACGACCAACTAAAATAATACATGTACATTTACGAGTTTTTTTTTTATCCTGCAACTTTTTTAAACGAAAGCTGGCGCGAAACGAGATTTATGTGGAGACCGAGTGAAATTTATTTTCGGTCGCGGACGGCGATGAACATGGAGAACGAATCGGTTGCAAATTTTCGGACAATCGAGGCCTGCTTTTTACTTATTTGTTTTTTACATCTTCGCAGCGGCATTTTTACCGTAATTTTGAAAGATTTCGAAGCGGTCGGGAGAGTAATAGGAGTGCGCAGTGTCTCGTAGATCCTCGTGTTCAAAAGAACTCCTTCGTAATGCAGCCTCGCATTGTATCGAAGAATACGGTAGTTTGCATATGGCCGAAGGATCCTGCGCTCGTTCGAATACACTGCCGGATGTTTGAATTTTGAAAAAAAGAAAACATTTTTTTCGTCGGCCACTTCGGTGTCTCGTCGAAATAAAAAGAAATATTTTTCGAAACTCCAAATGGGTATCCATTTTGCCGATTTTTTTGTACGGTGGTCGATTTTTTCGGGCGATCAGTATTTTGGGGATTATCCACTCTCTCTTTTTCGTTGCACAATGGGTTTTCTTCGATTATTTTTAAGCATTTTTATCGGGGCCTCCCCCGGATCTTATCTCTCTCGGACGGAAATTTCGATAAACAAACGCATATTTATTGTCGAAATGTGAGGTTTGTTTTACGAACTATCTTCGAATCTCGATAGGCGAGAGATACGTCGGACAATTGTTCTCCTCGGTGAGATAGAGCGAAGTTATGTACACTCGAATTGTGTCGAAACGAAAGATTTAGTGAGCTCGGCCTCGGGAGAGTCGACGAATGAAGTTATCAAGGCTGCACTCGTTCGATCAGGAATACTCGATATTGATGTGATAATCGTTGTGAGTATAGACACGCTTCAAAATCACGAATTTCGGGAAAAAAAACGTATTATAATTATCGACGGGAAGTGACAATTTATTCTACAAACGAAATCGGTAAGAGGATCGTTAAAAGATCAAAAATATCATTTTCGTTTCTTTTTTTCTCGAAGTTCTGAAAGAAAGCTGAAAAATGGAGCAGCGGTAGGATATCGCATTCTGACTGGAAAATTGGTAATCAGCGGACGATCTTGCATCGGAAAGGCTGTTGGGAAACCGGTTGGACCGCGAGAAGAAAAATGGCCCCGATGGGACCATTTTTCATTTCTCGGTCGAACGGATCGAGCAGGGTCTCATTCGATGCAAAATCGGTTGGTGATTACGAATTTTCGACCCCCCCCCCCCCCCCCCTCTATCGCGAAATAGTAAGAATTTGCTGAAATTTATTGAGGATATTTGCGAGCAGCTGTTACGACTCCGTGTAAAATTTCAAGTACTTCGTTTAATCGTGATTGTTGAACAATTAATTATTGAAGTTAGGCTCTTATACACGGGCGATATAGCAAAAGCTTCATGAGTTAGGAGAAGCAGTAGTTAGGAATTAGGATGTCCAAAAAGTAGTTTTTTTTTTAATTGTTCAAATCGATAGACAAATTATCCAAGAATATATTTACAAAGTTACAGAGGCCAATTGTAAATATTTTCGAAGATACAAGGCCAAAAGCAGAAAAGCCGTTGATATTTGATATTGACATTTTCTCCTATACAAAAATTTGAAACGCGTTTTGTCCAGTTCTCATTTTCACGATTTTACCAAATTGGCGGGCGCGGTAGCAAAAAAAACTAAACGAGCTATCGAATCAGACCAAAGTTTATTTTCTTCAGTATGAAAATCTCTTCCAAGTGAATTAAAAAAGTCGTTGAAAAAGTCTTATTAAATAATTTTCATAGAACGTTAAAGTGTTCTTTTTTAAACACTATTTTTTTAACCTCAAAAAAGTTTTAATTTCACGATTTTTTCAGATTTTTCTTAATTCACCCAGAAGAAAAAATATGACAATTGAAAATTGTATTGGTTTTTTTGTTTCACTCAAGAATTACGAGCTGCAGCTCTCTCGCCGATTGGGGACTGCAGTGGCAAGACGCACATGCCCATGTAGAGGTTGCCATGAGTTGCCCAATGTTACGATCAGGCCAATATTGGGACCATCGTATAAGCCAACAAAAGAGAAATAATATTGGCCCATTACTGTTCCGCTCCAAACTGAAAACTGGCACAATATCGGCCCATCCCAAAAGCCTGTCCTGGCCCATCTTTAAAAACTAATAAACAGCCGTGATAGGTAAACTAAATTTGCCAATTTAAAAACTGGGGATACTAAGATACTGAAAATTCCATTGGCCCAATATTGTTCCGTTATAAATTGAAAACCGGCACAATATCGGCCCATCGTTTAAAACCAATAAATAGCCGTGATGGTTGAACTATATTTGCCAATTTAAAAACTGGTAATGCTAAAATACAAGCAATTACATTGGCCCATTATTGTCACGTCATAAATTGAGAACCGGCACAATACCGGCCCATTACTAAAGATTATCCTGGCCCATCTTTCAAAATCAATAAACAGCCGTGATAGTTCATCGAAATTTGCCAATTTTAAAACTGGCAATGCTAAAATACTGGAAATTACATTTAATTAATCTAAGCCCTTTATTGGCTAAGTGGGCCAGACCATACCTGCTTTTATTTTATTTAAGCCTTGGATTATTCACTATCTGTATATTGTGCCAGAAAAGGCAAATAACTGGCACGTCATTTATTAATCGTCTATATTTTGTAGTTCAGTTTTTGTAATCAAGTCTTGGCCTATTATTGGCATTTGTGAATAACCAACATAAGTAAGTAAAATATGCCAATTTTGAAACCTGTCATATACGCAAATCGCAATTTATTTCAAGGTTATTCCATGAAATATGTATCCATAAGGACCAATTTCGGGCCAATCTTGGCCCGATATAGGTTGAATATTTATCACGCACCCAAACAAACCCAAACAAACTCACGGCCCAATATTCTAGATAGACTAACTTCTAGATAGACCAACTGTGAAGGCCCATCATAGAGCCAGTGGTCAATTTCTACATAGGCCCTTTAAGAGGTTACATAGGGCCAAGTGCAATCACCAACATTAGCGCTACGATGAATTAAATCATTGGCCCCATAATTGCTGGCTCTGTTGGCCGATATCGGGCCGATCTTATCATTTCTACAAAGGCACCTCATTGGTAAATACTCACGGCCCAATATTCTAGAAGGGCTAACTGTGAAGGCCCGTCCCAGGCCCAACGGTCAATCTCTACATGGGTGGAATAGGCTGATAAATCTGCAGTCATTTATTGTTTCATGTTGACATTTTCTTTTATACGTTTCAAATATACATGAAAAAATACCTCAATGTTTACTGCGCTAATTTTTTGTTTTCCCTTCGAAAAAAAATCCCGAAACAAACGCTCTTTGGGACCTTCTAATTCAGGCTAAGAGATCTGAGATAGAAGATATAATAACAATGATAAGGGGGCGAAGATTAGTGAGAAAATAGACGTGAGGATATAAGAGGGACTGGAAAACTCAAAAAACAGAATTTTAAGGATGGAAGAGGGAAAAATCTGAAAATCGACTTATAATGATAAGTATAAATATATAATAGAAAAGAACGGGATGCCATGGAAATATTGGTCAGAGGAGGGAGTAAAGGGAGCACGAGGAATCACACGCGAGGCTAAGATTTGGCAAAATAGGAAGGGTGGGAAACAAAAGGGGAAAAAGATCGAAAAGAAATAGTATTTATTTAAGGTATTAAAAAAAGTATTCAAAGTATTGATTAAAGGTATTAAAAAAGTATATAAAGTATGAAAAAAAAAAAATTGCATGCAACTTGCCCGAAACTGGAGACCCGGAGTTTCGGCCTCTAACGATCGATTTGTCTTCGGTATCGGCCAAGTCCTCGACGTCGTCACACTCCATACTTGGATAAACGATACTACGAGAGTTCTGGACCTCGCCGCACTGTCCCTTGCCGATGATCAATTCACGATACGACTAGGCACAACCGCACTGTTACGAGCAAAAAAAAAATCCAGTCGTTCCGAGCCTCGATCGGCCTCGGATTCCGGAAGTAGCTGACAACCAGACCGGAAACTGAAGGTACAGCTCGGATTTTTTTTTTCCTCGTCGCTCAAACGTGAGGTGAGTGGATGAAGCTTTCGAAAATAACATTGATATGTTCGATGTACGTTCACGATGTGATTCAATGGAGAAACGAACAAAAAAACAGGGATCGGGCGAGTGTCCTATCTGCGCTATCGGCCACCGAAACGGCCTAATCTCGTCCCACCGACGATAATGAAGCAATCGCGGGCTTCAAATCGCCCGGCGAACCTCAGAGGCGTTTACCTCAAGTCGTATCGACCGAAAAAAGAATAACAAAATTCTGGAAAATTTTCGAATTACATCGGAACGTGGACACCATTTGTGTTTGAAGAGTCTCCATGAGCGTAACATTTTTAAAACACGATTTTCAACTGCACCGCTTTTCAGCCTGGAGTCTTAAGGGTAACCACTGTAGAAGTTTCTAAAAATTGTTTTTTTTTTACGTTTTTTTACGCTAAAATACGAAAAAAAATGCGTTTTTTTTCGTATTTTAGCCGCCATTTTGTTAATTTTGCACGTATATAAAATATTCTAGTTAGGTCGGTTCCTGAAGACATACTGAACATGAAACTATTTGATTTTTTTGTTTCAGACCATCCGTCGGGAAGATTTCACGACCACGGCAACGGTACCTGCTTTTCGAGGCGTTGGCTTTAAACATATTTTACGGGTACAAAAAATGAATAAAATACATTTAAATTTTTTTTTTATGTACTTAAAGAGTGTATTTATTGAACAGTTTAAACCCCATATCGATATCTTTAATAGTATTCTCAGAAAAAATTCACGAAAATAGCGTTTTTTTCATGGTTTCAAAGTAGAATCCTGCCTTAAAACTGCACTTTTAAAATTGGCCGGAAACATAACTCCGACAATTTTCAACCGATTCACTTGAAATGTGGAATATATCTTGAAAAATACATTGTCCATTGAAGTACGTAGGATTTTTTTTTATATTGCATAGTTCATTTGTTATTAACAATTATCTGACGATTTTTCAGGCAAATTTTTCACTTGCCAAAAATTTGCTAAAAATCGCTACAAAAAAAATAATTCTATACAGTCACGGATATGTATGATAAACTCCCTTTTTTGTAATCTCGATTTATTTTGTAGTTTTTCTGAAAAAAAAATCCGCAAAAAGTCTATTTTTCGGCCTCTAGAGTAGCCTAACCCCTAAAGTGGTTACGTAAGTTTCAAAATGAAAAAAAAATGAAGGCGGGACCGAAGGGATGCCCTGGACATCGCAGCTGCAGCAGCATCTTGGCTTTATGGAGCTAGAAACAACGATTCTATGTAAGTTAATTGATATCTTCGTTTCATTTCTACTTAAAACTTTAATCGCATTTTTCATAAAACACTATTTTTGAAATCGGTGGACACGATTTATCAAAAACTAATGCACCGATCTCGTTGAAATTTTAGGGGGGGAAGAATATCCATAAGTCGAATTTCCATAACCGAATATCCATAAGTACGAATATCCATTAGTGAGTATACTCATTTCTCCTCTATACTCACTTATTCTACTCTATACTCACATAAGTACGAATATCCATAAGTGAGTATAGAGTAGAAATGAGTCGCACTCATTTCTACTCTATACTCACTTATGGATATTCGTACGTGAGTATAGAGTAGAAATGAGTAGCACTCATTTCTACTCTATATTCACTTATGGATATTCGTACTTAACACATTCGTACTTAACACATAAGTACGAATATCCATAAATGAGTATAGAGTAGAAATGAGTAGCACTCATTTCTACTCTACAATATGAACTTTTGTGTAATTGGCAAGCATTTAAAGTAAAAACTCAATTTTCGTAGAAAAAGGACATAACTACGAATATTCATAAGTACGAATATCCGTAAGTACGAATATCCATAAGTTGAATATCCATAAGTACGAATATCCATAAGTGAAATATCCATAAGACGAATATCCATAAGTGAGTATGGAGTAGAAATGAGTGCCAGAAATGGCGGAAGGTAGAGATAGGTGAGTTTGTTTGGGTTTGCTTGGGTTATAGAGTATGGAGTAGTATTTAGGTTAAAGAGTATAGAGTATAGAGTAGAAATGAGTGCTACTCATTTCTAGTCTACTCATATCCATAAGTACGAATATCCGTAAATGAGTAGCACTCATTTCTACTCTATGAGCACAAATGAGTAGCACTCATATCCATAAGTGAGTATAGAGTAGAAATGAGTAGCACTCATTTCTACTCTATACATTATACTCTTTAACCTAAATACTACTCCATACTCTATAACCCAAACAAACCCAAACAAACTCACCTATCTCTACCTTCCGCCATTTCTGGCACTCATTTCTACTCTATACTCACTTATGGATACTTATGAATATTCGTACTTATGTCCTTTTTCTACGAAAATTGAGTTTTCACTTTTAATGCTTGCCAATTACACAAAAGTTCATATTTTCAAAATCCCCTACGTTTTTCTCTTTCTATACTCGTGTAAATTAATATTAATTTTTTAATTTTTTCTAATTCAAATTTGCGTCAGATATAATGCGTGCCGCAGAGCGTCTCAAATTCAACATGCCTCGCGAGAATGGCTTCAGCGTCACCATTGTGTATAATTTTTTAATATGAACTTTTTTTTGTTCACTTGAAGATATGACTGTTGAATATCGTATATAATACATCATGGAATGTATTATTCAATGTTGATTCAATTATTGAATTTATTATATTATTCAGTCATATCTTCAAGTGAATAATCTAATATTATACATCATTGAATATTATTATCCGCTGATTTGTCCTTCCACTCAAAAGAAATCGCGAAAAATCACTTGATTTCGGACGTTTACAGTGATGTAAGCCCTTAACTTCAATTTGCAACAACGATTTTGTGATACTTCGTAAAATTGACCGATTTACGACGATTTTTGTGGATCAGATCGCTCACTCCGCCAAGACAAATCGACACCCCCCTGCAACCAACCCTCTTTTCTTTTCTGGAACACTATGTTTTACGAAACGGTGCAAGTCGTATCTCAAAATTGAACAGAGCATAGTTTATAACATTTTTCATCGTACGGCCGGATGATTTTGTTATGTTAATCCGTTTGTTGATAACAAATGATTAAAGTTGTATTTTTTATCAAAATTCAAACTTTTTCCTACAGCTTGACATTGTTGTAATTTTAACATTCGAAAAAAGTATCTGGTGTAACGAAAGTTTTATTGTTATACTAGGACATTTTTTTTTATTTTTTCGTTGTTTAGTGAGAGTATTAGCGTTGAGATTTTTCAAACGTGCCTGTAGAAAATTAAGTGCTTCGAAAAAAATCAAACAAATCCGTACAAATCCAGACGAATCCATATGAATCTGAACCAATCCTAGAAAACCGGAAAAATATTCACAAAAGCCCGGGAAAATTCATTTGAACTCGAACAAATCCATGCAAAGTCAAACAAATCCACACGAACCCAAGTAAAGTCAAGTAAACCCAAAAAAATTCGAAAAACCCGATATATACTCCAAAAAAATCGCATAATCCGCCGAAATCCATACGAATCGAGGCAAACCCAAATAAACCCAAACACCTCCACCTTTATCGATATTTTTCGCTAAAAAAAACTCAAACTTGCCAAAACTATGTATCAATTGTGTACAAAAGCTCGACCTCGTCGTCCCATTGTCCTCCTCATGAGATAAAATATTTAAAAAACCATCTGTTTTTCGGAGCCCAAGCCTATACAAACTCGTTGATATTGCTGTTTTTTTTCGCCTCAAAAATGTTCGAGTTATTGTTCTACACGCGACGCGACAAACATGACAATAACATTGTTGTTGGCGAAAAATATGATAAAACGTTCGACACGATTGTAAGAAGTGTGCTTCGCTTAATCGCGCAATCCCGTGTAGCGCCTTATCACTGCATTATTTTTTTTCATCGACGTTATCCTTATTGTTGTTGCTGCAATTTTTACCTCCGACGTGTATTTTCAACGGATTTTTTTTTCGCCTCCAGACTAACGACACGAGTACACGCACCTTCGCGGTTATTGCGCGCGCGGTTGTGTGTGTGTGTGGAAGTTAACAGTGTTAACTCACGCTTTTATTTAGACGCTCTGTAAACACTGAGAATATTTATAACTTATTCAGTAGCATAGTTCGCGAGTGCTCCCGGTTATTTCGAGACTGCTGGGAGGCCCTCTCGTACACACATCCGCGTTTCACTCCGTCAACATTTATTCTCGAAACAAAACACTTTTTTTTTGCTTACCGCGACTCAAATAAAATCGATAAAAAAAAGGTTGCGGTATTTCGAAACTATACGCGTAAAAAAGTTGACCTTGCAAATATACGTGGGAAAAATAACTATTAAAATAGAATTTTCATTTTTTATATATTTCATTTCAATTTCCATTTTGAAAAAATGTAATTTCCCAATTTGTTCTCATTTTTTACATTTAGTTTTCATTTCCATTTTTTTTATATATATTTTTATATTTAAGGGGGTACGTGGGATCATTTTAAAAAACGTGGGGACATTTCAAAAAATCAATTTTTTTTTAATTTTAATTTCGCTGCGCCTAACCGTCCCCGAAGCTCGCAGAGGTTCAGAGGATGAGTCGGAAGACACTGAGTCGATTGTGCGGCAATCGATTGAATTTTTTTGAACTACTTCTTTACTTTAACGAATTTAACAAATTTAGTATAAAACTCATAAAATAATATCCCTTTTCTGCGAATTTTCAATAAAATAAACTGTTACAATACGATTTTTGATTTTCGGATTTTCGTCATTTTCAATATCCAAAATAAACATACTTTTTTAACCGAATAAAGTGACAATAATTTTTTTTCAATAGTCAGATGTATCCCCTTCAAAACGCCGCTTCATATTTTAAGATCGGTTGAGCGGTCAAAAAATTACAAATTTTTATTTGAAAAATGAGCTTTTTGCTGATTTTTTATGTTTTTATGTATATATGTGGGAAAAATAACTATAAAAATCGAATTTTCATTTTTTATATATTTCATTTCAATTTCCATTTTAAAAAAATGTAATTTCCCAATTTGTTCTCATTTTTCACATTTGGTTTCCGTTTTCATTTTTTTATTTATAGTTTTATATTTAAGGGGGTACGTGGGATTGAACATTTCAAAAAATCAATTTTTTTAAATTTTACTATCGCTGCGGCTAGCCGTCCCCGAAGCTTGGAGCGGATAAAATAATATCCTTTTCCTGCGAATTTTCAATAAAATAAACTGTTAAAACACAATTTTTGGTTTTCGGATTTTCGTCATTTTCAATGTCCAAAATAAATATACTTTTTTAACTGAATAAAGTGACAATAATTTTTTTTCAATAGTCTGATGTATCCCCTTCAAAACGCCGCTTCATATTTTAAGATCGGTTGAGCGGTCAAAAAATTACAAATTTTTATTTAAAAAATGAGCTTTTTGCTGATTTTTTCCGGTTTTCAGCATTCGAACGGGTTTTTCATGAACTAAATGTGCAAAAAATTAGATTTCCCGAGCATTATTCTCTTCGTTATGAAAAAATAAAGAGAATGACGTACGGAAGAGTCTGTTCATCAGCATAGGGCCGGTTTTATGATCAAGGAACGCGTGGGGTTCGTTCGAACCCCAGTTATGAGTTTCAAGGTAGAAAAATTTATTCATGAGGTGTAGGGTTAATAGTAGAATATGTCTAGAATATTCTCCCAAAGTTTTAAGGGGTTACCCCCACTTGCGATTTTGAAAAAATTGATTTTTTTTAATTGCATTTTTTTGAAGTATAAGTATCCGAGAATATGTCCTGAAAATTTCAAGTCGATCCGAAAAAAATTGACTGAGATATGAGCGTTGAAAGAGAAGAATCCGCGTTGAAAGAGAAACTTTAAACGCGTTTTTCTCAAAATGGCATTTCTGAAGTCGGTGACCAAGATTACTCGAACACTAATGAACCGATCTTCTTGAAATTTTGCAGGCTTATTTAATACATAAAAATGTAGTCTTTAATCGTTTGATTTTTTTTTTCGAAAAAAAAATGGCCGTTTTATAGCCAAAAAACGGCCGTTTTTTTTCGTTAAAATCGAACCATTAACTTTGACTGTCCGCCATTTTGTGAAAAATGAATATTTTTTAAAATCCTTCGATTAAAGACTAGTTTATACTTATATTTGACTAAATCCATCCGCATTTTTTTTTCGGATCATCCACTTCGCCGCAATGTTGGTCACCGCAAACCGTGTATATAAAAACATTATTTCATTGACGGCCATTTGCCACTGAACAATGTAATATTTTTCAATAAAAAAATTACTGAAAGTTCTTCAAGATGTGTTCTTTAAGATGGTATATTGATCGATTGAAAAAGTTTTGTAGTTTTCTTTAAAATAATTCATGAAAAAGGCCTCTTTTTTTGGGCTACAAGTGGGGGTAACGCCTTAAGTCAATCGGAGTAAAAGTCTAGGCGAGAGAGAGCCTTTGGGAATTCCCCCCGTTGGGAAAGACCGCCCGGGAGTGACGCAGGTATATCGCATTTTTCTCAAAACACTATTTTTGAAGTGGGTAGACATGATTTCTCAAAAACTAATGCACTTATCTTATTGAAATTTTGCACCATTCTTCAAAATAGCATTGACTAGTGATTGAACAAAGGTTTTTCTTCCGATTACAACTTATTTTACAAGGCTATAAGTAGTGTAAATTGTACCAAAAATTGAACTATTTTGCATACAACTCGGCCAAAAATTTTAATTTTTTTCCATCCAGGAAACTAGGTCCCTTCGGCTGAATTTCCCAAATTTTTTGATGAATTTTTTCAAAAATATTGCCGAAATGTTGCTCTTTTCTGTGCTTCACATTTTGAATAAAATAATTGATATATTATATTTTTTTGAAATAGAGAAAATATGCTTTCTTTTTTGGCTTCGAAACTCAGGTAACCCCTGAAAAAAATGTTTAACGCTAGATCGTAATATTTTTAGTTTTTCAAACTCGATGGAAACTAAAAAACTCATCGCAAGCGCCTGAGGGCAAAATACTGTGATCGAAGTAATGAGCCTTCACGCCCGGGGACCGGAAGACCAACCGGAAGTGACGACTATATTGCACCCAAACTGCGTTGTATATCCTCCGGGATAAATTAGCTCGAAATATTTCGGTGTACAACCTCGTTGTCCTGTCGGACGGTTTTTTTATTCCCCCATTTGTATGCATCAATCCGTGCAATTAAAAAAAAAACATTCACGCTGTATCGTTTTCCCTCCCAACTAATTATTTTGCGGGGATGGAAATAAATGTAATAAAAAATACTCGCAAGATTGAATTTTTATGAATTATTAACATTTGTCGGAGGCTAAGGGTTGCGAGTGTTTACGGACGTATGTGCGAAAGGCAAAAAAAACTGGTTACTTATATATCTACAGGGTGATAATTTTGAGGTGGCCATGCGACCGAGAAAAACATGATATTTAAGTTTTTCGAGTCCTCTTCGCAAAAAAATATAGTGTATTTTTGGAATGAGTATAATTTACCAGAAAAAAATTAACCATTCTGGAAAAAAAATAAAAATACTATTTTAATTTCAGCAAAATGAAAATAATTAAATTTCAACTACGAAACACTCGTAAAAAAAAACTATTTTCACATAAAATAAAATTCCGTATGTCCACATTGAAATGCGTAATTGATAATTTTTTTCTCGATTGCGGGAGCACGAAAAATGTTTTTCCAGGAGTGTTTCGTATTCGAAATTTAATTATCTGCATTACGCTGTACTCAAAATGGAATTTTGATAATTTTTCAGAATTCTTCATTTTTTCGGGCAAATACGCCGCATCAGAAAAATGGGCTAAATTTTTCTGAAAAGAGGACTCGAAGGACTATTGAAAACTGATTTTTTTTAGTCGCAAAAACTCCGTGCAAGACCTTTGCTGCCACTATGAAAATGACGAACCCTCGTTCGTCGCTTGAGGCAACTCAAAATGAAGTGGAAGGTCCAACGTATGGTGCAGGAATCGCAGATTTTAGATAAACCTATAATTACAACGATAGAACTGATAGTACAACTTCAAACACGTTTTTTTCAAAACGGTGTACACGATTTCTCGACATCCAATGAACGGATTGACTTGAAATGTATTCAGTCCAATAGCACAGTCTAAAATTCATTGACATTTATTCAGTCCAATAGTAGTTTAGTCGTGAACGACGTTTTTCTTCTGAACATATTTTTTCATCAGTTACTAACGATGTTATTTTTCCTCGAAAAAAAAAAGATTTTTTTTTCATTACTTAAGGGGGGATTGTCTTTTTTTTCGCAAAATTTACCGCTTTTTGGGAATTTTTTTGTGAAGAAAGTATACAACGGAAAACTTGTGAAACTTGGCATATAGTTTTATTGATCTGTTTACTACATACAAAAATTTTTGTTAAACAATTTCATCAAAAAATCCCCCCTTAAACGCGTTTTTCTCGAAACAGCTTTTTCACAACTGGTGTGCACGATTTCTCAAAAACTATTCAACCGATTGCCTTCAAATTTGGACAGAATGCTCAGCTGACATCCTTTTATCGTTTGATGAAGCAAAAAAGCAATACGTTTAATAGTTTTTTATTTATAACAAAAAATCGATCAATTTTTTTCGAAAAATCGATACTTCAAGTTCAAAACGTCACCAAATCGTCAATTTTTTTCCCCCTTCATCGAACGATAGCTATATGTGTCTAAAGTAAAATGCTTTTTGGATTTTTGTTGCAGGATGAACGTGAAGGCTGTAATCGTGCACACCATCAAAAAAGGACCACCGCGCGTCGAGGGGGGTGGGAGGCGGATCTTTTGATGAAATTGTTTAAAAATTTTTTTGTATGTAGTAAACAGATCAATAAAACTATATGCCAAGTTTCACAAGTTTTCCGTTGTATACTTTCTTCACAAAAAAATTCCCAAAAAGCGGTAAATTTTGCGAAAAAAAAGACAATCCCCCCTTAAAAACGATGTCATTTTTCCAAAAAAAAAAACGAAAAACATGTTTTTTTTCCTTAGTTACTAACGATAGTGTCATTTTTCCCCGAAAAAAATCCATTGATTAAAATAATTGAAACACGATAAAAAAAAGCTTGGTCAACTCTTAGCCAATATTATCTGATTTAAAAAAAAACGTTTTTTTTTGTTACGGATCAACCGCGTGGCCAAACGGAGTACACCGTTGAGCCCTTTACGTTCAAAGGTCCTTCATGAGATTGTCTGTAACTTCTTTGAATAATAATATTTTTCATGAAACTTGGTACACTACTTTACAAAGGACAGGTTACCGTTCATGACGATGAAAAATTCGATTTTTTTAGGACATATATTGCATCTTTAAAGTGTTTAAAACATTTGGATTTGTTTGTTTGGGTTGTCAAAAATAAACACTGAATACGACTTTTTATAGCGTCAAACTTTAAAGGCGTTTTTCTGGAAACAGCATTTTCAACATATCCACGGGATGAACCAATTCACATGAATCTCCGCGCGATTGAAAGGAAATTCAATTTTCGGGTCCATCAGAAAGCCATTTTTGTCAAAAATGAAATCTTTTTTTCGTCCGATGGAGCAAAAAAAACGGCCAAAAAAGTTGGGATTTTTTTTTCAAACGATTTCCATTTTTTTATCCAGGGGTTTTTCGAAAAAAAAATAAAGATCCCCCCCCCCCCCCAAATTTAGTCTACTTTAATATCTTTTAACCCTTTTTTGTTTCAAATGAACAGGCAAGGCTGTGTAGCACCCGGCGCAGGCGTAAACACGCCGCACAATGCTTTATTTGACGGGAGCAAGAAACGCCGATTTTAATTTTTTTTAATAAATAAAATTGGAATTTACTCTCCATTGATGGAAGAATGAAATACGTTAAAACCCATTCCCAAAAGTATTTATTTTATATATAAAAAAAAATTCCCGAAGTTCATGCATTTTTCATGATTCTCGACGGTAATCTCCCGTTGGTGTACATGAACATAAATGTCCAAACGGTTTTTCAATCATCTTACTTAATCGTTAGAATTTTTCTTTTAATTATCCTCATTTTCGGGTCGTGACGGTAGTCTAACCCCTTAAAAAGTGCATAGCCACCATATCGTTGTCACTGTGTATATATGTGTGTATGTGTATATATATATATATATATATATATATATATATATATATATATATATATATATATATATATATATATATATATATATATATATATATATATAGGTGTGTGTGTGCCTGCGCGTGTATATACACACACACACACACACACACACACACACACACACACACACACACACACACACACACACACACACACAAGTGTTTGGCAACATTGGCCGCGTTGGCCCAATCAAGTTGCGAGAGAATGGAAGAGGGAGGGAGAGAAAGTACTATATTTACTGTCGCCGAAGTTTGCGAGCGCAACATTTCCATTAAGCGTAGATCAACGTCCTCTTTGATTCGTCTTCAGTAGTTTCGTAATGTTTTCAACCACACATAGCACACACACACACACACACACACACACACCTACCCGTACACACGACTCGTGTTTTTTAACCTCCGAAATAAATCTCGCCTACCATCGATCGATTCGTGCAGAGAGTACGGAAAACTCATTACAGATGTCGCTACCGGTATGTTCAATTTCCGTATCGATCGCCGAGGAATTGTTACGAAACGATCTCGAAAAATCAAACGGAAAATCCGACCGTGAACGACAGGATGTTTGGGTTATTATGTCGAGGTTCGAGTCGTGGCAGATTTTTTTTGTATCGAATTATCGTATGGATTTCTCGCATTCGCGTTGAGACTCGACTAACCTCAATTCGCGACGACGCGTAATGCGAAATCGCGACGTGGGAGCCATTTCGTCGTCGTTTTACAGTTCGTCTAAACGCGCATAATCGAATATGTTGCTCATTGTTCTCGTTAGAGCGAAATTAACTGAGTGCTTGAGAAAAAAAAATCAAAATTCACAATCGAAACAATTGCAAAAGCGAAGAGTGAAGTTAAAAAATTAAAACAAAGGGAAAAAGTTGATGGCCGTAGCGAAAAAAATTCAGCTTATATTAGAAAGACAAATGATTATCAATTTCCTAACGTGAATAATTATTTTCTTTACCCATAAAAAAATTCGATTCTTTCGGGTCGCTGCACCGATAACCTTCAAATAATTAATATCCTCATGAGAGCTGGGTTTGGCGCGCAGAGAAGATGGCCGTGCACCCTCTACTTCGCGACACCGGCCATAACCTCCAAACGTCCCTGATATTCCAATGTCATTCCAGCATTGATTCGCGCTACTCGAAAAGCCAAAAACAAATGCCTGCTACTGTTGCCTTTTCTTTATTATCGATCGGCGAAACTGGGTAGTCGCGATGTACGCGAGTGGGCCCGCGACGGTGGTGCCACCTGGCGTATCACTCTTCACGATCGCGCACACGACACCTGTTTGCTCCACCGTCAGTCGCGCGTCTACCGCCCGTTATCCCGGCGCAAAAAAAAACCGTCCCACGTGCTTCTCGCTCAGTCTCACACGCTCGGGCGACATGCGTAGTAACGAACCGAGGACGAAGAGAATGTTTAGCTAGTCGTGTTGCCGCGATCCGCGTTAAAACGAGGTTAGAATGAGGTTCGTCGTAAGCTCAAACGCGAACACTTTCGTTCTTTTTTTCTCAAATCCCGCGGTAGTGTTATCTTTATATGTATTCATATATACACATATATACACACATATATATACATATATAAATGTATAAAATATATATATCGCGAGTCGGCTTCAAAGTCCGCGCTGGAGGAAAGCTTTCGCTCTACTGCTGTCGAGCTGATAGGCCTGTCGTTTTGTCGTTGATGCAAGTGGGAATCGCCTTTGTAACGAACGGGTAGAGATACGGCTGGCGGGACGGAAAGCGAGACAGAGAGAGAGAGAGAGAGAGAGAGAGAAAGAAAGAGGGGGGATGCGTATATCGCGTGCGTGGGGAATCGAAGAAAAAAAGAGTCTAGAGTCAGATCGTGTTTTCATCTCGCGAGCAGACACGCCCGGATCATCCGGCGACGTTTGGTCTCGGCAGCACTCGGACTCTGCCACTTTATGTACCCAATTCCCCCTTGCGGTGATTACGTATTCGTTAAAATTCGGGAACTCACGGCTCCCGCATCTATAAGAGTTGCTTACGCCGGCCGAACCAACAAAACTCTGGGTTCGACTCCGTGTATATATAATTTATCTTTAACAATGAAAAAATACAACCTACATTTTGATTTGGGCCAACCGAATCAATATATCTTTATACACCCACACATATCGAGTGTACAAGTATGACTAAAAACGTCTTGATACGATAACACATTGGTTTGAAGCATAATAAATCATTCGTACCTTATTCAAAATACGATCCATCGGAAGCTACAACCTTTGCCCGTATATCAGGCGACAAACGGATTCCACGCTGATGGAAGTCTGGTGGTTTTGGGGCGAACCAGTTATTACGCCGATCTTTTTTCTCTTTGTACAGGTGAACCACCTTTGAGAAAGGGTCGGCGCTACAGATCGGAATTAATAGTAATCTGAGGGAGGAGTGTTTAGTGAACGTAGAATTATCTAGAGGAAGTGCAGTCCTGGATTTGCCAATAGGCCGTATAGGCAGCTGCCTAGGGGACGGCGGATTTTAGAGGCACCTAAAAAAGGCTAGGTAAATACAAGTGATTAAGATAGGAGGGGCGGTACAAAGTCGAGTGGCCTATACTTGAGAAAACTATAAATCTGGCACTGAAGAAGTGTCTTTCAGACAATTCTTGACAGATCCGTGAGATTCTGTCTCACCCGTCGAGATTTATCTAGAAGAGGTGTCTTCTAGATAAATTTATATACGCAAAAATATACTGCAAATTTATTTTATTAATAATTGTAATACATGTGAAATGTATGCCATATATTGAAAATATATGTTGCATATATGTGCCAAATTCTAATTTTCGTAACGTTTTTATATATGAGATGTATATGCATGGTATTACTGTATATCAATGTATCATATATCAATGAAATATGTAGCATTTACCCTGCATATATACCACATATATGCCACATATATACAAATATGCGTAGCATATCTGTATATAGTGTTTATATGTAATAGTGTACTCTAACTGTAAGTTAAGTTTTTTTAAGTTTAAGTTTTAAGTTTTATTAAGTTTAACTGTAATAGTGTTTATACACAGCATATATTTCTTGTCAGGAATATGTATCAAAAATGTATGCGTCATGTATGTCTCATACATTTTTGATATATTTTTCTGACAAAAAAAAAACAGATTGAAAATATATCGAAAATATATGCGTCGTGTATGCCTCATATATGCATCATATATAGTGTTTATACGTAGCATATATTTTTTTGGTCAGAAAAATATATCGAAAATATATGGGTCATATATGCGTCATATATTTGGTGCATATATACTGAATATTTACGTATTATTCAATTTTTCGTCACTATATATGCGACCGATATATATACATATATATATATATGTAGTATATATTTTCTGTATATATTTTACATAAATAAATTTCCATGGGGGAGGAATTATCTAGAAGAAGTGTCTCCTAGAATCCCCGACGGATTCGTGTCTGATAATATGAGGGAGCAATGTCTAGCGAATATCGGGGATGAGGTAGAATCTCCTAGTTCACAGGGATGGACGGTGGGGAAGAATCTCCCAGTTAGTGAACCTGGGGATTCTACTTCACCTGCCAAGAATTATTTAGAAGAAGTGCTTCCTATATAATTCATGATGGATCCGTGACCATGTGGTGTTGTCATGCTGTAAAATGCTTCCAATTCGCGAGGTATTCAAGCGGATGAGGTAGAATCTTCCATTTCGCAAGGATGGCCGGTGAGGAAGAATCGCTCAGTTAGCAAACCGGGAGATTCTACCTCACCGGCCAAGAATTACTTAGAAAAGGTGTATTCTAGATCATTTTTTACGGATCCGTGAGTTTCTACTTTACTCGTCAAGGGATAATCCTTGATGGATTCGTGAGATTCTATCTTACCCGTCAAGAGATCATTCTTGATGGGACTGGGAGATTCTACCTCTTCCGCTATATTGACTAGACATTGCTCCCTCAGATTATGAGGTACGAATCCGTCAGGAATTATCTAGAAGAAGTGTCACCTAGAATCCCTGACGGATTCGTGCTTGATAATATGAGGGAGCAATGTCTAGTGAATATAGGGAATAAGGTGGAATCTCCCAGTTCACAGGGATGGCTGGTGAGGAAGAATCTCCCAGTCAGTGAACCTGGGGATTCTACTTCACCTGCCAAGAATTATTTAGAAGAAGTGCTTTCTATATAATTCTCTATGGATCCGTGACCATGTGGTGTTGTCATGTTGTAAAATGCTTCCAATTTGCGTGGTGTTCAATTTCCTTGCTTTTGGACCATTCCCAGCACAGTCGAGCGTAAGGAAATGCATTGTTGGGTAACATTTAATGCTGCTGCTAATTCTTTTTTTCGTTCGATACACACCTTCGGTCCGTATGGCTTCGAATTGTTTTATCGGCTTGCCATGAGGTTTATCATCCAAGTCAAAAACGTGCTTTCCAAATTGTTAAAAATACTGTTCACGCATGCTTACCGACGGAACATGTTTTTTGTGAGCATCCACAAGGAAACAATGGCTTTCAGCTGCACATGAAAAGAATAAAATAATCCACTAACACTTCCCGGAAATGACGTTCATTCGGTACGAAAGTAGACATCCTCAATACGATAAATATAATAATTATTTACCCTTTAGTCAAACAGCTTCAACTACGATTGGAAGCAGTGTACGGACCTTCCGAATACCAGTACCACCAACTTCAACACAACACCTCCAGTACGAGATACATCATCTATTGAACATCCCTAAAGTCATACTTGTACACCCAATACATATAATATACGAAAATGAAGTGAACCTCAGAGAATTCGTTTGACCCGTAACGAATCGATTAATTTTTCCGCCCGGAAGTGAGCCTTGCATGAGCGCTGTGGTGGCGCCGCGAGCAACAACTTTTTTGGATAGATTTAGCATTCTTTTGAGAAGCCGGATTGTTGCTGTCATTGTTATAAAACTAGAAACGAGAGCAATGTTGCCATTGCTGGTTGGGTGGCCCCAAAGTTATTCAAGACAGCGTTGGGTACAGATGGAAAATGATCAAAATATATCCGCCATTGTACTGTCCAAGATCCGACGACATGGAGATTGCATTCGAAGAGTCTATGCACCTTCGGTCGCGGATAAATTCGCTGGCGAGGTGTGTTTGAGCAATACATTACCGTGCAAAAACGTAACGCTATACGGATGAACGGGATGACTTATAACTCATAATTACGAGGAGCTTGTCAGTGGCCGCGGTGGTGGCCTTGCGAATTTTATAATCGCGCGTGCGGCTTAGCACATGTATTCGAACATTAATGTTCGAATATCCGATCCGTTCAGCAAACACGCCAATTCAAATATAGCACGAACGAAACAACGGAATAAAAAAACTCGAAGAAGACTGCCTTGAATGAATGAATAATCATTCCACATTTTGCCGGAGAGACCGCGCTGTCGATACTGACCGACTTCGCGTATTCGACGCCGAGTGGGTAATTTTTTTTTTTTTAATTAATGTCACGAAGGAAGATTCGTCAATCGAGCTGAGTTTCGTGACTCAATCCAAACGAATATCGCATATTCGTTAGGTTACATCATAAGGATATAGTTGTTTTATGAACGTCACAAAGTATAGGCTATAAACTTACTTAAAACGACAAATATTAACCACAAACTGTTACTTGAACGCTCCGCGGTAAGCGTTTTTAAAAAAACGCCATAGCGGCAGCACTGACTGGAGGTCATTGCGTAATGTGTCTTTTCCCCGAACACCCTTGTTAAACGGATCGCGCCAGAGGTCATACATCTGCCCTGTATATTTTTATACTTTTTTTTTTTTAATTAAGAACGTACGAAAATAGTGCGTAGCCTTGGTAACCATCATACCATTTCGCTCGGTCCCTAGCGTTCGCTTCGAGCCTTTAGCGCCATCTCGCGGTTAGGCGGTGTATCGATGCCCAGTAGCGAACCTTCAGGATATCCACGGGGAAACTGAGTCCCGGCCGGCAAGGTAGATTGCCTTTGGTCGTTTACCGATGACCGATAAGAAAGACCGCGTGTATGATCATCGGTAGGCAGAGACGCGAGAGATTCTAACCCCTTGATAGTGGTAAGTAGCGTTACCGAAGTGCGATAAGGTAGATCGCGAAATTATCACCAATAGGAAAAAGTGCAGGAGATCCTCGGCTTTTGGTTCTCGCAAATCGACATTCGATAAGGTAGATCGTGAACTGATCATTAGTGAACAGAGATGGAGAACCTATCGAAACCAACTGTAGGATATTTACCTACAGCTGATAAGGTAGCTCGCATAACTACCGCCTGTAGGTAAATGCCCAAAGTAGCCTCTAGAATTCCGTACCGAGTCAACAGCCCTCACAAGCGAGGCTGGAAGGTGGCGCAGGATGTTCTAGCCTCCTCCCGCCATATTATCGACCGAGCCGTCGTATCGAACGTATCCATTATTAGTCTATATAGCAGCATAAAGTGCCCAAGTCGTGGCAATCCCGTGCTTATACCCACCGTATACGTTGACCGGTGTAGTTAGGTGAGCTCGACAGCTCTCCGGCTTTGACACGACCAAACGATATTATTACTACGTTATTTCGACGTTTGTGCATAGTTCGCGGGTCAAACGAGATAAATCGAGCTAGAGATAGAGTGAGAAAAAAGTCACTCATAGACACATACACACACACACACAGACACACAGGTGCGCGCGCAAATATCATATTAATTATCTCCTAGTGGCACTGGTGATGTCTCGAAGAAACGTGTGAACACCACTTTTATCAAGAGACCTGAATGACACATAACAGAACTCGTGGGAATTAAATAAGGCGTCTGATGTTGAACCGTAAGCTTCGGATGTGTCTTCAAATATACATATATATTTGTGAATAGCCACGTAAAGCGAGTGCTGCGGACACATGGAATAACCCACATAAGAGAAACTGGAAGCTCCTAATTGTTAAGGCTGTGCTTGGCTCTGCAATCAATTGGATTACGTTCCCTTCTTGGGACGCAACTTTCGAGTCTCGATTAGTGGGTCTCTCGACGTTGGCGACCATTTTTCCTTTCGGCAATAACGCATCGCCAAGCTAACACCAGCTCGTCACAGGCTGACAGCTGCCCCACAAGTTGATAACAAGCCCGCAGGAGTTGATAACCAGCAGCGTACCACAAGTTGATACGAACCTACCGCAAGCTCAGAACAGCTTACCGGAAGTTGATTTCGTTGGTGCGGCATCTTGGCCCACTACTGATCTACCTTTTTCCATTGCTCCTCGCCCCCCCCCCCTGCCCCCGCCTCTGCCGTACACGTCGTTGGGTCTCGGCGGGGCTCTGGCAAATCGCAGCAGGAAGTAGTGCCAGCACGAGAAGGCCATAGAGCTAAGGACGTGTATATGTACATGTACGTGTGCATAGAAGCCTCCTATAGTGGTCGCGCGGACTCTTCTCTCAATGCGACAAAGCTCTCCCTGCTACCAACACCGCGCGAATCTCGCGATCTATAAATACTGCGGTAATTTGTGTAGCGTTTTCTTTTTTCACTGCTTGTTGTTCTTCTTTGACTGTCATTGCGATCTCGGTGGATACGTTGAGTGGCTCGATCGGTGCGCTGAGTGGGGTGGAACTTGTTTTTCTTCTTCTTTCGGTTACCGTGGTAAACGCGAGTGACATTGGTTATGCGTTGCGTACAAAAGGGTTGGACAACGTGCTCACGAAGCTTAGCCTCGTGAAGACACCCCCCGTGCGCATCATCCTCGCCGTCCGAGGAACTAAGGTAACCTTATAGGCCCTCCGCACTCGAACGGTGAAATCCTTGAGGAGTATTTATAACGGACAGGAATTTTGGCAATGCCAATGTACGTCCCTTGAATGATAGCGAGCATCCAATACGCGGGCGCGGATACACTTCGTATATTTAAAGGGTATATCCGAATGGAACGTCAGGATGACGCTATGTTGTGCAACGTGACACACGGGGGGGAACAACTTTTGTTTTTTCTCTTTTTGATCTTGGATTTTAGGAAAATTTGCCTTGCTCAAAACACCAAACATGTTGGACCGCTTTAAACGAGTTCAAAAAAAGGTCGATCTCGTATCTGTTGATATACTGGTGGATTGGCTTCTTCGTACGAAACAATTCATCCAATTAATTCAGCAACTTGCTTTGGGATCTTTTTTTCTGTACGTGTTTTACAGTGTCGTGTATTTTTTTTTGGTGAATTTCCTACTTTTTTGTCCGCGTATCGGAGAGTCACACGATCGCCTTGAATTATCAAAGCGAGCGTATAGTTGGCTGAGCGTGTATACGCATAGCTATTGCTTAGGTACGTACGTAACCCTACTGCGACGCCGGTTCATCGATCCAACCTCCACGTGGGTGATTACGCTCGCGTCACATTGAAAAAAGTTTCGTAAAGGTGAAACTCTAGTCGCACTGCGATTTTTAATGTATCTTGCGCCGGATCAATTCCTACAGCGGAAAGAGAACAAAATTGGCAAACAGTCGCCTTTCCATTGCCATAAAAAGTATTGTATCGGCGGTCGGCTGTTCGAACCTTTTTTCAATTGGCAAGCACGTATGCAGTTTTGTCTAGGGTTGCATCTTGTATAGTGTAGTGTGTTGTTTCGAGCGCAGCATATAGTGTGTTGTGCAGATCATCCCGTGTATTATACATGCCGTATGGTGCACATCATACGGTACAGTGTTTAGTTCATTTGTCATAGTGCACAGGGTGTAATGTATTTTCCATAGTGCACAGAGTGTATTTGCTATAGTGTACAACAGCATGAAGTGTATTTGCCATAGTACCCAGCATGGCGTGCGTTGTGCGTATGCATTTTGCACTCTGCCTAGGATATGTTTCACGGTGCACAGTATACAAGGTGATTTTTTTATCTTGAGACTGCTAAATATCTAGAAAAATAAGCCTTATACGACAAAAATGTCCCAAATAAACCTTCAATAGTTTCCAAGGGGCAATTCAATCCCGAAGAAATGAACCGTCTGCCGCCCTTCCTGGGGTTGGGGCGGGGGGGAACTTTGAAATCTTAACCAGGAACCCCTACTTTTCATTACAGATTCAGATTATACATAAAAAAACACGTAACTTTGGTCTGAATTTTTTTTTATTCGGTATAGATGGCGCTGGATTGGTAGAGGCGGAACGATACATTGGCCTGCCAGATCGCCAGACCTTACATCGCCAGATTTTTTTTTGTTGGGTCTCTTAATAACTGAAGTTTATCAACAAGTGCCAACAACTCGTGAAAACATGATTGGACGAATCAGAAATGCTTGCGCAAACATTAAAGCGGACAAACTTTTGAGTTGTGTACAATCATTCGAAGTACGGACAGCCCCGGATCTAAGGGGGGGCAAACCGGGGTACCTGCCCCGGGAGGCAATTTAAGGGGGCGCCTTATTCATGTGTTTGAAAAAACTTGTTTCACTAAAGCGCCCAACATCCAGGGCGCTTTGGTGAGTTTCAATGGCGTCGTGATCTTAGCTATCGAAAATAAAACTGCCTAGGAGACGAACTTTGATGAGGTATTCCTTTAGGCGTCTTTTGAAAAACTGCTCGTGTTATGGCTCAACAAGTTATTGATCGATCTGGCTGATATTTTGCCAGATTTCTCACTATAAGACTATTGGAAGGATATACCTAAAGTTTCAAGGTTATCGCGTAAATAAATTACTTTTTCGGGGTAAAAATTGTCGAGAAAATGGTGAAAAATATGAACATTTGATTACAAAGCTTACTCAATTTTCAATTTTTTACCTTTTAATATTTTTATAGGTATATCCTTCCAATGATGTTATAGTGAGAAACCGCCCAAAATTTCAGCTAGATCGATCAATAACTTTTTGAGCTATACCATGAGCAGTTTTTCAAAAGACCCCTAAAGGAATACCTTATAACGCCGCTATTTTGTTTTGTTTAAAAAAGAAAAAAAGTGGTACCACTTGAAAGTTGTAATAAGATAATGTCAACATTTTACAATGATGCGATTATCTTATCACATTTTTTTAAAAATCATTAAAAATGACTTATTTTCGGGCGTCTAAAGAGATCTCCCCCCTTAATCTCAAATGCTGGAGGGGAGGGGCGCCAACGTCAAGTTTTTGCACCGGCTCGGAAAAATCGTAGATCCGAGGCTGAGTACGGATCAATAAATGCATCAAAGTTCAAGGTCATCAGTTTGAACACTTATTGAATTAAATGGTGAGAGGCAAGGGGACACGATAATCAAACACCCCGAATGTGAGAGGCAAGGGGACTCATAATAATCAAACACCGCAAAGGGATTAAATTTCCGTCAGGTCCACGTCCTTAATCCTGGGTGAAGCTAAGAACGGATACAAAATTATAGTAGACATTTACGATAATTAAAAAAAAACATGCTTCCGACAAAAGTTACTTTTCTTCGACGTACCTCCATTATGCAATAAAACATAGGGGATTTCCCTTGAAGAAAAGGAAGGTTGCCCAATCTTCACCGCGTGCAGCGCCATCTATCCCGAATAAAAAAAAAGTTCAGACAAAAGTTACGTATTTTTTTATCTATAATTCGAATCTGTAATGAAAAGTAGGGGTTCCCATTTAAGATTTCAACGTTCCCCCCCGCCCCACCCCCAGGGGGGCCGGCAGGCGGTTAATTTCTGTAGGATTAAATTGCCCCTTGGAAACTATTGAAGGTTTATTTGGAACATTTTTGTCGTATAAGGCTTATTTTTGGAGATATTTAGCAGGCTCGAGATAACAAAATCACCCTATATAGTGTATCGTCCATAGTGTTGAAGAGTGTTCACATAGTGTATTGTCCATAGTAGTGTAGAGTGTTCACATAGTGTATTGTCCATAGTAGTGTAGAGTGTTCACATAGTGTATTTTCCACAGTGCACAGCCTATAGTGTATCAGCCATAGTGCACTGTGTATGGGGTTTAATTCACTTTCTGCAGTACGCAGCATACAGTGTATTGCTTAGAACACAGTGTATGGGGACTCGCTATTTATAGTGCACTGCATATTGTGTATTGTGTAGCTCACTGTGCGCAAGGTATTTCTCACAGAGCGCAACATTTAGTTTATTGCTAAGTACACAATCTTATGGTTCGGTATAGGATTCGGAACACAGCATATTCTCGTGACGCTGCGCTACACAACAAACTATATGCAGTGCGTCGGATAGTTGTAGTAGCGCGCAGCGTACAGTGTATCGTGTAGGGTACCGTGTATAGAGTTTAGTGTTGTTTTATGGTGCACACTATATTGGGAATAGTGTAGCCGTCCATAGGGTCCAGAGTGCACAGCATATAGAGTATTCCGTAGCGCACCGTGTATGCGGTTTAGTGTATTTAGCACCGTGCACAGTGTATTGTGCAGCGCATTGAGTATTTATTGTATAGTGGAGAGCTCGAAGCGCATCACGCGCTGTGCACATGTCCCGCGTGGCGATTTCGAAAATACAGGCGCGGTCCACAACCCGATAAAACTGACTCGTTCCGCTTCGGGCAAGCTCTCGCCAATTCGTAATACGTAATTTCACGTATCCTTCCGCCAGAATAAAGCGTACAGCGCGGGGCTCTCATTCACGTCGAGTCGATGCCCCAAAGGCTGTTCGCTGTGCGGCGAACAGTCACACGGAGCACGACCGGGTCATTGGTCCCACCATGCGAGACCATTTAGGTCTCTTTCGTCCTTTTTCACCGTCACGAACGCATGCACGTGCACTCTTCATCGCAACTCGCGACGTTATTCGTCGTGAGAAATACAATTGCATTTTTTGTTCTTTTGCCTCGCGGAAGTGTTACTCCGTCAAGGTCACCGATCAGAAATCGAGGTAACACAGTAGCGGCGTGAAATCAACGCGTTTTTCGTTTGGCTTGTGGTGTTTCAGATTGGCCCGAATTTATCGTTAGCCGGTAGCGAAGGTTCTCAAAAATTGATCCGATAATGCCGATCGTCTTTCTAGACCGGTTACCGGTCCCGAGCTTTCGCGCGTACACTACGATAAGCGTCGCGATACTCTCGTGTTCGGTTTACTACGCTGCGCAAATCGTCAAAGATCCAACATGGCGAACGAACGCGACGAATATCGTCGTCGACGACGACAACGTCACGGGAATCGAGAACGCGGTGGACACGAGGACACCGGGTGTACGTTTCAAGGAACTACTGGCATGCATGATCCAGGAACCAATCTGCTTTTGGGTAAGTGCCTTTTTAGTACATACGAAGGTTTAATCGAAATGGAGTCATCTAGACGACGCTTGTTTATCTTAAAACCGAATTAGTAACGCTATTAGCAATGGCTATTTGAATATAAAAGAAAAGTTTCAACTCGATGTTACTTAATGCAGACCTGGTCGATGTCCAAATTGATGGTCATGCATCCAGGACTCAGTCTGGGGTTCAGAGCCAGGTCTGGATCCTTGATCATGAATCCAGACGGGGTTAGGATGAATAGCTATGTGTACAGTGCCAGGGTCCCTGGTTCAGGTTTAGATCTGGATCCTAAGGGATGAATCCAGGGCTAAGATCGAAGTCCGAGTCTCTATAATTGTGATCCTGAACTGGATCCACGATTAGGAGCCAGCTCAGGATGTGAGATTATGGGTGCAGGGCCTACTTTAGGTCAATGGTGACGACCCAGAGTTGGATGAACGAAATCAGGACCAACTAAAAGGTTAAGGGTGTCAGTCCCACGGTTTGTGTGGAGATCTGGATAGTTATCGATCCATTCATTGGGAACATTGAGTTCCACCATCTTCTCGTATGCCTAGTCCTGAGTCCATCAGCTTGTTCGGCTATTTTAGGAGATGCTATCTGCGCTACCAGACGGTGAGTGGTGGCCTGTTGAGATTTGCGATATCGTCGTATGAATGCCGCCATTATCGTTATCCGCATTCATTATGGTTGCCTACGCACATGGCATACGTAGGATGACTAACGTAGAAGAAAATTGCTACTTGCCAGCATTCGTCCATGATAGACCGAACGAGGCCTAACCAAAATCTGCTTCGTCATAGAATCCAACCGCTATTTTCTCCCTCCTCCGTCTCGTCCATCCTCCGTACCTGGCATACAGCTGATCGTGCGGCTTATCGAATGAAAGACTTCGATTGCTGACGCCACGATGAGAACGATAAAAAAGAATAGGTTCGGAGTCCCACAGTGAACAAGTGCAAGCTCGCGCATACTACCACGCGTCTTTACGCTCCTGCAATGGAGGCGTGTTTGCGAAACACACGAAGGAGTCAATCGAAGGAGCAACTCGACGATGTCGCGCGCCGCTACACAATGGTGGGTGTACAACAATAAGCACGAGCTCGAAATCTCGATTGCATAACCTTGTGCGTGCTCATACGACGTTTGCTAGCTCGCCTCGTCCGTACACGCGACTGGAATGTGAAGGAAAAAAAGAAAAATCACCAAACCACATGCGCTAAACGAACATTTCAGGAATCCCTCGAAACTTCGTCTACTTGTCGATTCATGCAGTTTCCGGAGCCGTGTAAAGTTTCAGCACGATCGACCGTACGGAATTCGAGATACTTGCAATTTCATCCGTCACTTGCCACGTGTATAACCTGTACAAAAGGCGTGCCAAAGTCACCTTTTATTTTACCGCGTCCAAACGGCTTCGAGGATCGCGACGAAAAATTAAACGAGGCTGCATGCACGCTGTCCGGACTAGGAAAAAATTAATCTCCGAATGTTCACCATGCTGTTTTTGAAGTACGAACGCCGAAAGGAGGGGATTCTGTAGATGGGAAGTGAGTTCGATCTAGGTCTCCATCGCGCCTAGCCTAGTGCGTGCACGATCACTTTCGCGTTGCCCCCTCTACGTGGCAGCTGCTTATAGGGCTGGTGGCTCGGTGTCTCTTGCGAGAGACGCCGCGCCACCATGAGACATCTAGCGGCCGGGTGGCGTAGTACCTAAGCCCGGCAGGTGCGACGACTGTTCCTCGTCGATTTTGTCCTCCATAATAATGAATATCAGCTTTCCGTTAATAGGAATTTCATTAAAAAAAAAACACCTTGTGCTCGTTTCCACGTTACAATTAGGAGAGCGGTAAAAAGATCGAGGTTGCGAAATCCGCGTGCATTTTGTATCCTTGAATGCATCGAGCTATCTCCGACTTTCCAGCAATCTCGCGTTGCGCAATTGGCTAATTAATAATTCACGAGTTGAAAGCTCGCGCGAGCCTTTAAAGCCTTGTACAATAATTGCCTCGACTATTGAAAAGAGCGGGAAAAAAAAACAATTTGCAAATGCCACAATGTCGTCGGACGCTTGAGGTTTGCCTAGTAGATGTACTGTCGCGTTATCGTCCGTTCTAATCTGAATGACTGGAACTAAAAATCGGCAAAGGGGAAAAAACGCGGCTCTCTCCCGTCTCTCCCGTCAGTTGAGGAAAACCTCAAGGTGAGCTGGGAGCCTTCTTTTCCTTTCGCCGTGGGTCACCCGACTTGGCAATGATTACCGAAAGTTCCCCGCGCCTGTTGGAAATCACTGCGGAATTTCCGGCTTGAAGCACGTATCTGGGAAACGACCTCCAATTTAAGGAGCCCCCTTTTCGCCCTGAGCAAGCTTCGACTCAAGGGCGCGAAATATTTTTCTGGCAAGGCACCAAGGTGCGGTGGAGGAGGAAAACGAACGATCAGGTGCGGTAGAGAAGCAAGAAGAGATAAGCCAAGCAAACACGAGGAGATGATCCAGAGAAGACGAGATAATACGAACGAATCGAAACATGAAGACGATCTAAACAAGCCCAAATAAGACGATATGATCCAAACAAGCCCAAGCAAGGCGAGATGATCTAAACAAATCCAAACAAGACAATCTGAACAAATCCAAGCAAGACGAGATGATCCAAACAAACCCAAGCAAGGCGAGATGATCCGAACAAACCTAAGCAAGATGAGATGATCCAAACAAACCTAAACAAACGAGATGATCCAAGCGATTTCGAGCGAGAAGATCTATCCCGAAGAAGGAGAGGTACCACCAGCAAATCCAAACAAAGAGACAATCCAAACGAGATGATCCAAACAAACCAAAATAAGAAGTCTGCCCAATCGAGCAATAACACGAGCCAATCAAAGTACGGAGACCACCTAAAGAAGATTGAATTGATCCAAGAAAAACCAGGACCAAAAGCCATCACTCGAGCGAACCCTAACGAAAATGTACAATCCAGACAAACCCAAGCAGAAAGCAGTAACGTAAGGCAGGGAAGATGTAGAAACGTGTCAAATCGAGTGTATCCGGTTGCTCGTGGATGTATTTCCATTTCGCACGCGAAAATAATCATGATCCAATTGCCGTAATTGCCTAAGCCGAAAGTCGTTTATTCTGCAAACAAGATGGCGCGTCACGTGAGCAGCGATGACTTCAAGCCTATTTATACGCGCCTTCTCATCAATGTCCGTTCACCGCAGCCAACCGGAAAGCCCCACCGTTCTTACTTTTTCGCACGAGAAATAAAAGTGACATCACGAATTGTGCTTATCAATGCAATTAGCGTCTCGTGGTTGCCGTTTCAGCGTTTCGCGATCCAAAAAATAAGTCGTTAAATGAAATTATTGGCAAATTTCCGCTGGTCGTGAACGGAGATTACTTGTCCTCGCTACAATATTTAGGAAATTCTGCTCACTTGGCAATCCTTGCGGAAAATACACGATTGGCGGTGTAATTGATGAAGACATGTAACTCCATTCGAACAATGGCAATCCCCGCGAGCGTACGCAACATGCAAATTGTTTTGGCCAGATAAGCAGAAACTCGTTAGGCGTACGAATGAGATACAGGGCGGACGGCAAGCCTAGCGAACATTTCCAGCTAATATCGTTATCTCCGTGAGCTCTTATCACGGCAACTTTTCGCGCACGTGGCTGTTCTATTTATGGCCTCATTCCCCGAGGCTGGAGGATCTTGGAGAAGTTCCAGTTTGTTGAGAAGGGACGGACGACACTTATTTCTAGGACAGTCATTGAGACCCTCCATACTGGGTGATGTCCATCAGAACAGTGTTTTCGGTTTGTTTGGGTTTGTCCGCCGTAGCGAGGTTTCCACATATTGGATTTTCCATTGTTGGAAGCCTTCGTGGCGTTTGGCTTTTTTCCGTTTGTCACAGTGCATTCCCCCAATCTTGTACCCTGCTGAGAATGTCGAAATGCTGACCTAGGCAAAGTGTGGGTCTACGATCTCGTTGACGATAAAGTAGGAATAATTGATAACGTCATCCACGATATTGATGAGCGATTGAAAATTGCGAGTATGATTCATTCGGCAAATTATCGCGTTAGCTCGACGTTTGTTGGCTCCGAGCAAAAGAACAAGAACTAGAAAAAAAAGATAAAAAAAATGTGCACGCCGTTCGTCAGAACACCACTCCGTATTATCGAAGACCACACATGCGGGGTCTCGATACTGCGAGATAATTTGAAGTCGACGAGTGAGCAATCTTTATTAATTACCCTTCATGCATAGCATTGTAATTCAAATAAAGGCGATCGCGCGCGCGTGAATACCGATGGTCACGCGTATAGTCATTTTCTCGATCGAGGCAATCGCACGTTCGGTCTGACCATTGTTGTGCCCTGTGCCGTCACGATAAGCCATCAATATTAATAAATGTTTAGTTTCCTTTGTTGGCGAGAGACCGCAACATTTTCGACCGACTGAAAGCCACGTCGGAATAATTTCTACGTTTTACATGCTAAGAGGTGTGGGAAACAATAGCGTCGTTGACTCGCCGTACAGCAGAAACTCGATTTGTAGCGCGGCGTGAGCTCCGATGGGCGGGGCGTGTCGAAGACCCCGCCCATCGGCCGGGTGGGGGCAGGCGCTCGGCCAATCGCGGCGCGTGGCTAACCGCAGGATTCGCTGCGCAGTCCAAACTGCGCAAGTCCGCTGTGTTCGCGTCGCTAACGCAGCGCCACGTTTGCACCACTTCACCGTTGCGATGACATTTTTTCATTGCTTTTCCTCTCACCCCGTGACCACAACTTTGAAATGTGTCCGATACGAGATTATGAAAAATCAGCCGCGCAGTTTCGCCACACCACACCGGCTACAAGACGAAAAACAACCAAAAAACTCGGTTGGATTACATGCGCGGCAACGCATTGATAATCAGTGGACCTTTCGGCACGTCCGGAAGAGACTTGGCTGAGATCGTTCTAAAATTAGACTCTCCTTTATGAATCCAGGCTTATAGCGTCTGTTTGGCAAGGAAGCGAATAAGTGTATGCGCGCTTTTATACGACGCGCGCCCGAGACACAGTAACTGTCGTGTTCGCTGTCGATGTGCATAGAGCTCGTTTCTCTTGGCTCGTTCAATGTCACGGACATTCGTATATTTATCGGTGCCAATTACTCTCTATGTAATTTACGAAACGAGCTGCATAGCAGTATGCGGGTATCTACTTATCTGATTTGTAGACAAAAAATACGATTCATAGAAAAATTGAATCGTTGGAAATTATGATATATATATATATATATATATATATATATATATATATATATATATATATATATATATATATATATGTATGTATGTGTATGTATAAGTGTGTGTGTGTGTGTATGTGTGTCGCTCATCCACTAAAAAACTGTCATAACACAAAAATGCTGTTTTGAGAAAAACGCATTAAATTTTTTTTCCACATCCGTGAGGCTACTGTGACGTCAATACTTATCCAAATTAGCTGGTAATAGTTCTATTTATTGTGCAATTTATTAACCGTTTTGAGGGTTATAAATAATATATAGCCAATCTCAAAACACGATTTTTCTGTGTTATGACAGTTCTTTAGAGAATGAACGACATATAAAAGAATCGTAATTCTTATAAAATATACATATATTTATATACAAACAAATATATGTCTATTTTGTAGTAATTACGATTCTTTTTTTTACACAGATTTTTTTTTTCTACACTATAATATTGTTGAGTATAAAGATAATAATAATAACTATTATTCGTAATGTGTGTGTGTGAACATATATAAAATAATTTATTATTGCGTTACAATGATTCATATAACGATGAATAATTTATCATAATGATTATACATCCTTGCATATATAGTAACTGATAAAATCAATTACGTATAATACACACACACACACACACACACACACACACACACACACATGTATATTAGAAATGTCAATATCATAATAATGAATACTCATTAACTATAGATATATAGTTATATAAATTTATATATAAATTTACATTCATAGCTAATAATAATAATGATTATTATTGTTATTACGTGTGGCTGCATGTATACACGTATATAATTATTTATTTTAACATTATAATATTATTTATATAACGATATATAATTGTGATTATACAGTCTTGCATATATCTAATACAATTATTTATATATAATACACATATATGTATCGATATATATATATATATATATATATATATATATATATATATATATATATATATATATATATATATATATATATATATATATATATATAAAGCTTTCCAAACCGGTTCAAAGTAACTCCATTTTTCAACGAGAGAACGACACACTCCCGAACCCAAATTCACCCGGTGCAGTCAGACTCCGCCTCTTCATTACCCTGTCTTCTTAGTTTTTTATTTACCTTCCTTACTTAGCCTACCCTACTAAACCCTACTATACTCTGTGTCTACCTACTGCAGTACTATACAGGGTGTCCCTCTTATCTCTGCCAACCCGAAATAACTCGGTAATTATCGACGTCACAAAAAAACGTTCGAGACAAAAGTTGTACGGTGTGAAGGGGGCCATCAAATGCTACCAATTTTTTTTATTTCGGTGGAGGCGCTGACGCACAGTGAAGGTCACCTCCACCATTTTAAATGGAATGGTACATTTTTTTCAACCAGCTTGTGGAGCACCTCAACCCGCATAAAAAACATTCGGGGGTCAAAGTCGTTCAAGGTCATTCAAGGTCATTCAAGGTCACCTATTAAAATGAAATACAAATCTAAATACAGTAGAACCTCGATTATCCGAACCAATTGGGACCGAGACTAGTTCGGATAATCAAAAGTTCGGATAATCGAAGCGTGGGTTTTTTGGGACGAGATCATAAACGCCACCTTCTTACATAATAACAGTACATACATATATATTAAAATTTGACTTACACATTAACGTTGAAATGTATATGCGTGCGCGCGTGCGTGCGTGTGTGTGTGTGTGTTTTTTAAACACCTGAAAAAGTCGAATGCCTTTTAAAAAAAAAATTAATAAAATCGTCCATTTTTAATTGACGAGCGGCTGTAACGCGTTTTTGAGCGGCTAAGTCTCGCAGCCGTTTGAGAAGGGGAAGTTGCGTTGTCAACAATGTATCTTTCGCGCCGACGTTCGCATAATTGAGCGTTCGGATAAACTAAGTCATCGTTCGGATAATTGAGGGTTCGGATGATCGAGGTTCTACTGTAGATGACCTTGAATGACCTTGAACGACTTTGACCCTCTAATATCAGCGCCACCACCGAAAAAAAAAATTGCTCGCCTTTGATCGTCCCCTTCACACCGTACAACTTTTATCTTCTGTATCTTCTGTCTCTGTATCAACTTTTATTGAAGCAGCTCGTGGCAAAAAAGAAAATTTCCGTTTTTTTTTCGGAAAAGTCCTCAAACTGCATAATAACCCTTTAAAAAAAATATACATCCATATATGCCTTTACATACACATGTGATAATACTTTTGACATTTTCGATCGCATCCATTATGCATCCAGCGATATGAAAAAATAAAAAAAATAATTATATCATAATTTTCAGCCCCTGATGAACATGGCTTACTGCGCTCTCATACTTCTGGGCAAATCGATACAGAGACTCGTTTTCGGGAACTTACGGCCCTCGGAGCGTCAGCACTTGAAGGACAAATTTGGCAATTTCGTTTTTTACAAGTTCATCTTCGTGTTCGGTGTACTTAACGTGCAGTACATGGACGAGGTGGTACTCTGGTGGGCATGGTTCACGGCCTTAGGCTTTCTCGGTCTCCTCAGTCAGCTGTGCAAGGATCGTTTCGTATACGTGAGTACACAGAGCACACAGCACATATCTAATCAAATTGTAACAGTTGTTTCACAGCATACAAATACGTCCCTATTATCTCATGATCCTGTCGCTTTTTTCACCCCCCCCCCCCCCCCCCCCCTTATCCTCCGTACGAGGACTTGACGAGTTTGATTCGCCGCAAAAGCGCGTAAACGAGTCCGCGACGGTTCAAGTCGAAAGGCGTCCTTGGGCAATAATGAAAAACGCCTTTCACTCCTTGAATAAACGCAGCTCCGCGATCTTACAGCCCGATAACGAAATTTATATTCACCTCGATATCTTTTGGTGATCACGGCAATCTCGTGTTTTTTTTCGACGTACCCGACGAATATCTCGTGCCCGAAATCGAAATCATGGGAAATGTAGTTTTTCTTTTGATTGGAAACAAAACAAACTTTGATAAAAACTAACGAATTGAGGATTGATAAGAATATGCGCTTAAGGCGTTGCCCCCACTTGTAGCGCAACAAAGGCCCTTTTTCGTGAATTTTTTTAAAGAAAACTACAAAACTTTTTTAATCGATCAATATACCATCTTAAAGAACACATCTTGAAGAACTTTCGGTAATTTTTTTTATTGAAAAATATTACATTGTTTAGTGGCAAATGGCCGTCAATGAAATAATGTTTTTATATACACGGTTTGCGGTGACCAACATTGCGGCGAAGTGGATCATCAGGAAAAAAAAAATGCGGATGGATTTAGTCAAATATAAGTATAAACTAGTCTTTGATCGAAGGATTTTGAAAAATATTCATTTTTCACAAAATGGCGGACAGTCAAAGTTAATGGTTCGATTTTAACGAAAAAAAACGGCCGTTTTTTGGCTATAAAACGGCCATTTTTTTTCGAAAAAAAAAAATCGAACGATTAAGGGGGGATTGTCTTTTTTTTTCGCAAAATTTACCGCTTTTTGGGAATTTTTTTGTGAAGCAAGTATACAACGGAAAACTTGTGAAACTTGGCATATAGTTTTATTGATCTGTTTACTACATACAAAAAAATTTTTAAACAATTTCATCAAAAAATCCGCCTCCCACCCCCCTCGACGCGCGATGATCCTTTTTTGATGGTGTGCACGATTACACCCTTCACGTTCATCCTGCAACAAAAACCCAAAAAGCATTTTACTTTAGACACACATAGCTATCGTTCGATGAAGGGAAAAAAAAAATTGACGATTTGGTGACGTTTTGAACTTGAAGTATCGATTTTTCGAAAAAAATTGATCGATTTTTTGTTATAAATAAAAAACTATTAAACGTATTGCTTTTTTGCTTCATCAAACGATAAAAGGATGTCAGCTGAGCATTCTGTCCAAATTTGAAGGCAATCGGTTGAATAGTTTTTGAGAAATCGTGCACACCAGTTGTGAAAAAGCTGTTTCGAGAAAAACGCGTTTAAGGGGAGATTTTTTGATGAAATTGTTTAAAAAATTTTTCGTATGTAGTAAACAGATCAATAAAACTATATGCCAAGTTTCACAAGTTTTCCGTTGTATACTTTCTTCACAAAAAAATTCCCAAAAAGCGGTAAATTTTTCGAAAAAAAAGACAATCCCCCCTTAAAGACTACATTTTTATGTATTAAATAAGCCTGCAAAATTTCAAGAAGATCGGTTCATTAGTGTTCGTGTAATCTTGGTCACCGACTTCAGAAATTCCATTTTGAGAAAAACGCGTTTAAAGTTTCTCTTTCGACGCTCTTTCAACGCTCATATCTCAGTCAATTTTGTTCGGATCGACCTGAAATTTTCAGGACATATTCCCAGATACTTATACTTCAAAAAAATGCAATTAAAAAAAAATCGATTTTTTCAAAATCGCAAGTGGGGGTAACCCCTTAAGGGGCTATACCAGTGTGAACGCTGAAAATTTGGGTGATTTTTCGGGAATTTTTTGGACGAAAAGTACTCAATTAAATGTTTCGGAAAATTGAGAATATATTTGGCTATATTTGACCCATAGCACATAATTTTTTCATAGAAAAATATTGAGATCCAAGCGACTTATGCGTAGTTATGAAAAAAGGCTGTTTTCTTGCCCATAAAATGGTCGTTTTTTCAATGCCAAATCGTCAATTTTCATCCAATCAAAAATATCCTCCGTCATTGTAGAGTAAATATATTCAAGAGTACTCGGTACAAATTTCAAGTCAATCGGATAATTGCTCTTTGAGTTACAATGTCAGGCAATTTGAAAAATCTCATTTTCAGAAAAACGCATTTTGAGATTTAATTATCGATTTTTGCAAGATAAAATAATTAGAGATACGGCGTGGAAATGTTTCCAGGATATTTTTGAAAGTATAAACTGTCGAAAAAGGCAAAAAAAAAACGATGTTTCGAAAGTGTCACACTGGTATAGCCCCTTAAGGTTGTTATGGGGTTTAGCCGTCGGGGTGAAGTACGAGGGGAGCGCCCTATGCTTGTGCACGGAGCCGACTGACTGTTACCAACTGTTAGCTTTCAAATAATCGTCATATCAAACGTGCATTTTCGAAATATCTTTTTACATCTATTTGTAAAAAATATACATTTTTGATCATTCGGTGATTACATTCAGCCTGATTACAGGTGATCAGAAGCAAAAAATCAAACATATTTTCACTTTGTACAATATTGTGTATGATTTAACCTCGAATCAAGAAAAAAAATTGAATAATAAAAAAAATAGTGAGCAAAAAACTGCGACGATTTTTGGGAAAACAAACTTCATCCCTATCACTGTTTTTTTATTTTTCAATTTTTCTTCTTGATTCGAGGTTAACTCATACACGATATTGTACAAAGTAAAAATATGTTTGATTTTTTGCTTCAGTTCACGTGTCCGGGACTTAGAGTCATATTCAAACTGCACAGGACGATCAACAAAAAGGTTATAAAAGTATATATGGAAAAAGATATATGGACGGCCCGTAACGTATTGATTAGAAAAAAAAGAGTTCCATCAAAACTCGAGCGTAGGAATCATTCGTTTTTGTTGCGCAACGAAAAAAAAAAATTCGTTTCGTAAAAATAAAAATATATATATATTTTTTTTAAATAATTCATTTAGTAAATAATAGTTGTATCAAGACTCGATTGTGGCACTTATTCACTTGTGTTGCGCAACGAAGGAATGAAAATGAAAAGAAATTCGTTTCGTAAGAATTGTAAATTCAAAGAATGTATATATTTTTTTAATTCATGTGGTAAAAAAAAGGAATCGTATTAAGACTCGGATCGTAGCATTCAGCTACTTTTATTACGCAAGAAAAGAAAGAAAAAAAAAGAACTTGAAAGAATGTTCCATTGAAAGAACGATTATTCTTTGAATAATCAATTTGGTAAAAAAAAAGCAAGAATCGTATCGGGACTTCATTGTCGCACTCATTCACATTTATGACCCAAAAAATGAAGAAAAAAATTAATTTGTTTCGTAAAAATGAACAAATTGAAAAATAGGAAGAACAATTTTTCTTTAAATAATTCATTTTTTTTTTAAGAATCGTTTCGAGACTCGATCGTAGCACTTATTCACTTTTGTTGCGCAACAACAAAAAAGGAGAAAAAAATCGAGATTTGCAAAATCCCTTTAACGTTATCCAATTAGCATAACAAGGTTAGCCTATATATATATATATATATATATATGTATGTATGTATGTATGTATTATTTGTGTGTGTGTTTCATGAGGCTAGCAGGTCCTAGACCGCGCGCGATTGTCGACTAAGCGTGAATGGCGCGTTATATCACAAGTATAATGAACCTCTACGTCGTTTGCGTTTCTCGTTATCTCGAAAGACGAAAAGAAAAAAGGAAAAAAAATTAAGAACACATGTGCAATTCAAAATAAACATTCAAAAAACCTTAATAACATTTGCTTTGAGTCAATGTTATTTTTTCTATATTTTTAATAAACGTGTTGGTATTTTAATAATTGAATGCATGATTCGTAATATAAGTTACAATGGGATAGAATATTTAAGCATAAATAGCATTGGCATTTATTAATTTATTTTAAAAACTTGTCATCTTGTGAGTATTGCATTTTTTTTGGATCACAAAAGCATATTTTGTTTACACGTTCACCTTGAACTTCAGAGAATATATATGGATATATATGGGGCTGAAGTTTGCATCGTTGGAACGCAACGAAAGTTCCTTCCAATGTCTCACTTATATTATTATCCAAAATAAAATTACGCAAATTTGTTCTAGATCGCTAAATAAAAATCCTAAAAAACGTTTGCGTCGAGAGTAGTTCAACTCTGCCAACGAAAAATTATGAAAGTGAAAAAAAATATTTTCGTTGCATTCAAACGATGCAAACTTCAGCGCCGTTGGATATATGCATGTGTATGTGTACACTGCGACCTCTATTATCGGGACCTCCATAGATGCAACACCCCCCCCCCCCCCCCTTTTTTTTTGTCGAATATCGATTGGTGTAGCGCATGGTGGGAGAAGCGCCAGCTCTGGTGTGAGGTTCGAAGCATGCTAGACGATAAAAAAGGGCGTTGAGGGGAAAAAATATTTAAAGGTCGCTCAAGCCTCCCAAAAATTCAAATTTTTATTCAAAAAACGATTTTTTTTCTCGTCCACCTCTCACCCATGAATTTTACGCTTGATGATGTTTTAATGAACCTCGCGAAAGCTGTAGCCGGCCAATGAATATTTAGCGGTCGCTCAAGAGCTTCGAAATTTCCAATTTTTTTTACTCTTCACACTCATAAATTTGACGCTTTGTAAAATTTTCAAAACAATCAATGGTTTTTCTGTAGAAACAGATTTTTCAAATTTACCTCACACTTCTAACCCAAGAATTATAATATTTGTTTTCATAGAATAATTCTTTAAAGCTCTTGTCCGTAACCAATATTATCGTTTTATTCGTAAAACTGAAATGGCATGTACTCTGTGACGAGCGACGTCGTAATAAAATAATACATGATAATACATAACAACACATAGCGTCTAATTGGTGTTTGTTACGAATTATTATAATAAATTGTTCAGAAAATGTAACACTTCGCTGTTTATTTTGTTTTCACGCTACAAGGAATAATTGTGCATGCGAAATTTATTTTGGGCGGAAATGGTAAATTTCGAAAACCTTGAGCGAAGTTTCGAATATTCATTGGCCGGATAGAGCTGTCGCGAGGTTAATTTTAAATTTGTAAAGCGTAAAATTCAGGGGTGAGAAGTGGACGAAAAAAACGACTTTTTAATGAAAATTTGAATTTCCGCGAGGCTTGAGCGACCTCTAAATATTTTTTGACCACTCGCAGCTTCGGCGACAATTTTTTTCTTTTTCTTCAAGGCCTTAGGTCACGGTAACGGGGATAAGATCATGTGCGAATTGAACAATTTTTTTGCGTATGGAAAAGTGATTCACTCATAAAATTAATTACACATCTATTTAGTATGAAAATGTTACATACATACATACCACAAATTAGACCATCATATTTGTTTAACTTGTCGAAGTTTAGAAATGGGCCATCCATTCCCATGAATGTATGCGGAACTTATTATGGACCATATCGGCAGGTCCATAACCCTCAGACTCTGAATTCGGTCCACAACTTCTTTCCCTTTTTTTACAATCTCTCCAAAAGGATCGCACGAAAAAAAACCTTCAGAATCTTGGATAAACCGGTTTTAGTTCGTTTTTCTTTTCATTTTTTTTTTATGTAACCGACTATTAGTTTTAACACTAGTTCGCTCTCGCTGGGTAAAGACATTTTCTTGAGTGCGCGCAATGTGCAGGAGGATATCCTGTGGCTTCCTTGAAAGAGGCAACCAGTCGTGCACGAACCCGTTTCGTCTCAATATTTTTCTTTTCTTCATACATGCATTCCCGGACTAACGAGGAATAATTATTTTTAAAAAACGCCATAAAAAATGTATATCCCGTCAAGGATATTCCGGGAACTTGCACCGACATCGAGCTGCCTGAGAGCCTCCGAGAGATATAGTGAAATCAATAAAAATTGCACGAACCTGTTTGCATAAAAGAAAAAAATACGAGTTCCGAATAAATGCGTACGAATACATTTTTTTCAGCCTATGCTTTTTTAAATCTGGTGAACGTTTTTCGTCACTTCTGCAGTTTCCGTAAATTTTTGCTTCGAGAAAAGATCGTGGTAATTTTTTTACAGCTGAAAACAAAAACCCAATTTCGTTTAATTTTCGTGTTCGAGCTTGGAGCTTTGTTCAAATTTCCCGGGCGATCACCTGGACCGCGTTTTAGATGGATGTGAAGAAAAAAAAGCATCGAGTCCTTTACAAATCGCACAATATGATTGGGTGAAATTTCATTGCGCAGCTGTCCTTCTCACCGACGACACCGGGCTGGAGTCACGCTCGCCTTTTGGGACTCCTCGCGGCGATCCTGGCTCTGTCCTCGTTTATGCTTCTCCTATCGACTGCAGCGGCCTTCTTTTTCGTGTCCTTCAACACTTACGCATTCATGGCGGCCGAGGTGAGTCACATTTTACATACATTACTTTCGTCACGCGTCGCATCGATGTGCGTTCAGGTTAATTCCGAGCTTTATTTTTACCTCATACCGAGCGGTCCGGGGTCCAATTGGGCCCGACCTGATATAGGGCAGTATTGGGCCTCATTGGGCCCCGACCTAGTATTGAACAATTATGGCCCCGACCTGACATAGGGCAGTATTGGGCCTCATTGGACCCGGCCTGATATACGGAGGTATTGGGCCTCATTGGACCCGGCCTGATATACGGAGGTATTGGGCCTCATTGGGCTCGATCTCATATTAGACAGTTCTGGGCCTCATTGGGCCCGACCTGATATACGGGAGCATTGGGCCTCATTGGGCCCGTCCTCATATTGGGTAGTTCTGGGCCTCATTGGGCCCGGTCTGGTATACGGAGGTATTGGGCCTCATTGGGCTCGACCTCATATTGGACAGTTCTGGGTCCAATTGGGCCCGACCTGATATAGGGCAGTATTGGGCCTCGTCCTAATATTGAACAATTCTGGGCCCGACCTGACATAGGGCAGTGTTGGGCCTCATTGGGCCCGATCTCATATCAGGCAGTTCTGGGCCTCCTTGGGCCCGGCCTGATATACGGGGGTATTGGGCCTCATTGGGCCCGACCTCATATTGGACAGTTCTGGGCCTCATTGGGCCGGGCCTGATATACGGAGGTATTGGACCTCATTGGGCCCGACCTCATATTGGACAGTTCTGGGCCTCAACGGGCCCGACCTGATATTAGGCAGTACTAGGCGTTACGGGCTCCGACCTGATATTGGGCCGTACTAGGCGTCACGGGGCCTGATATTAATTCGGCGATTCCTGGGATTGGCACGGCTTCGCCTTGTTTCGTGTAGTCTCGAAATTTATGGGTGCCGACCTTATTTGGCACAAACCTGAGGGTTGCGGGCCACGAGGCCCCGTTAGCAAGAATTTTAGTCTGCATTTGTAAGGATCAACCTTATTCTCGGATCCACCGGAACTCGATTTTTAGGTTAGATCTTATTCTCAAAACTTCCGGGTCTTATTTGTATAGTCTGACGTTATTTTGAAGCCTGCGACTTGTCTGGACTGATCTCATTTTGGGACTTGGGGAGTTTATTTCTCGGGTTAGGCCTCACTTTGAGGCTATGTGACTCGATCCGTTCGATGTGAGCTCACGTTGGGACCTTCGTTCTTGGTTCGTTCGGTCTGATCGCACTTTGAGGGCCCTGACACGTAATAATGCCGACCTGATCGGTGTTTTGGGACCGTGGTAATTGATTCCTTCAGTCCGACCCCGTTTCAAGACTATCCAATTGAATTGTTTCGGTCTGACCTCATTTTGGGACCGAGAACCATGATTCTTTTGGTCCAATCCCATTTTCAGACTCTGAGGCTCAATTGTTTCGGTCTGACCTTATCTTTTTGACCTCGGAAAGACAGCCGATAGAGGTCGACCTCCTTTTTGAGACCGTCAAGACGTCGGAGCCCACTTGGTTTACAGGGCCTGACCGTATTTTGCAACACCCTGCTACGATTAAAGGGCCACGGAAATTGTTCTCCCTCGACGTTACGAGCCTCCCACGAGATATTGATACATCTGTACGAAGGCATCACGAATCGTTGATAAATACAAAGGCACAAACGCACGAACGTCGTGATGTACGCGTACACTGTCCACGGTGTGTTCAATCGTGGCGATTAAAGTCAAGGCCGCGCGCCCGCTCGCCATCGAACGTACGTGATCCGAGTGGCGTGAGAGAAAGATGAAAAGAAAAAATTAACGCGGCGATGGACCCGTTTGTGTTCGCGACGCGAAGGTGAATCACCGCGTGTCAACGAGGGCGTCACAGTAATCGCCACGTACGAGCGAGCACGCAACACGTGCCTCGCCTCAAGCACCACAATTATTGCGCAATGCAATATTGAATGCCGCATTACGAATTTTGTAGGTTAGGAAGTCGCTCCCGCACGGTTTGATTCTTCGGTAAATGAATAAACTTTTTTAAGCGCGAAAACGTTGCCGAAGGAATATCCCACGAAGTATTTTTCAATTATTTTGAGCTTTGTTCTCGATTCTGGAGTGCTCGAAAATAAGAAGCGCCGTTGAAAACGCTACTGAACAGTGGCAGACGAGAAACTGGAGCCATGGAGACTAGATACAGGGCAGCCCCCTGACACTGGTAGTTAAATTCTGTTCGCAAAATGTCCTCGCCGCACTGTCGCGCTAGTAGTCGTGTGACAGGCATGCATATATATGCATGTTGCGCGGGTGTTTTGAATATCTTACATGAATGAAAGTCTATTGATATATTTGGAATGATTTTCCCCTCTAATGATTTTCCATTTGAACACAATAAATAATGTCGCCATAACGATAACAGGCGAAAGCCACGAAAGTATCGAATCGTTCAGCTCAGCGGAGTATTCAGAGCCGAAGGCTGTCACACAACAGCCAACGCTAGGTAGTGGCGATTTCAAGAACTAAAATGCCGGGACAAAACGCGTTTTCGTTTATCGTATAGGAATAGTAGGCCAGTGTCAGGGGGCTGATACAGGGGCCTAAACTCCAATGGGGAAACGATAAAAAAGCCTGCCCAAAAATGAAGGCAACCAGGATGGCGCTGCGATCGCGCGAAGGATTGCGGCTAGCTTCACTCGACACAGACCGAACGCGAGTTTGACACATTACTAGAGCGAACGAAAAGACTGCGCAAATTGCGAAATTGCGAACGGTCAATAACTCGATGGTTATTATATTCTTAATAAATAAGTATCGTTAACTTTTAAAAGTTCAATCATCATTTATTATAATTTCCAATATTCCTTCACATGTTTCTACAAGTTTGTAAAGTTCTTTACCTTTCGCGTTTACCCCACCATGTTTGATATCTCATTAATTAGTATGCTAGCATAGAGTACGGAGCCTCCTCGCTACTATGCTATAGCATAGTAGTGAGATGGACGAGCCCAGCAATATACAGAGTGTAACGCGAGGGGTGGATCAAACGACGCATAAGGATGGGGGACCTCAATACCTATCGATTGAACCCCCATCGTAAATAATATTGAATTATTAATCGTACGCCCGTGATTTTTTTCTTTGCGGGGTAGAATAGTGGGCCTAACGTACTAAAATACTACTTTCACACATGAGCCGAAACGTTTTCAAATAAAAAATTAAGTCCGTAAATATTTTTGCAAATCTAATTTTTCTACCAACTTTCAAAGGCTCTAGGATTAAAAAAATTACATAGGGTTGTTTTCTACAACTTATATATTTTAAACTTAAGGCGTTAACCCCACTTGTAGCGCAAGAAAAAGGCCTTTTTCATGAATTTTTTTAAAGAAAACTACAAAACTTTTTTATTCGATCAACATACCATCTTAAAGAACACATCTTGAAGAACTTTCAGTAATTTTTTTATTGAAAAACATTACATTGTTTAGTGGCAAATGGCCGTCAATGAAATAATGTTTTTATATACACGGTTTGCGGTGACCAACATTGCGGCGAAGTGGATCATCTGAAAAAAAATGCGGATGGATTTAGTCAAATATAAGTATAAACTAGTCTTTAATCGAAGGATTTTAAAAAATATTCATTTTTCACAAAATGGCGGACAGTCAAAGTTAATGGTTCGATTTTAACGAAAAAAACGGCCGTTTTTTGGCTATAAAACGGCCATTTTTTTCGAAAAAAAAATCGAACGATTAAAGACTACATTTTTATGTATTAAATAAGCCTGCAAAATTTCAAGAAGATCGGTTCATTAGTGTTCGAGTAATCGTGGTCACCGACTTCAGAAATGCCATTTTGAGAAAAACGCGTTTAAAGTTTCTCTTTCAACGCCCTTTCAACGCGGATTCTTCGCTTTCAACGCTCATATCTCAGTCAATTTTGTCCGGATCGACTTGAAATTTTCAGGACATATTCTCAGATACTTATACTTCAAAAAAATGCAATAAAAAAAATCGATTTTTTCAAAATCGCAAGTGTGGCTAACCCCTTAATTGAAAACTACACACACCCACACACAAACATTGTCATGTAAAAGTATTATTATATTATTAGAGTATTTTCCACATGGAAATTACGAAAATAAAATTCAATGTGACGTCAAATTCGCGTTCGGTCTGTTGTCGAGTGAAGCTAACACCGCAACCCTCGCGCGATTGTAGCGCCGTCCCTGTTGCCTTCAATTTCGGGCATCACTTGAGAAGCCGAGTTTACGCTCCTGTATCTAGTCTCCATGCACCGAGCGATGCTTTCGCGAACCGTCATGCATTATGTGTCTATATATATATATATTTTTATTCGTGCCTACATCTAATTGGTCAGTTACCAAATGTTTCGCCAACTTCATTGCCTAAATGCGTATTCGAAATTGGTATACGAATGCGGATATGTGTAGATCGATGTTTTCAACCGCCAGGCTCTGTTGCAACAGCACGATATCGATGTTAGATTGCGAAAACCCTCTCTGGGATGTCGACCTGTCCAAACCCGGCGTCTTAAGAGGGAAGAAAAATTCTCGGGCTTCGCCCATATGTATATATGTGTGTGTGTGTTTATATATATATATATATATATATATATATATATATATATATATATATATATATATATATATATATATATATATATATATATGTAGATGGGCGCATGTGTATATGCTGTCGCGATCGACAGAAAAAGAGACACGGTTCAGAATAGAGATACATCAATCACCTTATATAATCGACCGGGTTTAGTATCGCGTGAGGTTATAAACGAGTATCATGGGCGAGTGGAGGGGGGGGGGGAGAGAGAGAGAGAGAGAGAGAGAGAGAGAGAGAGAGAGAGAGAGAGCTAGAGAGAGAGAGAGAGCAAATTAGACGTAAATATAAAGTGCAGAAAACGCCACAATACATACATTTATGAGTTCCCTCGTTGACTGTTTCCGCATACCGTCGATTTTCTCTTATCTAACCTCCGTTTTTAGAGAGACCTTGAAATAATAGCTTGATCCTTGCTTCTCATGGCTCTCTATTATTAGTCACTTGTTTTTTTCTCCTCTCAAAAAGGCGTTTTTTCCCTTACTGACCCACAGCCACTTCTCAATCAATTCTATACTTAATGTTTTAGTTCCTTTAATCTTTGTTGCGCGCAGAACACGTTTCTCTGGATTGTGTCTGTGTGTGTGTGTGTGTGTGTGTGTGTGTGTTCGCCGAGATGGGCTTGCAGAGACACGTGATCGGGCCGCGAATGGCGTCATCGTCGGTGAGTGGATCGACGCGCCGACGTGCCGCACGCACATCGATTGGTACCTAACCTCGTTTTCTGTTTTTTTTTTTCGTTCACGCTGCGCTAATTTGGAAGAAGTATTACGCGCAGGACTTTTCTCGCGAGGAAATGTTCTCCACTTAACTATTTCTCAAGGGATAACACCACTCTAGCGGCAGAAAATAAGGCCCAACTTTGACAACTTATTTTGGGAGTATGAAAAAAGAAATAGGATTTCTTTTGAGAGGGATTATTTGACACATTAAAGTATTTTAAAAAAATGTATTATAATTTTCATACAAAATGGCGGCGACAGCGTCCATCTTGAAAAACGTGTTTTTTTACAAATAGCTTCACGGGAGGATGGTTTTCTCGTAAAGTATAACACCTGGAACAAAAAAAATATATATAATCTATATATTATTAGCTATGGGACTACGTGGGGATTTTTTTTTATCAAATTTTGAAAAAATGGCGCACTCTGAAAGAAATAAATCGATTATTCGCCTAAAAAATAAGCAGTATATTGTTTATAAAAAAAAGTTTGCATTTAATAAAAAGAAAACGGCTACGTACTACCATAGGGAGTGTAATTGTGAAGCTACTATGAACATTTCAAATCGATCCACGCAAAAGTGTTCGAGTAATTCGTCCTCCCAGTTTGAAAAAAGTGGTTGCGAGAAAAACGCGTTAAAAGTTGTACGAGCACTTAAATCCTCGAAATTTTTGTTTACCTTTAATCAGCGATGCCCGCACCATACGAGGGAAATTTTTGTTTAATTTTAATCTGCGATGCGTGCACCATCCTAGAGTGGTGTTATCCCTTAATTGTTCCATTTAACGATTTATTTATTCGTATATTTAATCAGCGAAAAGAATCTTCGTGAAGAACGAACGAGTCACGTGACGCTTGCCGCGTAAAAGAATAGTGGGGGTAAAGGGGCGGAGCGTGCACGGTGGAAAAAAATGTTCGTCATGGGCGAACGTAGCGACGCCACTTATAATCGCGAGACAATGTGTGCGCAGCTCGCGGCGACTCCTCGCGGATACATGCCGAAGCTCGCCACCGTTACCGTTACGCCGGCCCTCGCAGGGTCAACGACCGATCTCGTCGTCGTATTCTCGTCGCGAGTACCATTCGTTTGTGCGAGATCAGTCTCGCCGGGCGATCGTCTCCTATCGTATCCAAAATTCAATTGGTACGTTGAATGCTAATTGAAATTACACGACAATTTATGAGATATTTGATTTACTTATTTTGCCCTCGTTGCATTTTTCATGCTTATTTTTCCCGTTCGTACGGCGAAGCGATCGCGACATGCTGCCGCTGTGAGGCGACCATGACTGACCAACCCCAATATGACCGCTAATTAAACGCGCTCGCGCAACAAAGCGCATTCTGAAACACGTTAAAAAAATAAATAATATGAACAACGATGATGATGATAATAGTAACGATTATTGTAATCAATTTTGAAAAGAATAACAATACTGACAGTGTTACAATAATAATAATGATAACGACAACAACTCGACAGTAACAATAATGATGACGTTAATAATAATAATAATACTAATAATAATACAATGACACTAACAATAATTATGATAGCCATAATTACAGCATTAATACTATTAATTATGTAAATACATAATTAATAGTATTACATTAATACTAATAATTATGTAAATAATAATAAATAATATAAATAATTTGGATAACATTAATAATAATAATAACTATATATCAAAATTATTTCAAATAATAAAAAAAACTATATATGACAATACAAATTCTGATTGTTTTTTTCCAATGTAAATATACACTACGCAAAAGAATTAAAGGATATTGAAAAAGTCCGCCAATTTTAGGGTCATTTTCAAATAGCTGTAACTCCTCGAAAAATGGTCGTACAGCAAAATAAAAAAAAAGCAAATCGAATAAATTTTTTTTGTCAAAAATAGTTTGTTTTCAATTAATTTTTTTTTCATTAAACAAAAATTTGTTCCCGTTGTTCAACAATCAACATTTTTTAGCACCGGAAATTCGGATCAGTGCCAAAAAAATTGTAATTCTCAAAAGACGAATAAAAGGTGGTAGATTTAGCCTTTGATCGATTTTTGGCAAAAGCCACAATTTCGATCATTCGGAACACAATGAAAAAAAAATCGCAGGGGTTTAAACTTTTGAGGGCTTTTTTAGGATACTCTGAGGTCATAAAAAAACCGATTTTTTTTCGATCTATTCGCTATTGGCAAAATAATCCTTAGTTAAAAGAATATTCGTAAATATGCAATTTTTCACGTTTTTTTAAATCCATTCTCCCGCATAAAAAAAAAATCTTGATAAAAAAAATGACAAAAGCATCTTTTAGAAAATACTTCAAAGTTTTCAAAACACTCTGGTTTTTTTCTGTGCGACCATTAGTCTCCGAGTAATCAGTCATCAAAGTCAAAAGTGTCATTTTTGCTTTGAACATCGATAACTCGGCGAGAAAAAATCGTACAGAGCTCTCCCACCGCTCAAATTAAAGGGGAAGGATCCAGCTAGAGGATCCTTTTAATACGATCATTCAAAAAAAAATTATTAAAGTCCGTGCAGACTGTGAAAGATGAGCACACATTTTGAATTTTTTTTTACTTTGGTTTTTTGATGGCTACTAAAAATTGGCTGATGCGAAAAAATTTTGAGCTCAATATCTCAAAACTAGAGATTCACACCTTCAATTTGCTTTTTTTTTATTTTGCTGTACGACCATTTTTCGAGGAGTTACAGCTATTTGAAAATGACCCTAAAATTGGCGGACTTTTTCAATATCTTTCAATTCTTTTGCCTAGTGTAGTACAGCCGAGTGTTTTTTTTTAAAATTATTTCCGACCAACTTCCATATAGAACATTGATATTTATTTATCAGATGGTAAAAACGAGTTCGCAGTTCAAGGACCCGAGCATAATAGCCACAAAATTTACAAGCCCCGGACTTGCGAATGTCTAGTTTCGAATTCAAATTTTGCCAGGTTAAAAATCTCGCATATGCGGTCCCTAGACGTCCGCATCTCGCGTTCCCCGTCTGCGTCTCTTCTAACGGTTATTCCTAGCGGAAAGTTTGCGCCTTCGTGACGTTTCGAGAAAGTTCGGCACAGATATTATACGACAATCTCGTTTGGCGTAGGGATTTTAACGACGAGGAGCAGCGGAGGCGCGCGAGCCCCGAGGTCATTGGACTTGACGAAAGAGTATAGGGGAGGGAGGAAGGTCACCGATTTCCCAATAAAAAGCACTTGGTTTGAGAATCCAATATGACGAACATCGTAAGAGGTTGGGGAATGAGAGGAAGTTGGTTGAAACGTGCCGAAAAAATTATCATTCAGTCTAGGGATTTTCCCCTGGACGTTTTTTCTAGGGGAAAAATGAAATCAGTCTACGCATACGGCCCAAATGAAAATTGGCCTTCACATCAGTCTAGGGACTTGCTCTAGAGTGGCTGTTTCTAGTGGAAAAACGTAATCAGCGTAAATTTATTCTCCTAGACCGGTGTATTTTTCTACGGTAAATTTTAACCAGCCTAGGGATAATGTCGCAAATCAAAATTAGCTTCTAACTCAGTCTAGGGATTTTCCCGAAAGTGATTTCTTGTAGAAGAAAAACTAAATCAGTATAGGGATAATGCTGCAAATTAAAAGTAGCCGTGAACTCAGTCTAGGGATTTTCCCCTCAAAGCTGGACTTTTGCTAGGGAAAAAACGAAATCAGCCCAGGCGTTCGGCGCTAATGAAAATTAGCATAGAATCAGTCTAGGGATTTTTCTAGTGGAAACACGAAATCGGCTACAATGTCTCCCTAGAGCGGCGTTTATTTCTAGGGGGAAAACGAAACCAGTCTAGGGATAATGTCCCAAAACAAAATTAGCATTGAGCTCAGTCTAGGATGTTTTCCCTAGAGCGCTTTCTTCTAGGGGTAAAACGAAATCAGTCTAGGGATAATGTCGCAAATCAAAATTAGCCTTCAACTCAGTCTAGCGGTTTTTCCGAAACTGATTTCTTGTAGAAGAAAAACGAAATCAGTATAGGGATAATGCTGCAAATTAAAAGTAGCCGTGAACTCAGTCTAGGGATTTTCCCCTCAAAGCTGGACTTTTGCTAGGGAAAAAACGAAATCAGTCCAGGCGTTCGGCGCTAATGAAAATTAGCATAGAATCAGTCTAGGGATTTTTTCTAGTGGAAACACGAAATCGGCTACAATGTCTCCCTAGAGCGGCGTTTGTTTCTAGGGGGAAAACGAAACCAGTCTAGGGATAATGTCCCAAAGCAAAATTAGCCTTGAGCTCAGTCTAGGATTTTTTCCCTAGAGCGCTTTCTTCTAGGGGTAAAACGAAATCAGTCTAGGGATAATGTCGCAAATCAAAATTAGCCTTCAACTCAGTCTGGCGGTTTTTCCGAAAGTGATTTCTTGTAGGGGAAAAACAAAATCAGGATAGGGATAATGCTGCAAATTAAAAGTAGCCGTGTACTCAGTCTAGGGATTTTCCCGTTAAAGCTGGACTTTTGCTAGGGGAAAAACGAAATCAGTCCAGGCGTTCGGCGCAAATGAAAATTAGCATTGAAATAAGTCTAGGGATTTTTTCTAGTGGAAACACGAAATCGGCTTACAATGTTTCCCTAGAGCGGCGTTTGTTTCTAGGGGAAAAACGAAACCAGGCTAGTGATAATCTCCCAAAACAAAATTAGCCTTGAGCTCAGTCTAGGATTTTTTCCCTAGAGCGCTTTTTCTAGGGGAAAAACGAAGTCAGTCTAGAGATAATGCCGCGAATCAAAATGAGCCTTGACCTTTAAGGCGAACCAGTAAAATCGGTTTCCTTCTCTCAGGCCCATATTTGTGGACGATTATAAAACGTGTTTTCACTCTTTTTTTTTCTCGTTATTCTCCTTCAATGCCGTTTACCCGCGCGCAGTGCATACTTCTGGGTGTCAGAACGATTCACGTAATGCTGCGATACGCGATACACCTCTACGACACCCGTTCGTCACCAAGATCGTCCGACAAGCGTGGACCACTCGCTTATTACACCGAGCTCATCTCCGAACTGACCGTGCTCGCGGTCGACTTTCTTCATCACGTTCACATGCTCTTCTGGAGCAATATCTTCCTCAGTATGGCGTCCCTGATAATATGCATGCAACTGCGTTATCTGTTCCACGAGATACAACGGAGGATCACGAAGCACCGAAATTATCTGGCGGTTCTCAGCCACATGGAACAGAAGTGAGTATCGCGTTGGTTTTGCAGATGGCGTACGGGCAGCGCCACCAGCGACGATTTCGAGAACCTCGAACGGGTCCATTTTTCGTCTATCAAAAGAATTTTCCGTCCATTTTCGGAAAGTATATAGTCTAATCGCGTTGAGAGACGTTTCGCAGTGGTTCACAATTTCGCCGCTTGGGGCGCTGCCGTTTGTACTTGCACGTAATGCAAGCACGATTCGCCAAGACTTCCGGCTCATTGAAAAGTCCGTTAGCGATTGCGGGCTCGGAAAAAAGGTAAAAAAATCTTTTCGCGCCGAATTTCAGCTATCCCATGGCGTCCCCGGACGAGCTCGCCGAGAATTCCGACAGTTGCGCCATCTGTTGGGAAAAAATGGAAACGGCGAGAAAGTTACCGTGCGGTCATTTGTTTCACAATTCGTGTCTGCAATCGTGGCTCGAGCAGGACACCTCTTGTCCAACATGCCGTTTAGTGCTGAGCATGCAAGCGAGCCGTAGGGAAAACACGCCGGAAATACGAGCCGAGTCACCGGACACGCAAACCTCGGTCGGACGCAACGACAATCACTTCTTTCACTTCGATGGCTCGAGATACGTTTCCTGGTTGCCGAGCTTCTCGGTAGAGGTCACCCACAATCGCCCCAGGAGCGACATCCTCATGCTGGCGCACAGCAATTCGCAGCTCGACGCTATGGCGAGACAGGTTGGTCCGTCTAACCTACAAATTGGGAACTCCCACTTTCTAACTTGTCACAATTCGTTCCGAACGTTTCCTGGCCCCTCTTCATCGATCACGTGATTTCCTTCCTTCCAAATCTCCATGAACATATGCCCACTTTCCATTACGAACGCATCGCAAAATGGCGGCGGACGCAGCACAAAATGGCGGCGCCTCGAATCGCGAATACGTCGTTTTTAACACTCTGTGTGTGCAAAGTAAATTGCGCAATGCAATAATTATTTTCAGCTATCCCGAATCCAGGAGAAATATTATTTTTTCATCAATGCAATTTAATAATAAAATATGTCAGCGACAAAACGAATCGTAGGAAATTTTCCAAACGTATTTTTCCAATTTTCAAGGTTCAACAACTTTTCCCGCACTATCCGAGGAACGTGGTCCTCGAGGATCTGAGGACGACGAGATCGGTCGAGCTTACCGTCGAGAATATTTTCGACGGGAGGCTATCCTTGCCCCATCACGTTATCGAGGAACCGGAAGTGGAGTCACTGAGCCATGCGCCGTCCGTGACGAGCCGCATATTGCCGAGTCCACTGGCTGAGAAAACGTGGGATCCGAGATTCGAAATTCCCGCCGCTGACAGGTACTTTTTTCCGTACAGCCTTAATATATATTTACATATATTTGACCAAAAAAATCATCAAAAAAATCCGAAAAAAAACGAGAATCGAAATAACGGAGTCTGATAGCAAAATCAATTTCGAAAGCATTAACAAAACAGTGGAGCATGTCAATATTGCTTAATATTCTTATTTTTCGAAACTGGCCAAAAATGTTTGGAAAATCTTGAAAACGATCAAGTATTGATATTCCAAAAATTGCAATTAAGAATATATATTATTCGCCTGAACATTTTTTTTTTAAGTTTTGTGCATTTGAATTTTGGATTTTGGTTTTGAAAAAATGGTAAATTCTGAAATTTTTCGATTTTTTCAAACCGACGAAAAAAAGAGCGCGAAAAATCTTAAAAAATTCCAAATAACAAAATCTCGGCAAATCTTGCGATTTTTCAATTCGACGAAAAAAAAAAAAAAACTACAGCGGCGAGGAGCCCTCGACACTGGGCGGCAGATTCTCAAAATCGTCGTCCGAGAGGGAGAGAATTCTTCAGCGCAGGAAGGAGCACTTGTTGCTCACCGCTAGGCGAAAATACGTCGAGAGGCATCGGGGCCAGCAGGAAGTGGACGAATCCTCGAGCAGAACATCCTCGAGCCTCGACGACGCGATCTCTTAAGTTCGATTTCGAGCCGCGAGGAAAAAAAAAAACAAACGAAAACAACAAGAAAAATCGTTTTGGTACTAAATCGCCGCGGCGATGAGACCCTACACGAGCATCGTTTTGGACCTATAGGCTTCGAAGCTTTTGCTGTTTGAAGAAAAAAAAAGCAACAAAAAACACGGCCATCCGAGGCCTGACGATATTAACTTCGCATTGATACGAAAGACGGAAGAGTATGTTCTTTTGTTCTCGTTTACTTTTTTTTTTTGTTTTTTTTTCGAGTAACGACACTTTGCGTACTCGCGACTGATGAAACTTCCGTCTGAAAACTACATCGGTTTTTTATTTCTTTTTTTCTCTCTCTCTCTTTTTTTTGTACGCATCACGTCACACGAGACTCGAGGTCGGGAGACGACGCACTTCCGTTTTCCCAACATCTACATATATATGTATTTTTGAAAAACTCATTGGTGGCCATGTGTTTTTTGAAGGGTCCTGCGCAAAAATTTTGCGACCGAAACAATATGATTTTCAATTTGTCGAGTCCTTTTCGAAAAAAAATACTGCGCATTTTTGTGACGAGTTGTATGTGTCGGAAAGAATCGAGCTCTCGGGAAAAAAATCGAAAATTCTATTGTGAATGCAGCAGAATAAAGATAATTGAATTCCGAATACAAAATCACTCCTGAAAAACTTTCCTCGTGCATCCCATCGTCGAGAAAGAAAATCAAACGGAATTGAATTTCATTCAAACGAAACGTTTTTTTTTTAGTATTTTATATTCGGCTCAAAATAGAATTTTGGTTTTACCAAAATGTTTTAAAAAACTTTCCTCGTGCATCCCATCGTCGAGAAAAAAAAATCGAATGGAACTGAATTTCATTCAAACGAAAAGTTTTTTTTGAGTATTTTATATTCGGCTCAAAATGGAATTTTGGTTTTACCAAAATGTTTTAAAAAACTTTCCTCGTGCATTCCATCGTCGAGAAAAAAAAATCGAATGCAACTGAATTTCATTCAAACGAAAAGATTTTTTTGAGTATTTTATATTCGGCTCAAAATGGAATTTTGGTTTTACCAAAATGTTTTAAAAAACTTTCCTCGTGCATCCCATCGTCGAGAAAAAAAATCAAACGGAACTGAATTTCATTCAAACGAAAAGATTTTTTTGAGTATTTTATATTCGGCTCAAAAAGGAATTTTGAATTTACCAACATTTTTTTTCTGGCGAATACTGGGTCACAAAAAAGCGTTACAATTTTTCCGAAGACGATATGATCGTTGAATATCATATTTTCCTCGGTGACAAAATCGCCGCCGCAGACCCTTAAAAAACTATCGCCATCTATGGGATACCATTTAAACCGACCTGCACGAATACATCTTCGAAACAGTCGATCATGAGGGGCGTTTGCCAGAAAGTCAAATAGTTCCAGGCGACGCTCTGTTCGGTGTGAGTTTTTCCTATACGGCGGTTTATTGAAAAAATTCAATCAAATTTTTCAATACACCAATAAAGTGCTTTCGCTTAAGTGTATAATAACGAGCTGCATTAAAAAACGTATTTTGCCATATTTCAAGACGAAGTTGACCTTCGTATGTCCTCTGTGAGACCGTATAGAAAAAAACTCATTTCCTACAGATGTGGCGCCCCTTGAAAGCAGTCGACTCAGGTCGGAAACGAATTTCCGGCTCGTCGACAGGCTGGAACGTATTCGAGTGGCACTGTTCAAATGGAACACCCTGTATACGTGCACATTATATGGGTTGTAATGATGAGATGACTATATACACATTTGAGATTAGCTTCCGATAACCCGAGCAAACCCAAACACCCTTGGAAGCGGCTTGCGCAAGCCTATTCCTCAACCCCCCCCCCCCCCTCCGTCCCCCTTGACGATTCAACGTAATCGAAGGAACTCGATTCTAGATATTCCAATAATACGAAGTTATATATTGCTGATCGCAGGCTGTGTTTTTACGCGAAGTTCTACTTAAAGAGAGATAACCTAAGAAACCGCACGTGATTATTCTGCAACGATCCCAGTTTTGTTAGTCCAAGTCTCACGTGAGCGCGGGAAAGAGGAAAAGATGTCCCCTCTGTTCTCCCGGCCTCTAAAAATATTCATACGTGTACTACATATTGTAGCATTATGGTCGTGTTAATCGCTTTAGCGAGTTCGGGCTCGTTATAACCTCGAAATCATGAAAGTGGCGTGAGTGCGCAGTTCTTGGGGGAGGGGCGGCGGCGCTGCAGTCGCCGCGTGGCGCCCCCTTGTCCCGGATTCCAAGTTTGAGATTAGATTTAATTTTAAGATTGTCGCCTAAGTTGCAGCCGCGAAGGTGCAAATGTGATTTTGTGAATTCACGAAAAGAGGTTAGAAATCCTTATGAAAATTGTGTTTGGAGGTGTATTTTTTTTTCGCGATGTTACGCACCGGAGAACGGAATAGCGATTATACGATTTCTGGCCGAGTCGCTGAGTATTGAATTTATCGTGCTGGTACTATTTTTCCTTTTTTTATCGTGTTTCCGTTAGCCAGTATTCGAATCTTCATGCGCGGCCATTTTGTCTATTTTTCTTAACTTCGCGACCACGTCGCCATTCGCGCTTTTGCTTTCGCCGGCTTATTTTTTTTTTTCGATATCGAAATCACCTCAAATTTCACGATTTTTCTAGTAAAAACGATATTTGCAACAAAAAAATCGAAAGTATGTGGCGCCACCTTAGATATCGTTCAATCGTCGGCCGCTAGGTTCGCGAAGAACGCATCTTGCTGGCACATTCAATATGCTGCAATCCACCCGGTTATTCTCGATAATGATTTTCCCCAATACTTATGCACCGTCATTAATTGTTTCATTAAGTCCACATTCCCCACCTGGTTATTCATGCATATGTGCCAAGTTACGTAGTTAAGGGGAGGGGGGGAGCTTGACCAAGGCCTCGATTTTGTTCCGTAATTAAATTTTCATTCCATTGCGTCAGTCGATCACAAAGTTTAACTTTTCTTTTCGTTTCAAACTTTACTTTAATCGTGATATGTATTCGCGAAATAATTCTAAAACGTGCCTGGAACGAGAGTTCATTGTCGTTGACGTTTTTGTCTTTTCTTTTCTTTTCCATTACTCGCACGAGAATTTTTTCATGATTAATTCGTATTCTCGATGCTTTTTGTCACTCGAATGGTGCCCGCCGCAACGCTGTCATTATTATACTCTCCAAATAGTACATTAATTGAGAAGAAACATCAAATGAGGTTATGTACGAGATTTCGCGGATTTTCGACGTTTGGTTACGAGTGCCATGCACGCACCCAATTTGACGAGTGGTAGAAAATATCTCCATTCGGACAACGTACTTGAAACTATTATTATTATTATTATTATTATTATTATTACTACCACCATCACTATTTCTATGACCCCTATTATCATTTTGAATGTCAATATTATAATAATATAAATATTATTATTGTTATTATTGTCACCAAATTTAAGATCGCAGCGATGGAGTCTCGTAGTCCCGAGTCACACAATATTGGTTGTACGATATAGTTGTTTAAGAATATTTGCACTTTTCTTTACCGTCCCATGAATATTTAACGAATTGCCTTTAATTTGCGTTCATGCGACGAGGAAATGCATCCGACATCGTCTATTCCTTCTTACCGCCGCTATTCAGAGATCAAAGTTTTGAGGTTAGAGATACGATACCCGAATCGTTCTCGTGGAACAATGGTAATACTGGTAATTTCGAGGTTATGTACCACTTTATCGCGAATTTTCACTGTGTGGAAATTCCAAGGCTACGAAAAGATCGGTGACGATAAATTGACCACGCTTTGGCTCGTTGTTTATAGCTCTGCGGTTAATTTCCTCATTTTGCTGAGTTATTGGGTCGGTTTGGTCTTCCATTGTCTCGAGTTTGGGCATTTTGGAGCGGCCATTTTGTGTACTACTGAATTAAGCCGCTGGGCGGCGCCTCGGGCCGTTTCTTATTCTCGAAGCGATGCGACGCTTCCGTCGGAGCCTATCATCTTCGAAACGAAAAAGTATTTTTCTCCTTCATGATTTTTTTGTTTGTTTAAAATGTGCGGTGACTCGCGATGTGCGATATTAATTTTTCCCGAATTTTCGAAACAGTTCAACGAGAGAAAAACAAAAACGGCATCCCTAACCTCTAAAATATATTATCGCGTACGCCATTTTGTTTCGCGGTTTTCACGACGTGGTGAATTCTTCGAATAGCGCGTATATGCACGTACGTGCAGTATTCACAGATTATTCAATAAGAATAACGATAATGATAAGGAATATAAAAAAAACGAAACGGCGCATCTAATCTTGAAACTCACGGGAAAAAATACTTCTTTGTAATTAGTGATCGAGCTATTTATTGCCTGTAGAATTTAAGGAATCAGACGTAACAGATATGTAAGGTTATGTGATGTACAAAGCAATTTTCTTGTACGGCAAATAATTCGCATCATCGAGCTTTATCCGCATTTCTATGGTCGCTTTGTGTGTCATAAACGAAATAAAAGCTTCGAGCTCTGTTTCATTTCTTCAATTCTTTTTTTCTTCTCATTTGTAAATTGGATTTGCGAGTTGGGTGGTTTCTTTTTTTTTTTTCTGCAGATCGATGAAAATTACCGCATCGCTCATATGTGCATCATATTATTAATCCTTCCACAATATCTTTGTAAATATTGAAGAAAAGAAGAAATGAGTTTGGGGATCCTTAATGTAGTCACTAAGCCAGCGCTTCATGTCTAGGGATGTAAGTGGAGTAAAGACAAATAAATTACATTATTGATTGTTGTAGTTATACATGTACATTATTTTTCGCACGCGTTATCATCGAAGGGAAGAAAAAAATGACACGATCGGCGAAGGATCGAAGCTTCTTTTGACCGCCCATCTTTTATAGCCGACATTTATAGTAGCTCCCTCGAGAGCCAATCGGCAATGAGGGCTTGCACTAGTAGCGCGGTGCCGCGGAACTTTTGCGACTGAGCCTGGGCGTCATTGCTGTTTCTTTTTCTCCAAGGACCGCGACGGGATTGCGATGTTTTCGAATTGTCGTAAGTCGTAGAACTCGTGAATATTCCCACTACAAGAAATAAATACTAATTATCGTAGAATCGAACCCTAACCTGGAAAACGTTCTTTCGTTAAGTGTTCGCCCGATAATTCAAACGCAAATTCTGACGACAGGCTTACAAAAACTCTTTTTTGCTTTGAGTTGTGAATATTTCAGCGAATGGTACGTTACTGATAACTGTTATCGTCTTATTGCTCTTTGAATTATATTATTTTTCGTAATTCGCGAAGTGTCGTGCAGTGATGCGATGCAGCTTCAAAGACCCAAACGTTGTCTCCTCTTCCAACGATTCGATCAAAATCCAAACAAACCCAAACGTCTCTTTCCCTCCCAACGATTTGATGATACGAACCCAAACAAGCGCAAACATTGTTTCCCACTGATGCGATCATACAACCTAAAACATTATCTTTTCTTTGAACGATTTGACTAACCCAAACAAACCCAAAGGTCTTTCCTAATGTAATAATGCTAACCCAAACAAACACAAACATTGTTTCCCACCGATTTTATCATACAACCCCGAACATTTTTTCTTCTCTGAATGCTTTGACCAGACTAACCCAAATAAACCCAAACGTCTCTCTCTCTCCCAACGATTCGACCATAAAAACCCAAACGTCTCTTTCTCTCCCAACAATGTGATGATACAAACACAAACAAACATAAATAATGTTTCCCAACGATTCGATCATAAAAACCCAAATGTCTCTCTCCCAACGATGTGATGATACGAACCCAAACAAACGCAACATTGTTTCCCACCGATTCGATCATACAAACCCCGCCATTGTCTTTCCCTCTCTGAACGATTCAATCAGACTAACCCAAACATTGTCTCTCTCCCAACAACTCGACCATACAAACCCAAACGCCTCTTTCTTTCTCAACGATTCGGTCATATAACCCCAAACATTGTCTCTCTTCCAACGATCCCATCGCAAAAACCCAAACATTGTATCTTCCTCTCTTGTACTTCGCACGACGGCCCATACCGACGAGCGTCACCTGGTGACGATAAAAAATGAAACTGCGAGACGGATCGTAGCGTCAAAACTTAAAGATTCTCTTTTTCATTTATTGTTTATAAAACACAGGCAGGGTAGTCTCGGACGAGTCGGCTCGGCGTTGGTAGACTCTCGACGATTGGCTCAACCGATGAAATTCATGACGACTATGTGAAGTATCACATGGGCGAATATGAAATCGGCGAATCCTCGCTCCGGGCTTATTCCATGAAACTGACTTTTGTTCTGCGGATTCACTTGCAATCGCAGGCAAACTGAAACAGTCGAAGTCGTTGAAATATTCAGTGGACCGCGATTATTCTGGACAAAAGAAAATTCTTGCGCCAGGTTGGAAATAAGTTTTAGATGAGAATGGCAAGTTACTCGAATGGTACGATACGGTCTTGTATTCGATACAATGATAAATTCACTTCATATATACACATTACAGTGGCTCAAATTTTTATTTATTTTTCTTTTTTTTTACCAACTCATTATCGTCTTTAAAGAGAAAAAAAATTGTCGCCGAAGCTGCGAGCGGTGTAAGAGTATTTAGAGGTTGCACGAGCCTCCCAAGAATGCAAATTTTCATTGAAAAATCGATTTTTTTTTGTTCACTTTCCACCCGAGAATTTTACGCTTTATAACTTTCAAATTAACGTCTACTTAATTAAAGTAAAGTAACTCACATAAATTAAAGTAACTTACATATTTCTCTCGCAAAAATAAATCTCGCATGCACTATAATTCCTCGTAGCATAAAAACAAAATAAACAGCCGAGTGTTACGTTAACTGAATAATTTGTAACGAGCACTAATTAGACGATATGTGTTATTATGTATTATTGCATTATGGCGTCGCATTTTGACTAGTAAGATCACCTGCAGGACGCATTACGATGCGCGGAAAACGGCTGCCATTTCAGTTTTACGAATGACATAATTTTGTTCACGGGCAAGAGCTTTGAATTATTTCATGAGAACAAAGATTATAATTCTTGGGTTAGAAGTGTGAGGTAAATTTGAAAAATCTGTTTCACAAGAAAAAAGGACTTTTGAAAATTTGACAAAGCGTCAAAGTTATGAGAAGAGCAAAAAAAATTGGTGAAAATTGAAAATTTCCAAGTTCTTGATTGGCCGGCTAGAGCTTTGCGAGGTTCATTAAAAAATTACAAAGCGTCAAATTCACGGGTGAGAAGTAGACTTAAAAGTCGTCTTTTTAATGAAGATTTGAATTTTCGAGCGTCTTGAGCGACCTCTTAATATTTTTTTACCACTCGCAGCTAACGTGACAATTTTTTTTCGTTAAAAAACAATTGTATGTTGAATATTACAAACAAATGTAAAAAAATGATGTGTGTGTATATATATATACATTAAATTGAGTAGTAAAAAGAAAATGAACATGGTAAGACATGAGTCGGTTCGAAGCCTAACAAGAGTGCGAGGGACAATAATTTAATCAACGATATTCTTTTTCTCGAAATTTATTGGTTCGCAAAAGAGTGGATTTTACCTGCCAAAACGAAGCAGGAGACGCAACTGATGAAACCGCTGAGAAAACTGTTGAACGGGAAACTCCCAACGAGGCAACAGTACACAAACTGTATGACACCAGTTAGAAAGATGTAGAGCAAATAAGCGTCGATGATTTTGAGCTTTTTCGGCGTAGCCTTCGTGTACTCCTGCCAGAATTTTCCGATCACCGTAATCAACGACATCGTGACTTCTTTACTTTCTGTAGCCGGTTATTATTTGCGACGATAATAACGGGTGATCAATCGTAAAGAATATTTGGTGCGGTGAAAAATGGAAAAACAGCCGAGTCTGACGCGTGGCAGAGTTACGTTCGACCGCCTCGACCGGCGAAAGCGAGTACGGGAGTGTAGTCACAGATGGCGCACTCGACGGTGAATTTTCAGCGGAGAGGGCGCCGTTTGCGGTTGAGTGATTTTTTGGGGACTCGGTCGGTAAGGAAGAACGGTCGTCTAGTTTTATGAGTGTTTTTTGGGGTTAGTTCAATCGTGACCAGGATAGGAGTGCGGGGGAGTTGGAAATACTTTATTTGAAAAACACTGCGGACGCGGTATATTTTTATGTGGATCCGGTTGATTAGGGACGACCCTTAAGGGGGAGATCCCTTTGAAACGTAAAGAGCTTATGGCCGAGGATGAACTCGCCGAGGAACCCAAGGCATCATTTTATGCCCTCGGAATCGTAATTTAATCGGTAGGTCATTTATTCACATTTTTGAGTCTTGAAATTTCAAACGCGTTTTCCTGAAAACCCACTTTTTAAAAAACCTCGTACGAAATAACACGGAAACCATGTGTTCTGTCATTTTTAACCTTTTCACACTTTTAGATAACATAATTTCCGTCTATGTTAACCTAAAAATCCTTGGAAATTATTTTTTAAGAAACCACTTTCTCATTAACAAATACTATAGTAAAAATTTCATGAAAATTAAACGTTTTTTCAAAAACGTGCTACTTTTCTTTGCATTTTTTAGGTTCACATAGAGCGTGTGGGTATGAGAAGGCTAAAACTTCTTGATTCTGGTGTTTTAGATGAATGCACCAGACGCTAGGTCGTACGTCGCGGAACAACTCAAGCAGAAACCGTCCGAAGCAAATGTACAGCCGCTCTTCTTTTATTTCAGGGGATGATGCCGTTAGGCGAGGAAAAAATTTGCTGATTTTCATGTTTTTTTTTGTTAAGATGGATTTCATTAGCATTTTTAGGGCTTTTGGCTATTACATGGTATTTTTAAAATTAATCTGTAAAAATGGCGGACGTATGGTACAGTCTCTTAAACAGCTATTTTTAAACTGGCGTAATGTATAGCTAGAAAACTTATAGACTGATTCCGATGAAACTTTGTATAAATCTTTCTAACCTTATAGGCTACAACATGAACCTAAATGTTTTTGAAAATTGAAAAAAAAAAGCATTTTTTATTCGGAAGTGTAGCCATTTATTTGGAAAATTCAATCATTTTCATTCAAATCGTACTATTTCATTGATTTATAACATTTTTCACTTTTTCTTGGTTCATATTCTGCGTATGAGTATTAATGAAAAAAAACCTTCGTTGGTTCTTTTTTTCAAATTAATCCCGCTGACGCTACGTGTCACGCCGTCCGACAACATCCGCCGCAAAGCATTTAGAAGACCGTGCCATACCTCCGCCATTTTCAAACAATACCTAAAAAATACCATGTAACAGCCAAAAGTAGTAATAAAACATACCCTAAGTCTCAAAAATGATAAAAAAAATCTTTCCTGTAAAAAAAAACATGAAAATCAGCAATCTTTTCCTCGCCTATCTTGAAAAAAGCCCCCTTCGAAAAAAAAATTATTTAGGAAATTAGAAGATGTAATAATAGGTACATAAGATTTCAATTATGTAGAATAAATAGTTTCGCCACAAAAAATCTTGAAAAATCGCTTATTTCCGGCTGCCTAAAAGGATCTCCCCCTTAAGGCTAAGGTCACACCGATCGAGCGGCCATAAGTGCGAGGGAGATAGCTGAATTGTAGTTTCCCAGTGTTCTTCGGGACGAATCATATTCCGGAAAAAAAGAAATGAAGACCCCTTTCGCTCTGTTGAAAGACAAATAAAGTCTTCATCTGCTCGAAATGTAATCTGCTAAAAATGTAAGTAGGTTTTTTACCGACTGGGCGTGTGAAGCATGTCCTTAATTCAAGAAAAAGTAATATTTCCGAACGGACATCACGTCCGGTGTAAAGTAACCGGTCGTTAGAGCTGCCCGATGCCCGCCAGATGGGCCTGCCTGTAACGAGTGAGCTCATGACCCTTATGGTAATTTGCCAACTTACTTTACCTCCTGGAACAAATGCAAGTATTGGAATTTCGCAGGATAGTCACTGTAGGAAAACCTACCCTACCGGCTGCCGGTATATATAGAGGTTCCATTTATCGGTAAAGTAGGTAGCCGAAAGCAGGTGGCGATTTCACAGTCGGCTACAGTATACCGACTGATGGTAATGATGTTTTCCTGCCCTCAAAGAGTTTGAGGTCGATAAGTCGGAGTTAACTTTTGCGTTTTCCTCGCTAGCGCTTCAGTTGCTTGCGTTACCAACGATTGAAATGTTGCGGACGAAAGTGTATACGTGGAAAAAATTCCGCGAAATTCCAAGCTCGCACTTTGAAAGTCTATCGAAAATCAGTAAAAAAAAAAATGGCGGCTCGATGAATCGACTGTCGTCTTACAAAGCGCACAAGACCCGCGAGCGCGCGGTCACCAAACGGGAAGTCTTAAAAAATGACGCCATCCAAATTTAGGCAGGGTGTAACTTTTTTTGGCTTTTTCCTATTTTTTCGTCCAGGTGCACATATCGATGTATTTTAATCTACTAAAAACGAATCTCCCCCTCCGATTTTCCTGAAAATCTTGAATCGTTGTTGAAAAACCGCTACTTGCGATTTCTGGCTGACAAGGTCCTGAAACATGGAAACTACATACAGAAGTCCAAACTCGGCATTTCAACTCGTCCCACATACATCTACATGACCCCTACGTGAGAGCGCCTCGAGCGGATCGATGAGGAACCAAGTTTATGCCTCAATAATGGTGAGGCATAAACATTGGAATACTAAGGGTGGCGCTGCAGTCTTTTGCATGTAATATGCTATATATATTTTGTATGTATATAAAATATCGGATTCGATTGTAGGACAGATCAAGACTAGATATAGGAGTCCAAACTCGGCATTTCGACTCGTCCCCAATATTACAAATTAAGAGTGGTGCTGCGGTCTCTCGAAGGTAATAAACTGTATATATTTCGTATGTATAGAAAAAAAATTGGATCCGACTGTAGGACAGATGACTAACCTATGTAACACTAATCAAGTCTCAGTGTTATAATAAAATTTAAGATTAAGTGACACGCTGACTGGTACGAATACAGTATTGATGAAGCAGTATATTTTTTTCAGTGACTGCACGCAGATTCATAGTGTTTTTTTTTTACATTGAATTTGTTTTTGTTGTCGCAAGTAATTTATTGGAGTACAAAAACATTTATGCATAACAGAACTTGTGCCTGTAAATATTATTAAGGGGAAGGGAGATACCTTTAGGGGAGTATTTTTTTCTGATTTTCGTGATTTTTTTTAAAGGAAACGTTTCTTCACCATTTTTTAGACTTAGGGTATGTTTCATTACTACTTTTGGCTGTTACATGGTGATTTTTTCAATTAATCTTCAAAACTGGCGGTGTTGTGGCACGTCTTCCAAACTGCATTTTCAAACCTAACGTGACGTATAACTAAAAAACTAACCGACTGATTCTGATGAAATTCAGTATACATTTTTCTAACCTTATTGTCTAAAACATAACCCTAAATGTTTTTGAAAATTGAAGAAAAAAAGTATTGTTTTATTGCAAAAGGGAGCTATTTTCAAAGATTGATTCAAAAAATAACATGTAACAGCCAAAAGTAGTAATAAAACATACTCTGAGTCTCAAAAAGAGTGAGGAAATCTTGCCTTAAAAAAAATCTTGCAAATCAGCCATTCTTCCTTCGCCTAACGGTATCTCCCCCCTTAAATTTCTAAAGAGGCTAACGTATTTTGTGTTCGAAATAGCTTATCTCTTAAGGGGCAACACTATTGTGACACGTCCAAAAAATCGATTTTTTTCGTAATTTTTCGATAGTTTATACTTCCAAGTATACCTTAGTACTATACTTATACCTTATACTTTTATCGATTTATACTAATGCAATCAATATTTTTATCTTTCAGTGCGTTTTTTCTAAAAATCACATTGTTCCAATTTGTTGCAGTTTTAACTCAAATACAAATCATCTGATCGACTTGAATCTTGTTTTACCGTATTTAGTATTTATTTTTTCATACAATGACCTTCCAATTTTTCGATTGGACAAAAAATATCATCAGTCACCATGCAAAAAACCATCAGATTTTTAACCGTAATTTGGAACTTTGTTTCAAAAGTCCGCCATTTAGTTGGATTTTAATTTTTGTTCACCATCCTGCGTCCTTGTACAGGCAATACCTTCTAGTTTAACGGACTTTTTTTATTTTTCGGTTTCAAGCACTCTGAAAGCCGCGACCACTGCAGCAGTGGGAGAACTTTTTTTTTGAGTCTCGAGAGACTGCATAAGTCGCTGAAAATTGAATATTTTCATACAAAAAAAATACTGTATATACATAATTTGTACACAAACGTATCCTCGTACTTTCAAAATACTCGATGCAATCCTTTTCTTTTGATAAATTCCCGAAAATCACTTTTTTTGGGCAGCCACACTAGTAGTGCCCCTTAAGATTTTTATGTGGTCATATTCAAAACAACGAATAAAGTCGTTCAAAGTAGTATACTCTCACGACTGGTCTGTTGTGAGGTTGGACTTCATCCGATCACTTTAACCTCATCGACCGCTTTACTACTATATACAGGGTTTGTTCGATCGACGCGCCATCCCTGTTATTCGCATTTCCGGGTAGACTTTATTCACTGTCTGCCGATGGAGTTTGGTCTCCCGTACTTAGTCTCCATGTCCTGACAATTGAGCAATTGGCGGGTTCCCTTGTCGCATGGAGACTATACTAAAGGAGTCCGAACTATATTCTACGGAAATGGTATGCGAATCTGCTGGAAAAACACAGTTCCCATTGCGGCCACTATGTGGCGCCGGTGATCGCTGATGCTTCGGTGGTGGGGGTAAACCGCGACAAACTTCATTCCATTGAGCGAAAATGAAAAGGAACATAACCAAAAACTGAATATTCAAACGCCCGATGCTCATGTGCACGCGAACCAGACGATAGTAATACTGCTGATTATTTATAACAAATTCTGAATCTAATCGTGGACATACATGTTACATTGAGAAACATTGTGAATGTTCATTTTTTGTGCAAAAATTTGAGTTTGCGACGTAGTCGTCGTTACTCGTATTATTTTCATATCCTCTTTTCAAGTCGCACGGGAAAGTTCGAAAAAAAAAACAATGCGATATGTTCTCACCGAAATGTAACAAATGTTTTTACAAACTATAAACGATACATATTTAAACCTGGAGACATTGCAATATTGTTTCCAAGTGATGGCACCTTGTGCATTCTGGACGGAATATGCTAAACCATTTTCTTCAGTAATGTTTCCTGTACCGAATAAAGAATTTTCATCAGGCTAGTAACGCGCTTAGAAAAACTGGCAGCTTTCATTCGTGGCAAAAAATCAGAACGCGAGCTAAAATATAGGCACATTCCGTGACTATTTCTATTACCGATGAATCGATCGCAAACGCAAATCATATTTATGGGAAAAAAGGAGAAGAAGAAAAGGAAAAATGATCGCAATTCAATAATTCAATATGGCTGCCTGTGGTTACTGAAATCAACAACCTCGTTTCATCTCTTTCACACGTGGCTACCTTCATTGCGCCATGCGTCATCAGCTGCTAGCCAGCGCTGCTGGTGGCTCTATCAAGTACTACTTAAATCCAGCAGATTCGCGTATCACTTTACCCCTATCCCTCCCATTAGAGTTCGGAATCCTCTAGTATAGTCTTCCTGCCTTGTCGCTTGGCTAAAACGTAAGCAACTAGTAGTGCGGCGAGCACCTAAGACCAAATGCGACTATCGTACAGTGCGATTCCACCGCAAAATAATGAATAAGCCAAAGAGAGAATCGACCGCAGGTATGCGTCGCATGGTTCGACTAACCTGGAAGAATTTAAGTCCTTCCGAGGCTGAGTCACTCGTGTGTGACTCATAATGCCGACACTCACACACACACGTGCGCATCTAGGCGCATACGTATCCACAAACCAAGTTGAACCGTCGATCGTTAAGCTGCAAATGCGAAGAGCACACACACATACGTCTCGTGCGACAAGCCAGAAGCTTTTTCTTTCTTCTTTTTCTTTATTTTTTTTACACTCCACACGTAACTGAGCGAGAATGTGTGAGCTTGAGGTTCTCATATAAACGCCGCGGGATGACTAATTTCCTGATATCGAAGGCCCATGGCCACTGCTCCGCACACACTACCGGTACCACTAGCTGTCCGCGATACGAGGAATTCCTAGTTTTCCGGACTATGCCTCGTCGCCAAGCAGCCTGGGACTGCCATGTACCGGGTGAGTCAATGGAAGTTCAATTGTTTGTGCGAGTTCTGGCGAGAGGTCCCTCGAGCCCGATCAAAACTGACGTTTGCTTCTGATATCGCGTCCCTTCCCGCGATCAAGTTTCCGTTTTATTCCTTTTTCGCCATGTCAAGATCATCGCAAGGTCATGATGGGTCGGTGGTTTCATTTTCACAATAGGGCTAGGAGCATAAAGAATCAGATTTTCATGAGAAGCACTTGGGATCTTTCAAATTTGTCTCTGACGTTTTTGTTTAGGTTTGTTTGGCTCTGGTTGGGTCTGTTTGGATCAGTTTGGATTTCTTTGGGTTTGCTCGTTCCATTCAATGTTGATGTTTATTTCTTGTTTGAATCCAATATTTACAGGGATTTTTAGACTCTAATTCCTAGAGACTAGAGCCTCACCCGGTATGTCTTCATTACGCTATGACTAAGAGTGGCGGCGGATATTAAAATTTGAATGTACCGTTCCACGTACGATGAAACGTGTCTACGGACTTTCGGGGATTCCCCGTAGCTTTGTGGTATCCTTCTGCTTCCTACGGGAGCCCCTTAATTGAACGCATTCAAGTTGAATACTAATGAGATCTGTTGTCACGTGGGTGCTCCTTCTGGACGAGAATCACCGCTCTTCAGCAACTTCTTACGTGGCATTGAGGGTATTGCCACTGGGCCTGCATCATCAACCATCTATCGCTCTCACTTGCCCGAACTCCGAGTCTCTCGTTACACGATATGTTCTCCACGCCATATCGCGATGCAGAGCATCGTGTTGCCCCTGATGATTATAGCGAACAACCTGAACGACCGAAACCCTAAACCTTCATCTCATGACAGAAGCATCCTTTGCGCCGCAAGCATTGAAGGACAAACACGGGCTGGTGTTTCGTTTGATCCGCGTAGAGCACAAGTTGCTCGGGAATCCTTCGAGAAACTTGGACGAGGTACTAGTGCCTGCCGCGATCTCGGGGTACCCGCACCGCCATATTGCATTTCTAGACAAGGCGATCTCGGGTGCTGCTAGTCTTTTGGGATCTTCCTACCCCTTCGGTCTTTAACATTCTTTCGGGGCATCGTAGAGACGATGGGGGTTAGAGGGACTAATGCGGAAGTATACACAATGGTGCTGGGATGAACTTATGGATGCACCGAGACGTCCGTACGGTGTGGTAGACGCAGAGCCCCGAAGGAGGTGACGACTGAAATGGATATAGAAAAAGATGAGTGGTGGAGATCCGGAGACGATTGGCTCGAAGATACCTGGATTATTTCTAGGGTCTTTTCGGGAAAAGACATCTGGATGGCAAGTAGGCTTGGAAAAAGGCAGCTCAATGGCAAATGGACTGCATTTGGTAAAGTAAAGTTGAATGGCGACTGGACTGCATTCGGGAAAAGACGGCTGGAGGTCAACTAGATTCAAGTTGGAGAAGACATCTTAACGAGACCGGAATTCAAGTTGGGGAAAGACATCTGGACAAGACCTGAATTGTAGTTGGAACAAGGCAACTGAACGAGATCTGAACTGCATTTGGAAAAAGACAACTAAAAAGATCTGCAGTGTTTCCCAAGAAAGACAACTGGCCCCCAGCTGCCATTGATTCCGAAAAAGCGAATTGCACACAACTCGCGCGATTTCTGGCCACGTCAGCCGGTCGATAACCACCCCACATTCTTTTCCACAAACTAGTGTTTGACCAGTCACATACGATGTGCCCAACACCCATTGGGTGTTGCAACTCAATCAAGTTTGGACGATGGTGTTCCCAGCCGCGTGGGGATAGATCATTCCGGAAACAACTTGTCCATTCTGTCTTGGTGGGAAGAGCTGCTCATCAATCCGACCTAGACCAAGTCATTTCGGTCTACCAAATGGGCGTAACGCTCGGCGGGATGGGGATTCGCCACTTTGGCGGCGAACAATCTCCTAGTCTTGATTAATAATGATCTCTACCTGGCGAAGTGGCTTATCACTGGCCGGACAAAAAGTAGTTTAGGCTTCTTTGGGGTCTAGCGAAGTTCGCCAGGCTGCAGCGGAGGGATTAAAGAAGATGGAGAGGAGCGTGCAGCGGCTAAGATTGGAAAGTTTATGGAGTTCATGTCACAAGTTTCGTAATTTAAGCCCCGGCTAATGAAAAATCAGAACCCCCTTTCATCAAAGGCTCCAATGAAGTTTTTTCCAGATACGCTCACTATGCAACTCATGTGGCACCGTCGCGGCTAAATTGAAAACTTAGTTGATGCCGAAGCAGTATCAGCTGTTCGATGTTAGCTCGTGAATCCAATATTTGATTTGTTGAAAAATGCAAAGAAATTCGAAAATCATGCGGGCGAAAAGATATTGTTGTGTAATTGGGTGTAACAACTCTGAACAAAAAAGTCCTGAGCAAACATTTTACTCCCCCCCCCCCCCCCCCAAATGAAATTGACTGATGAAAAAAGTGGATACAAGCTGTCAGACGAATGTAAGTAAATTCTATACAATACCCCATTCATTTATGCAAGTCACATATAAGACATGCATTCGAAAAAACAAAATTAGTTTTTTCGTTAGTTATTTCTCACAAAATTATGGTCTAGTACTGCAGACAACAAGCCGTGGGAGCGTAACAAAACACTCGTATTTGCAATGCCCATTTTGCTGATGGCAAAAAATCAACAATCCGTTCCGTTTTATCTCCCAGTAATCTTTCCACTCATTTATAAAAAAAAGGCTTTATCACAAGCAGCTGCAGCTCGACACGGCCGACTTCGAAAACGGAACGAGTCATCGAGAACATCTCAGAAAATTGTGAAAGATATAGCACAAGGAAATAATGAGGTTCAAATGGGTAAATGATAATATATTTTTTTAAACATATGTTTGATAGACAAACGGTTACATATATACCAATTCAGAATGGTAATGTCACTAATTTTTATTATTAAGTTGGTGTATTGACCGTTTGACACGGATTGTCCACGAAAAAAATGATGGTCAATACTTTGGAAGCCGCATCGTTTGCATGCCAACCGCATTTTCGTGCTAATCTGCCAACTTTTATTAAATAATCATACTAGATCCTACCACGTTTTAACCTACAAAAACAGGAAACACAGTCACCTGGGCATTTATATATTTTCACAATTGCCCCGAGAGATGGTCCAGTGATAGGCGAAACACGATACACAATTAGCGTAGCGCTTAAGGGGAAGTAGAAGATCCTCGACGTTACTTATGAGCGCGAGAGAGATAGCTGAAATTTTCGAACAGAGATTTCTCAGTGATGAATAACATTTAGGGTTAAAGGAAATCATCAAGCTCTGCGCCAGGGAATTCTCCAGAGCCTAATGCTTTGTTTTTCCTAAAAAATGCAACCATCAATGACAAAATTGGGTTGGAAAATTGTGAGGTAATGTTGACTTTGTACATGCCCTTAGGGACCATTCATAAAACACGTGACGCAAATTTTATCAATATTCGACCTCCCTCCCCCCCCCTCTGTGACATTTCGTGACGGGTGGCGGTGCCCCCCCCCCCTTGCCGCTCCTGAAAATTACGTGACATGGAGCCCGACCCCCCCTTCTGCTCTCGTTTTTCTTTCAACAAAAAGAAGCAAGTAAAATACTAAAACCATTTTAATAAGCTATTTCAGAACGAACAATTTATATTGTTTACTTTAAGTAAATATATATGTAATATATAAAAACGTATAATTTATACGTGGGGTCGTCCATTAAGGCCTTAGGCCACTCCAGAGGCTGAAAAAATAGGCTTTATGGGGATTTTTTTTTCAGAAAAACTACAAAATAAATTGACATTACAAAAAAGGGTGTTTATCATACATATCAGTGACTATACAATAATTTTTTTGAAGCGATTAATGTCAAAATGGCGGCTGTGCAGCGTTTATCTCAAAGCTGCATTTTTTAAGTTGGTCAGAAATATAACTCAGACAATTTTCATGCGATTCACTTGAAATGTTGAATATATCTCGAAAAATACATTGTTTATGGAAGTACGTAGGATTTTTTTTATATTGCATAATTCATTTGTTATTAAAAATTATCTGACGAAATTTTACACTTTCCAAAAATTTGCCTCAAAAATCGTCAGATAATTTTTAATAACAAATGAATTATGCAATATAAAAAAAATCCTACGTACTTCCATAAACAATGTATTTTTCGAGATATATTCAACATTTCAAGTGAATTGGTTGAAAATTGTCTGAGTTATGTTTCCGGCCAACTTAAAAAATGCAGTTTCGAGATAAACGCTGCACAGCCGCCATTTTGAAATTAATCGCTTCAAAAAAATTATTGTATGCAGTCACCGATATGTATGATAAACACCCTTTTTTGTAATCTCGATTGATTTTGTAGTTTTACCGAAAAAAAAATCCCCAAAAAGCCTATTTTTTCGGCCTCTAGAGTGGCCTAAGGCCTTAATGGACGACCTCACGTACAGTAATAATAAATAATTTGATAATCTTTTATCACCATGCACCTAGAATGCAATGTGTTCCCGAGGATGTTTCAGGTGAGTCTCAATCGATATCAGAGACGTTGCGACTTCCTCGTAGTCGGAAATTTGGGTGGGCAGTACAGAAAATTTTCAGCGTCTCAGTATCACCCTTTTCCAGATTTAATATGCTTATAGCGTCTCGTGACTTTTGCTCGACCCCCCTCCCATCCCCCTGTGACAAAGTGTGACGATTTGCCTGACCCCCCCCACTGCGTCACGTGTTTTATGAATGGCCCCTTAAGAACCTCGAGAAAAAAAAAATGAAAATTGAAATATGTTTTTTTTCGGTAACGTCAGTTCGATCAATGCGTATACGTGTATCGCTGCGCACGTGGATATCGGCTTCTAAAAGTCGCAAATAATGGTTCTTCGTCCCGACTGCCATCCCGAATCATTAATTAACCTCCCTCGGCATCTTCGCTTATTATGTATTCCGGGCGACGTGTGTGCGCGCCTTCAGCTTGTCGTCTCGGGTTTTCGCGTCGTCGACGCGAGGAGCAACTTCGAAACTGCCTACGACACACACGCCGATCGAAACTTATGTGTTTACCATATTACTCATCTTGACGAAGTCCGGAAAACTTTCAGAGACAAAGAAGGAGCGAGTGTGTGTGTGTGTGTGTCGCGGGACGTGCGAGAGGGCTCCGGAAAGAGGGTGAACGGGAGGAAAACAGAGGACGGAGCGAATGTGACGATAAAGAAAGTGTACAAGTTGACATACCATCTGGAGTCTTGGAGCCTGCCGCATAATTGCGTTTTTATTCGATTATTCAACACATGGGAGAAATACGAATTTCAAAAACTCCACGATGCCGTGTAAATGCAAAAAGAGACGACTAATTATTCGATATAACAGTAACCTTGGTAGCAGATTGAGATTTTTTAGATATTATTAAATTAAAATCTGAGAATGTACATTGAAGGCGCTGTAAAAGTAAAAAATCCAAAAGTAATTACGAAATAAAGTAGAATACTTGGAAATTTAAAAAATTGCTTTTAAAAATACTTTTTGCAGTGTTTTGGAAAAAAATTAACGACCTCATTGAAAATAAATTGAAATAAATAAATAATAAATGAGAAAATAAAAAGTCATACAGTTTTTTTGGAGCTTCAATTCTTTGCTTCAATTAATACAATTGGAGCAAAGAGAGTCCACTAATTATTCGACGCAACAGTAACGTTGGTTGAGATTTTTTTTATATTATTAAATCAAAATCTGAGAATGTACATTGAAGACGCTGTAAAGGTAAAAAAATCTAAAAGTAATTAGGAAATAACGTAGAACATTTTAAAATTCGAAAAATTGCTTATAAAAATACTTTTTGCATTGTTTCGGAAAAGAATTAACGACCTCAATGAAAACAAATTGAAATAAATGAACAAAAAATGAGGAAATAAAAATTAATATAATTTTTTTCATTCGACAAATGGCTTTTAAATATATATTTTGCATTATTCCAGAAAAGAATTAACGAACTTGAGAAAAGTAAATTGAGCCGATAAAAATTGCGTTCGCATAGTTGTCGAAATGAATAAATTATGAAAGAACTTATTGAATTATGAAAACATTCTTAAATCGACACAAATTACATAAAAATGTCATATAAATAGATATATTATTAAAATAATAAACTGGCGCGATGGTCTAGTGGTTAGCGTGCTCGCCACTAAACCAGCGGACCGGGAGGTCCCGGGTTCGAATCCCAGTCGCGTACATTTCGTTGTGAAATGTTTTTCTTCGGCATTTTCGCGGCGAAATAAGACTAGTTCCACGACTGGGGGGCGAACTCGATGACCGGCTGTATTGGTATAGGTTTTCCGCAGTTTCCCTATACCCATGACAGAAATGTCATGATGAATATAATACAGAGGGGGAAGTCGGCTGCGGCCGCAACGGGGGGAACAGGGAGAAAGATGGAGACAAAAAGGTATAAACAGTAGAGGAAAGAACGGTCATAATGATGAGAAAGAATAGGCAACAAACGCGAAAAGCGTGTACCTAAGGAAAAAACCAATAAAAAAAAGAAAAAAAATACTAAAATAATAAACAAAGTAACAAATCAATTTTAAAATCAATCAAACGCAATGTTAAATTGAATAAATAAAGAAAATTAACCCACAAAAGTTAAACAGACAAAAGAATTGCACTGAAAGAAACGGGTAAGAACGTAAAAAATATTCAATAACTGAGTACATTATGAATAAACGAATTAAAGAATAAAAGTTGTACTATGAAAATAATAAATTAGATAAATCATAAAAACAATGGAACCAAGCAACCCTAAATAAATAGGAAAATCGTGATGACATTGTAAAGAATAAATATCGATCGAAACGATCAAATCGGTCATCGATTTCGTACGATTTGCGGTGAAGCCTGGAAAATAAGAGGCCCATTGTGGACCTTCGTGGGGTTGAATGGGGTTGAGCCACAAACCGTCCTGACTTCAGCAATGCGCATGGAGGAAGGAAAAAACTGGTAAAAAAATTTCGTTGAGACTTTCGACCTAATGCAACAGCGGCGACGATGACGACGACCAAGTGGCTTAAGGGGAGAGTCGTAAATTGTGCTTGTACGCTGTTGCATTGCCGAGAGGCTAGACATTAGTAACGGACACCTATGTGCTCAGGAACGAGCACTCGAGTTTAAAAGAGAAATAGTGAGAGAGAGAGAGAACGAAAGGAAAGCGAGAGTAATATAAAACGATAAAGAGAACTTAACGCCAAAGCGAGCTAGCCAGCCGTTACTTATGCGGATCTCGCTACGACTTTTATGGACTAAACAAAAGTGTCTATATCGTCGAACGTCGACGGACCTATCGACACACTATCCACACGAGTGGATATACACATACGTATATATTATTGTACCCACGGAATTCAATCCTAAATCAACCATGCGCCTATCGCACGCTTCGAGGCCTTAATATTTTTTTTTCCATCACTTCCCCAAACAAATAACTCGTACCTATTGAATTTTTCCCTCGGGATTTTCGAGCGCAGAGTTTATCTCCTGCGCGGTGGCACGCGTCATTGGGGACGGCAACCAATTTTTCCCGCGAGTTACTCGATGTCTTAAGATCAGCCGAGTCTCATCGTCTACCTCGATCCTTCCCACGTGATCTAAGACTTTGCGTTTTTCGAAATACATTCCCGCTCTTGAGAAAAACCCATTTTTCTCCCAAGCAACTCAATGCCTCAAGATCAACCGAGTCTCATCGTCTACCTCGATGCTTCTCACATGCTCTAAGACTTTGCCTTTTTCGGAATACGGCCGCGCTCTTGAGAAAAACCAATTTTTCTCCCAAGTTACTTGAATATCGAAGATCCGCCGAGTCTCAAGTCCTGCCCCGATCGACCGCGCAGCACCTAAGACTTCTCGTTATCAAAAGTATTTGCGCGTTCCCGAGAAAAACGCGCAACCATGAACAGCGGCGCGTCGCATCGCAAGATCTTCATGACAATAACGCGTTGGCTCTCAGCGGCACAGACGTCCTCTCATTGCGCCCGGGAAAATTGGGAAAATTTGTTCAAATGCGATCTTGGAGCAACGGTAGCAGGAGTCCGAAGGCGAGCCAGTGAGCGCGCCGTTTCGGGGACACGTGATAATGCTCCGCGTAGCCGCAGGTGCACGGCAGAACAGAACCTTAGATCGCACCTGCTGTTCACAGTTCTTGTATGCTTACACTGGCGCATCGGACGTTCCGACTTTTAACGTATTGGCTCCTCGGGCTCGAGACGGACACGACTGGTTGTGTACGGTTGCTATACCAGACTCTTACCTGCGAATGTTTGTGTCCCTGCTGGTTTTCATACAAACCGCAAACTTCGTAAACCGGCTCGTATATTATATACATATAGACACGCCCACTATATATATATATATATATATATATATATATATATATATATATATATATATATATATATATATATATATATATATATATATATTAGGGTGATTCGTTTCAGGGCAAAATTTTTTTTGACCCTTCGTGCCCGAAAACCTTTAGTTGGTACCAAAAAACGAACTTTCGTGAAAGGGGGGTGTTGTCAAAAAATATTTAGAGGTCGCGAATCAAAATTGAAGGTTTCCCATTTGATTAACATTGAAAAAAATGTTTTTCTCATTATTAGTGTTACCATTCCGCGAATTTTGATATCGCGATATTTTCCAAGTGGGTTCTCATAGGAAATATGATACTCCACAATAAAGTTCATTGAGCCATGGCCGTAAATTCAACCGTTTCAGCGGCATCATTATTTCAAGTGAATATTGTGCAAAATATCTATTCAAACGGCTGTAACGCCTAAGCTATTAGATATATCGAAAAAATCTCAGATGAGAACTTTGTAGAGAAAGTATTTTTCTACAAAAAAGTTTTATAAGCCGGACCCGAAAATTCAACTCTTTCTCACCTGTAGGGGGATGAAGAAAATAAATAGATTTTTTTTTGTTTTTGTTTTGGTCAGCTATAACTGAGAAAGAGTTGAATTTTCGGGCTCTGCTTATAAGACTTTTTTGTAGCAAATTACTTTCTCTACAAAGTTGTCATCAAAATTTTTTTCGATATATCTAATAGCTTAGGCGTTACAGCCGTTTAAATAGATATTTTCATACAATATTCACTTGAAATAATGATACCGCTGAAACGGTTGAATTTACGGACATGGCTCAATGAACTTTATTGTAAAGTATCATATTTCTTATGAGAACCCACTTGGAAAATATCGCGATATCAAAATTCGCGGAATGGTAACACTAATAATGAGAAAAACATTTTTTTCAATGTTAATCAAATGGGAAACCTTCAATTTTGATTCGCGACCTCTAAATATTTTTTGACAACACCCCCCTTTCACGGAAGTTCTTTTTTGGGTACCAACTAAAGGTTTTCGGGCACGATGGGTCAGAAAAAAAAGTTTCCCTGAAACGAATCATCCTAATATATATATAAATATAAATATAAATATAAATATATATATATATATATATATATATATATATATATATATATATATATATATATATATATATATATATATATATATATAATTAACTGCAATTTATTAAAGACATAAATCACGAAGACGGAAAATAATCCCCTCAAAGATTGTTACCGATTTTGGACCTTTTGATATTCTGAAACGAAAGCAAAAAGAATCGAAAATTTAAATCACGTTAGGGTAATGCGTTAGATAAGTGATATTTTCCGAAAATGAGCCTAAAATGATTTTTTTTGCCATTTTCTCATTTATTGGGTTATAAATGATGATAGTCAGTCGGGGAAGCTGAAATTCATCCCCCGCCCCAAAGGTTATGGGGTTTTGAAGTTCGCGAAAACACGTGATAACATAGGACATATTTGAACATTTCGACGCCTATATTGGGTTTGTTTGAGTTTTTCGAGAAATTCGAAATTATTTTTAAGGATTTTTTGCTTGTAAAATAATTGTTAATGAAAAATGTCAGCTTCCCCCGACTGAATATAATCATTTATAACCCAAAAAATGAGAAAATAGCAAAAACAAATTTTAGGCTCATTTTTCGGAACAGTCACTTATCAAAAGAATTACCTAAGTAACAAATTAGGAATCATCAATGGTAAAAAAACATTGTTTCAAGACTCTTGACTGTTTTGAACTTTCCGTCATAAGCCAAGTGTGTGTGTGTGTATATATATATATATCGGGAAGACTTTTCACGAGATAAATTATATATACATATCCACGGTGCCGTATTAATTCAAAGAGGGCCAGCTAATTATTGAATATGGCGGTAACGATCTGAGCTTTTTATCATCCTATGGAATCAAACATTTCAAAATTACACTAAAGACGCTGTAAGAGTACATAAAATCTTTAAAAAATTATCAATCGATACAAAAGATTTCGAAGTTTCAAAAATTGCATTTCAAAATATTTTTAAAATTATTCCCGATAAAATTATGTACCTTGATAAAAATAAATCAAAATAATTATTTTAAAAAACAAGAAAATTTTCACTAAATTACAAACTAGGTATTATCAACAGTAAATAATAATTTATTTGAGGATTGGCAACTGGTCCAAACTTTCCGGCAGTTGCGAGGCTATGCTATATGTGTATATATTCGAAGGACTGTTCATGAGATAAATTGGACTGTATACATAATATTTTTCGTTTGAATTATTATTAAGTTTCGTGAAAACTCTTCCGAAACGAGGAACAAATGGAAGACTATGGTGTGCATCGTTTACCTGTGTGGCTCCCGCGACACGTCCCATATTCTCAAAATGACTATACAGTATATATATGTATATATAGACATACCTATGCTCGGGCACGGACAGGTTTAATACAAATTTTGAATACCCCGCAAAAGCGTTTAATCATCGTGATATCCAACAATACATAACGTCGGGAAAGAGGGGAGGCTAGCTCCCTCGCAGTTGGACTCCACGTATACAGGGAGTCATCAAGATTTTTGTGCACAAGCCAGAGAGAGAGAGAGAAAGACGAGGCGAGGGAGTGAGGAATAGAGAGAGAAATAGAAATAATCCAAATGGAGGTGAGATCGTGCCTCGGAGTTTCACGATCTACCGGAGACGAATATATATATATATATATATATATATATATATATATATATATATATATATATATATATGAAGTATTCCACGTGAATCCGGTGGACTTTTTCCCGGACCCCCGCAAATTCGATTAATTTTTTAAAATCTGATTCCATTGATTCTAAAAGACGACCTGATTTTTTTTTACATTTTTCGAAACAACCCTTAGTCCAAAAAAAATTCTCCAAAAAAAACGCCCTGATTTAAAAATCTGAAAAAAATCCCAAAAATGCGATATTATATGTAAAAATGTTCACGCTCACTTTAAAAAAGAAATCCGAAAAATTAATGAATTTTTTGACCATTTTTTTACCAAAAATAGTAAAAAAGATTCATTGTGGGTATCAAAATATTTAAGTATTCGCCCGAAGTAATCGGTTCTTGAATTTTTCGGATTTTTTTTAACGCTAATCTTTCAGAAAGCACAGAAAAAATCATACTTCCACTGCGAGCGATAGCTTAACATTTTTTTACATATAATCACGCAATCATGGGAATTTTTTCAGATTTATAAATTGGGGCGTTTTTTTTTCAGAGAAAACATTTTTTTTACTAAGGGTTGTTTCGAAAAATGTAAAAAAGATTCAGGGTGTCTTTTAGAGGCAATGGAATCAGATTTAAAAAAAATCGAATTGGCGGAGGTCAGGACAAAAGTCCACCGGATGCACGTGGAATACCTCATATACACTAGGCAAAAGAATTAAAGGATATTGAAAAAGTCCGCCAATTTTAGGGTCATTTTCAAATAGCTGTAACTCCTGGAAAAATGGTCGTACAGCAAAATAAAAAAAAGCAAATTGAAGGTGTGAATCTCTAGTTTTGAGATTTTGAGCTCGAAAATTTTTCGCATCAGCCAATTTTTAGTAACCATAAAAAAACCAAAGTAAAAAAAAATTTCAAAATTTTTGCACATCTTTCACAGTCTGCACGGATTTTAATACATTTTTTTGAATGATCGGATTAAAAGGATCGTCTAGCTGGATTCTCCCCCTTTAAATTGAGTGGAGGGAGAGCTCTGTACGATTTTTTCTCGCTGAATTATCGATGTTCAAAGCAAAAATGACACTTTTGACTTTGATGCCTAATTACTCGGAGACTAATGGTCGCACAGAAAAAAAAACCAGAGGGTTTTGGAAACTTTGAAGTATTCTCTATAAGATGCTTTTATCATTTTTTTATCAAGATTTTTTTATGCGGGAAAATGGATTTAAAAAAACGTGAAAAGTGGCATATTTACGAATATTCTTTTAACTAAGGATTATTTTGCCAATATCGAATAGATAAAAAAAAATTCGGATTTTTTTATGACCTCAAAGTATCCATATAATAAAGTCCGTGCAGACGGTGAAAGATAGACAAAAATTTTGAATTTTTTTTTCCTTTGGTTTTTTGATGGCTACTAAAAATTGGCTGATGCGAAAAATGTTTGAGCTCAAAATCTCAAAACTAGAGATTCACACCTTCAATTTGCTTTTTTTAAAATTTTGCTGTACCATTTTTCGAGGAGTTACAGCTATTTGAAAAGGACCCTACAATTGGCGGACTTTTTCAATATCCTTTAATTATTTTGCCTAGTGTATATACATATAACGATAATGATAAATATATATATATATATATATATATATATATATATATATATATACAGGGTGTTTGACGCATGGATCGACATAATTTTTCGGAGGATTGGGGGGGATCTTTTGCTAGTTTTTCCACTCCTAGACCCTATGTCGCAAGTGTCACGGTAATTAAGATATGGTTTTTTTTTTAATTACCCCACATTTCGCCTTTAAATCGTCATAACTTTTTTGTTTATGTTTATAATATCACGAAGCACCTTTCATTGTATTATGAAATGTTTGTTTATTATAAATAAATCACTATTTCATACAATTGTTTTCAAGGAAATTACCCATGAGCTTCCAAAGTCTTAAAAATGCGCAAATGCATGAAAAATGTCACCTTCAAAATTCATTACAAAAAAAGCTATTTTGAACTCAGATTTGTTTCAAAAAGTTATCTAGTCTATACCCTTTCCAGCGGTATGCTACATGTCATAGAAATCGATCATTGTGTGGTCAAAATAAAGAGAATAAGTTTTCTTTATAATGAATTTAGACGTCGACATTTTTTATACATTTACACATTTGGACGCTCAAGAGTCCAATCTTGAATCTAATTTGATCAAATAATGATTATTTCGTACTATTACAACGACAAGCAAAAAAGTTCCCCCATGAAAATGTATGTATGTAAAATATATGCAGAAAATATATATATATATATATATATATATATATATATATATATATATATATATATATATATATATATATGTAGCATATATTTTCTGCATATATTTTACATACATAAATTTTATTATATATATATATATATCGGTCGCATATATAGTGACGAAAAATAGAATAATACGTATAAATTCCATGATATATTCAGTATATATGACGCATATATGACCCATATATTTTCGATATATTTTTCTGACCAAAACATATATGCTACGTATAAACACTATATATGATGCATATATGTGTCATTTATGCGTCATATATGACGCATACATTTGTGATACATATTCCTGACAAAAAATATATGCTGTATATAAACACTATTACAGTTAAACTTAATAAAACTTAAAACTTAAATTTAAAAAAACTCAACTTACAGTTAAAGTGCGCTATTACATATAAACACTATATACAGACATGCTACGCATATCTGTATATATGTGGCATATATGTACCATTTATGCAGTATATATGTAGTATGTACGCAGTGTGTATGCAACATATATGCTAAACATATGTGGTATATATGCAGGGTAAATGCTACATATATCATTGATATATGATACATTGATATACAGTAATACCACGCCTAAACATCTCATATATAAAAACGTTACGAAAATTAGAATTTGGCACATATATGCAACATATATTTTCAATATATGGCATACATTTCACATATATTACAAATATTAATAAAATAAATTTGCAGTACATTTTTGCGTATATAAATTTCCATGGGGATTATGACTATTTGAAGTCGAAATTTAGGGTAATTGAAAAAAAAGGAAAAAAAATTGTATCTTGATTACCGTGACACTTAGAACATAGGGTCTAGGGTGAAAAAAATAGCAAATGACCCCCTAACCGCCCAAAAAATTGTTTCGGTCCATGTGCCAAACACCCTGTGAATGATTTTATATTAATAATCGGACTCCATATCTATCCGGAATATCCAGTGGGTCGTGTTGCATCGTATGGAAATTCGATCCATCCTTTTCGCAAGGACATCACGCACACGCACGTTTCTCGATGCGAGCTTGGGTACGGTGGTCGAATGCACCGACAGCCTGTTGACGACAGCAGTTGAGGGGCCTACTGCACTACAGACCTCTACCAATCCCTCGCTATGCTTCACTTTCCGTGCATTTCTTCTTTTCTTCCTATTTGGCCTCAATTGTCGAAAAAGATTGTGGCCCGATTGAGGATAGAATGCTCGACGTGGGAGAAAAAAAGAAGCGGAAAAAAAAAAGAATTGCCGTATACGAGAGGGCGTGAGGGATCGCGTTGTCCTTTTCTCGTATTTTCTCTACCGCTGTTGCTTTATTTTCTGCTGTCACGCACAAATGGGTCTGTCATTTGTCCGAGGAAGGTAAGAAAAGAGGGTCCCATTTTGGGCAGTGCATATACAGGGTGTCCCAGAGCTGAGTGCGTTCCCTGAAATGGGGGAGGGGGGGTTGGGGGTGAAATTCCGAGTTGATTGATATAAGCATGTGTGGGTGTCAGATCAACGGCGGAATGATTGTTAATTGTTAAAGACGGGCCAATCAGGCTTTTTCCAACCCCCGAGAAGGGTCGGAAAAAGAAAAATTCGAGGGTGGTCCATAGAAACGAAAATATAGAGAAATTTATTCTCTACATTTCGTACATTTAAACCTTCCCCGAAAAATCGATTGCTTTTGAGTTATTCAATAAACATTTTTTTAAAATATTTCAACAATTTTTTTGGGGGTGAAGATGTTATCGAAGAGGGATGATCAAATACCCGATCGATGCGTATTTTCAAGGGCTACAATGTTCCCATTTGAACCAAAATTGTATGAATTTTTCCTAACGAGTTACCGAATTAAAACTGACTTTTCTAAATTACACCCCACTATTTCACCCTCAAAATGAACTTTCACGACTTCGACGCTGTGGACAAAAATGAAGCCCGAATTTTTCTAAACATTTTGTCTCCCTGCGCCGACCTCGTAGGGGTTGTACTTTGGCATTAATCCACCCATTCCCCTTCATCCCTTAAAAAAATCCAACACTCCGATTTTTGGGCAAACTTGGATTTGGCACCCGCGCCACCTATAAAATCACCTGTCAAAAAACTAGCCTTCTAATTTTTTCCGATTCCAATATACAGCACGACTGTACTATATATGAGGCATTCAACCAGTAAAAAACATCCACAAATAATTTTGAAAAATCGAGTTACTTTATTGAAAAACATTCACCGAGTGTCGACATTTTCGAAAAATTTCTGACGTTTTTTCTCGTTGATTACCATTTTTTAATATTTTTCCATTAAAATGGCTGTATCTTTGGACTTGACGTATTTACATTCGTAAAAAACGAAAATGTGCGTATAGCCTTCCAGAAAAAAATGAATTTAGATTTTATTGAGCAAGTCGAACGTCCGTTTCAGGGCAAAATATGCAAAAATATTTTTTTTCTCAAGGAAAGACACTTGTTATTTTATTTTTAAGAATTTCTCCGAATTGTGAATACGAAAAACAGATTTTTGATATTTTTTATATTATGGGATTCCTAAACACCGTGAAGTAACAGCTATTTTTATTTTAAAACTTTTTTTTATTAATATTCGATTAAAGAGTGTGGAGCACTCGCTGTATGTTTACCAGGTTTTTGAAATACATATGACATATATGTCATATGTATTGGAGCCTTGGAGTGCTCTACACTCTTCAATCGAATATTATTTAAAAAATAAAAATAATAAAAATAGCTGCTACTTCACGGTGTTTAGAAATCCCATAATATAAAAAATACCAAAAAACCGTTTTTTGTATTCACCATTCGGGGAAATTCAAAAAAATAAAATAACGAGTGTCTTTCCTCGAGAAAAAAAATATTTTTGCATGTTTTGCCCTGAAACGGACGTTCGACTTGCTCAATAAAATCTAAATTCATTTTTTTCTGAAAGGCCAGAAAAATACGCACATTTTCGTTTTTTACGAATGTAAATACGTCAAATCCTGCCAAAGATACAGCCATTTGAATGGAGAAACGTTAAAAAATGGTAATCAACGAGAAAGAACGTCAGAAATTTTTAAAAAATGTCGACACTCGGTGAATATTTTCCAATAAAGTAACTCGATTTTTCAAAATTATTTGTGGATTTTTTTTTACTGGCTGAAGTGACGTGGAATGCCTCATATCAATATCAATACCATAAACCTATGAAAAAATCATTAAAATAGCCCTTTTTAGCGTCTAAAGTGAGAAGACGTCTTATGCGGACGCGATTGTATGCTCGGTCGGAGTACGAGTGGCTTGCGCGAGAAGCCTCGGGCCTCGCGCCACCCTCTGGCCACAGAGCGTACTACAGCTATGAATCTGCTGGTTGATTCAAATAAAAAAATCCAAACAGACCCATTTGGTATATGCGACTAAATTTCCGTTCCTTTCACGGGGACCGCATCTCCGGTGCGTCCTTAAACGAATTCTCCATTTTATCTCCAGCGAGAGCGAAAGGGGGTGAGACGGAGAAAGAAAGAGAGGAGAATTCCTCCTCAGAGATTTCACGGCGTCGGCTGTTTGCCAGACGGCTAATTCCAGCCGCGCTACATGCGGCGACGCTGTAATCCCGACGATGACGTTTCAACTAACGACGAACAGTTCCCCCCTCCCTGTCCCTACCGGAGGGGGAAGCTGTACGAAGCTGTGACTGGATGCAGTGTCGCGCTTCGATCGCACCCTCCATCGATATAGTTATAGAGTAGTCCACACGGTGAAACTCGCCGTCTCCTCGTCGTCGTCGTCCCGAGAGGAGATGCGTCAGGAGACGTCGAGGACGGCTCTTGGAGCCTACGAGTCGAGCGCGGAGCTCGCTATCAATCCTATAAACCATAAACAGATATGTATATAAGAGCCCGTTTATCGTTCGTGCATACGCGCCTGCACCATATAAACATAGATACCGAGGTAAATACCTCATGGTCTGTGCAGGCAGATATATATATATATATATATATATATATATATATATATATATATATATACAGGGTGGATTTAACGTGACCACCTAAAATATTTCCGTTGCCTTCACAGTGACGAAAAAAATGTCAGCAGGTAATTTGATTGATTTCGAAGGGCTGATGCAGTGGTGATACATTTTTGTCAAGGTCATAGTTTTTGCGTTCTCAAGGTCATCAATGGTTTTTCAAATGGGAACATGTTTTTTTTTTCCATTAAGGGGTAAGGCCACTGTAAATTTTGCCAGACGAAAATTTGGCCATCGAAGGACAAATGTATGGTGCTGGGATTGCAGACTAACGGTACATTTTTTTTATTTTTTCCAATAAAAAACTATTCGCAAAACTTTAAACGCGTTTTTCTCGAAATACGGTTTTTCAAAATGGCACGCAGCATCACTCGAACAATTTTCATTTTTTTTACTTGAAATTTTGACCAGATGTGAACATTAACATTATCTTGAGAATGTCGATCGGGATTTTCAATAACTTTATTTATTGATTTTTTATTAACAAAAAACTAGCCGTTTTTTTCGTCAAAAATCAATTTTTTTTTTCAAACGCACGCCAAATCCAGAAAAATTGATACTTTTTAAAATCCGATCGACATTCTCTAGCTATAACCCTCTAGATTGATGGTTTTTTTTTTGTTCTAGATTCAGAAGTGCACCAGTGGTGCTGCGTGCCGCGGAGCCCTGCAAGCAAAACATGCCCCGGGAAGATAGCTGTGGAACCGCCATTTTGTTTTTTTTTGCTGTAAAAAAATTTGATAATAAAGTTTAATGTATGCCCGATAACACCCTTAAAAGTTTTTTTTCAATTACCTTCAATTTTGGAAGCAAAAAATTCGTGAAAAAACCTTTTTTTTGGACCGTTACAGTGGCCTTAGGCCTTAAGACGTTGTAGCTGATATTCAGGCGAATCCAACGACCTATGATATCATGAACTTGAAATGATTTTTCACCAAAATACACGTGTAAAAACGGGAAATCGTGATGGTATTGACAATAAGAATATCCGAAAAATGTAGTTGAATTTTGTTGTGCAGAAAATTTATTGTCACAAATGTTCGAGGTGATGGCCATTAACCTCGGCACATTTTTTAAGACGTCGTTTGAATGATTCTCTTGACCTTCGAATAGTTTCTGGTGTGAGCGCGGCGCAGGTTATCAAACCGATAACGGATCAATGATTTTTTAAATTGGAATATGGTTTTTTAAATTGAGGGGCTATACTAGTGTGAACGCTGAAAATTTGGGCGATTTACGGGAATTTTTTGGAAGAAAAGTACTCAATTAAATGTTTCGGAAAATTAAGAATATATTTGGCTATATTTGACCTATATTACATAATTTTTTCATAGAAACATATTGAGATCCAAGCGACTTATGCCTTCGGAGGCGCCAAAAAAAGAAGTTCCTCCACTGCCGACATGATTCCGGCCGATTGAGTACCTGAAACCGAAAAAGGAAAAAATGTCGTGAAAACTGGATAGTATTTCCTGTTCAATGACGTTGAATTTTCGAAAAATATCAAAATCTAGCAAAATGGTGTAGTTATGAAAAAAAAAACGTCTGTTTTCTTTCCTATAAAATGGTCGTTTTTTTCAATGCCAAATCGTCAATTTTCATCAAATCAAAAATATCCTACGTCATTGTAGAGTAAATATATTCAAGAGTGCTCAGTTCAAATTTCAAGTCAATCGGACAATTCCGATAATTGTAACTCTTTGAGTTAAAATGTCAGCAAATTTGAAAAATCTCATTTCGAGAAAAACGCGTTCGAAGATTTAAATATCGATTTTTGCAAGGTAAAATTATGAGAGATACGGCCTTGAAATTTTTACAGGATATTCTTGAAAGTATAAACTGTCGAAAAAGGCAACAAAAAATCGATTTTTTGGAAGTGTCACACTGGTATAGCCCCTTAAGACGTTGTAGCTGATATTCAGACGATTCCAGCGACGTATGATATCAATTCAAGGTCATGATATCATAGGTCGTTGGATTCGTCTCAATACCAGCTACAACGTCTTGATAAAAAAAAAACATGTTCCCATTTGAAAAACCATTGATGACCTTGAGAACGCAAAAACTATGACCTTGACAGAAATGAAATTTTCACCACGGTATTAGTCCTCGAAATCAATCAAATTACCTCCGGACATTTTTTTCGTCACTCTAAGGCAACTTTCTTGCTTAACTCATAGTGGAGGAGCCCTTTCCTCCGATTTCATTAGTAATGTTCGATTCTGCCGAAGAGTGGTTACTTAATTTTTTCCCGATCATCTTCGATTTGACTAACTGTCAGTTTCCATTCGTTTAACTCTATATAAGCTCAGAACGTCATTTGATTCGTACGACCTACAAATTAAATTATGTATCTTTTCTCCTCTTGATGTTTTCGTTAAAATATCTTTGTTTCAGAGTAACGGCAATAAATTGACGAGACAAATCGTCGACAATTGACCAAAACTAGCGATACGAAGAAATTTTGAAAGAAAAATCTAGTAACTCCAAAATAACAAAATACAACTTTTTATGCCTCAGACTCAATATTTCACACCTCATTAGTTTTCAAGTTACGCCGCACGATGCCAGCGTTTCGGAAATCGGCCGTGTTTTCAAGAAAAAAAAAACTAAATTATTCTGCGAAAAAAAAGCGCGAACATTTCTTTTAGGACACTGAAGCTTACGGTTTCCTTTTCAAAGATCGTATCATACAATGGTGAGAAAACTATTTTTTCCAAGTCCAGCACGTGATTCTGCAAAGTGCGAAAATCGTGGAAAATCGGCATTTTCAAAATGACGTACTGGGTACAAAAAAAATCGCGAAAATAAAAATAAAAAACAAAAATGAAGCTGGTTTTATCGTCTTCAAAACGCCGTTTGGTAAATTGGTTTACGATTCTTTTTCGCCGAGATATTCGATTTTTAGTCCGGATAGAAAAATTACAGGGTGCTTTATACTTTTGGCCAAGGGTGTATATATACATATATATGCCTATTGTCCCTCTACTCAACATTGTGTAAATCCCAATCTCTTCAATGGCACCTTTGAATAAATGTGAGCATATTTATGAAGGTCATTTCAAGAACTACTCTGTCTCCAAAATCAATGGCTCGTTGAAAAAAGAACGTTAAGGATCGTTTCTAGCATTGATGTCTGACAGCGAGCATCACATAGATATGATAGGTTCAAAATATCCTTTTCCTATATATATTCATATCTGTATATAATCTTCCGCGCACGATAGAGGCCATTGAAGGACAAGGAGTGTCCTTTCGGGCTCTCGGGCATTCGGTACGCGGGCAGGGAAGGTCAGAAAATGGAAAGACATAGGTAAACATGTTAAGACATGGAAAAACATGCGAAAAATTCAAAAGACATTGGCAAACGTGAGCATACATGGGAAGACATGGAAACACATTGGAAAATAAGGAAAGAAAAGGGGAGACACTGAAAAACATTGAAAGACACGAGGACACATGGAATCATGAGAGGCGGCATAGCAACAGACCACGATTCACAGCATATCAAAGACGACTGAATAAATCGGCTGCCATCGCTCCACCATTGTATATTAGTGAAACTGTTGTAATGTGACACGCAAGAATGAGTGTTAGAGCGACTGCTGCTATACAAATCTTTCATCCTGGGCATCGCCAATGCCTGTAGAAATTTATCGTAAGAGGAAAAAATCCCTTTCGTATTGTGTAGGGATACGAAAAAAAAAGATAATAATAACGCGACGGCATAGAAACGTTTTGATTTTTATGTTGTGTCCAACCAAGTGAATATAATCGCTCCCTCTCTCTCCCTTTCTCTCTCTCTCTCTCTTTTTCTCTGGAGAGAGAGAGAGAGAGAGCTGGGACTACGACGATACTTCCACAAAACGCACTCGACAAAGGTCCTCTCTTCTCCACGTCTCTTTATTTCGTAAACTCATCGGCGATACAAGAGAGTGAGTGAGAGAGAGGGAGAGAGAGAGCGCGCTGTCTCTCAAAATATTATCATTACGTATAAAGTCCATTTGGACAAACATTACGAGGGAGAGAGAGAGCGAGAGAGCGAGAGAGAGAGAGAGAGAGAGAGAGAGAGAGAGAGAGAGAGAGAGAGAGAGAGAGAGAGAGAGGGATAGAGAGATAGAGAGGAGGAATCAGAGAGTAGCATAAGTATACTTCCGACCTAACGGCAGTAGACGGGGTCTTTGACGCTTGGCGAACAAAAAACGTTATTGGCCACACTTTTTGCCCGACTCTCCGTGTCTTTTCTCGTCTCTGCCTGCGAGCGCACCATGCCACGTGGTGCCCTAATTGAAAAAAGAATTTAAAAAAAACAACAAAAATGTGTTTTTATGTAGGGTAAACGATACGGTGCAACTTTCATAGCTATACACAGACGGTTTAAGCTTTTCCCTCTTTTCTTTGTTTTCGTACAAGCCACGCGCGCACATACGCCGACTAACCTATTTTTGGGAATGGCCCGACAACGTTAAATTCTTATAAAAAAAGACAAACTTTTTTGGAAGACTATGCCCGGGGAGCAAAAAGTAACCAAGGAGTCGTATTTTTGGACGGTTAATTTGGGGATCATATCCAGTTTCCAAAAAGTATCTCGGGCCCTACGCAATGGTTCAAAATACTTTGGGACCTACCAAATGGTCCAAAATACTTCGGGTCCTACCGAATGGTCCAAAATACTTTGGGCCCTACCGAATGGTCCAAAATACTTTGGGACCTACCGAATGGTCCAAAATACTTTGGGACCTACCAAATGGTCCAAAATACTTTGGGCCCGACCAAACGGTCCAACATACTTTGGGCCCTACCAAATGGTCCAAAATACTTTGAGTCCTAACAAATGGTCCAAAATACTTTGGGTCCTACCAAGTGGTCCAAAATACTTTGGGTCCGACCAAATGGTCCAAAATACTCTGGGTCCTACCAAATGGTCCAAAATACTTTGGGTCCTACCAAATGGTCCAAAATACTTTGGGTCCTACCGAATGGTCCAAAATACTTTGGGACCTACCAAATGATCCACAATACTTTGGGCCCGACCGAATGGTCCAACATACTTTGGGTCCTACCAAATGGTCCAAAATACTTTGGGTCCTACCAAATGGTCTAAAATACTTTGGGTCCTACCAAATGTCCCTAAATACGGCCCTGAATGATCTATTTAAAAAAATAGGGAGTCGCATTTCCGCAACGTCGAACTTGCGGATTATGGTCAGTCACCGAAAAGTGTCTGGGGCCCTATCAAAAGTCCCTACATAAGGTCTCGAAAGACCTGAAAAGGTAACTAGCTAGATACTTTCTTTAGGTCTTTTAGGAACTAGCAAGAAAAATGTTTTTCCATATCGTTTGTATTCGAGAATCCTGGTTATCGAGATGGGTTTAAGCGCCTGGAAAATAAAAAAAAACTTTAGGACAGTCGAATTTGATTTTTTTTCTCGATTTATCCGACTTTTGAAACATATGGCGCGAGAGCATGTAGTATGCAAGGGTCCTTTTGGGTTTGTGCGCCGTGTCAATTGGGAAAATGGGTGTGACGGATGGACAGACGTGGAATTTTTTGACATCGCTGGAGATCCTAAACATGACGCGTGAACGTTTTCCACTCAGCGAGAGAAGTGACAAACTAATTATCTACTCCGCAACCTTCGTTTTCGAATTCCGAGGAGTTTCAAGAAGACCGGAAGACGCGTCAGAGTGTTTTCCGGGTCCGAAAGAATTTTTGTTTCCTGCTTCGTCTTATTATTGTTTCTTGTTCTTTATCTTCTTCTTATTTTTGTCTTGTTCTTTATCTTTGTCTTTCTATTTTTCTTCCTGTTCTTTTTCACCTTGATCTTTATATTTGTCTTGTTGCTCTTCTTCGTTCTCGTATCTATATCTTCGCCTGTCTTGTTCCTTTTATCTTGATCAAGATGTTTTTTTTTCCTTCTATTCTTTATTTTGACCTTCATATTTTTGCTTGTTTTATTCTTTGTTTTCTTCATCTTTAAGGCTTCAGGCCACTCTAGAGGCCAAAAAGGCATGTTTTGTGATTTTTTTTCAGCAAAACCATAAAATGAAGCGAAATTACAAAATAGGGGTTTTATTATACACGTAATTGATTGTACAAAATTATTTTTTCACAGCGATACATGTCAAAATGGCGACTGTGCAACATTTTGCCGATGACGCCTTTATGTCTGGAAGGTCAACGGCCGAACCAACAGCTCCTATAATTTGGGAATAATAATGAGACGCTAAAGTTTTTTCGATTATATATAAGAATAGCTATAGAAGTACGTAAGATTTTTTTGAAATATTGTTTTTTTTGTCAAAATGGCGCAATTTCTAAAACAAAAAGTATAAAATGTCATGAGAAAAACATCAGAAAATTGTTTAAAAAAAAGGAACTATGCAATATAATTTAAAAAATCCTACGTAGTGCCTTACAAAATGTAATTCTGACTATACAGTTGAAATTTCCAGTGAATCGGTTGAAATTCGTTTGAGTTATGAGTCCGGCCGATTAGAAAAATGTAGTTTTGAGATAAACGCGTTTAAAGCTAGTAGAAAGTCACGACATGAATAATGTTTCAATCATCATCGATCTTCGAAAATCGAGTACTTGGACATTTTGCACAGCCATAATCTTTTGGAATGTGATTTTCCAGGTACCAAGGTACCTTTTTAACAAAAAAAAAAATCGATATTTGGAAAACCCTAGAGTGGTAAGGCCTTAAGTTGTTTAGTTTTCTCCTTGTTCTTCCTTATTTTGATCGACATATTTTCATTCTTCTTGTTCTGTATCTTCATATGTTTTATATCGTTTTTCCTTTTCTTTTCTTTCTTACGGGAGACTTTGTCCTTGAAATGCAGCGGGAGATTTTAGCGGCTCAACATGAGCAGCTAGAAGAAGAGGATGGATGCCTCAATGGACCAGGCATTGCCGATTAGCGGTAATTATAAACACATTTGTGTAAACACATTACGAAACTTTAAACGCGTTTTTCTCGAAAACACGTTTTTAAAAATGGCTGACATTCTCCTGACCGCTGTAATTGACATATCGACCTGAAATTTGGAGAGCATACTCGGAAAATATGTCTTCACGGAATGACGGATCGTTTTTTCGATAGATACATGTTTGCATTTATTATTTATCTTTTTACGCGAAAAAAAAACGCGAAAATTCGATTGTTTTTTTAAATTGCCGCCATTTTCCGAAATTTGTACTAAACGAAAAACCCATCCGTCATTCCATGACCAAAGGGTCACAGATTGATAATATGCTTTGAATTTGTGTTTCAGATCAACAAAGAGGGGGCAGTGATGTCAGCCGTTTACCTCCCGCGATTTGAGGACCTGTTTTCGCGGAGCTGCAACGGCCGCCATTTTGGTTTTTTTTTTTCAAAAAAAAATTTTTTGAACGTTCTGTATATCATGAATAAAAGCAAGAAAAAAACCGCACTCAAAAAGCTTGACTCGTTTCCTTTAAAAAAAATAAAATGTGAACACCTGAAATATGGCACTCCTCCTTGGAGTCTCCCTTAACATTGACCTTCATACATTGTCATTTTGTTTTTATCTATGTTTTTCCTTCACTTGTACATTGTCACTATACTTTCTCTTTTCACTTTTGCCACCTTTCTTCTCTCTTTATTCTTCATATTTATCTTCGTTTCGGTTTTTTTTTCGTTCTCGATTTGTTTTTTACCGATAGCTTCTCGCTGTCGCGTTTGTTTGGGAATAAACCGACCAGGCGACGAAGCAATGCCCTCATTCTCTCTCGCTCTCTCCCCCCTGGAAGAATACCGCGCCCGCTCATACCCCGTAGATTTTTTCGACGAAGGACAGAGATAGACAGGGATGAAAAAAAACAAAAATAAACGTATATCGGAGATTTACCACGGCAGCTGGCTGACCTGGCCCTTCGTCGTCTCTCTCGCGCATCTCCTTTTCTCCACTTCTTTTGCTTCTTCTTTGCCTCCTCCTCCTCCTCTTCCACCATATCGTTCTGCGGGGGGATCCTTCTCGGCAAAAATACACCAGAATTCAGCCTCGGGTGTAACGGCTGCGCGCGCACTCTTGAAAATCCTGATTCCATTATACCTGGGCCTAGTCCACGGGACCATATCCGAGATCCGTAGGATTACGTGCCCTTTTTCCGCGGAGGGCCGCGCGCGCACACATCAATCCCTTACAACCATACACAATCAGATCCCCGAGTACCGTACCTACACTATTTCTACCTTTCACCTCTCATTTTAACGCGGATTTGAACTTGCGCCGATCGGATTTTTTCTCTACTATTCTTCCTTTCCTCTCGACTAAGCCCTCGTACTGACAGATTTCTTTTTATTCGGCGAGAGAAGATTTTCATTAAACCGAGATGCCCGCAGAATTGAGGAAGAAAAATAACACAATTGTACCCCGAATTGTCCTCCTTTATTTTCTTTTTCAAATATTTTTACATTTACACAAACAGGAATTTATTGGATATTTTCGTTGGAAGGCTTTTCATTCGATGATATTGTTTTTAATGGATAAAAAATTGAATTACATTTTTTCATATTGAACATTTCGTTTATTTCTACTGGAAATTATCTTCTTTTATTTTATAGTTCAGATAATGTTACATCTACGGAAAAAAATTGTTCGGACATTTTTATGTTCGAACGCTTATCATTGGTAACAAATATTTTCTTTAATTTTTCAAAGATAAACTTTTCGTTTTATTCACAATTCTACTCGAAATAATAGTATTTTATTTTTGAAATACATTTTTACATTCACAAAAACCCAAATTCTTCGATTACGTTTTTGTTGGAACGCTTTTCAGTTTTTATTTCTTCTACAAACATTTGTTCACAGCTTGCTATAGGGGGAGTGTCAATTGCAAAGAGAAAAGTTATAAATTGTGAAAAATTGTGAACACAATTGTAAAATTGTGTAAAGTTGTGAAAATTGCGAATGAAAGAAATATCTACACCAATTTTTAGATTTTTAATTCTTCTCTTTTAGGAGTTATAATTTTCCCAAAATCGTCGATTTCGCAAGTTTTGGAAACGCTGATAACTCTATTTTGAATGGAATTTTTTTTTTATTAAACATAATTTTTTTCGTTAAATTCAGCACAAATTAAAAATAAACCGTTTTAGGCCTGGCGAAGCCGAACTGGAAATCACAAAATCATGAATAGCATTATTGAAGATTAAAATGATAAAAGTCTCACAAAAATATGATTAATTCGATGAGTCTAGTCTTAAAATCACAGAATGAGTCACTCTATTTTAGAGAATTTTTTGAAAACAATTAAAAACGGCAATGATCTTTGAAAATGAAAGTTTTCACTTTAGAAGCGACAAAAACCTTGACATTGATCATTGATAATTTTTTCATATTTTCTAGCGACGGTATGCTTCAAAGCGAAAAAAAGTTATTTATCGAAATTTGTCGATATCTCAATTAGTTCAGGAGTTATCAGCGTTCGAACGTTTCCAAAACTTCTGAAATCGACTTTTTTGGAAAATTATAACTCCTGAAAGGGAAGAGATAAAAATCTAAAAATTGGTGTGAATACTCCTTTCATGGGGTACGATTTCACAAAAAAAAATCAGGAGTCCAAAAAATGGTCGGGGTCACGGGCTAGGTGAAATGGCGTGGAATAACCCCTCCCCCCCTCACACACACACACACACACTATATATATATATATATATATATATATATATATATATATATATATATATATATATATATATATATATATATATATATATATATATATATACATACACACACACACACACACACGCACACACACACACGCACGCACGCACGCACGCACGCACGCACGCACGCACGCACGCACGCACGCACGCACGCACACACACACACACACACACACACACACACACACACACACACACACACACACACACACACACACACACATATATATATATATATATATATATATATATATGAGTATCATATGAGTATATATGGGGGGGGGGGGGGGGGGTGGGATTCCACGCCATTTCACCTAGCCCGTGACCCCGACCATTTTTTGGGCTCCTGATTTATATATATATATATATATATATATATTTGAAAACCGGAGGACGTGCCAAAATCGTAAAGTCCGTTTTTCGCATTCGGAACATCGCACAACGGCACGAATATTAATTGGGATAAAAAGGAAAGAAAAGGTAGCCGGGCAGTAAACCGTTAATGTCGCGCATGTGCGCGAGATCTTACGAAAAGCTCCGTTACGATGCGCGCCTCCAAATTCAAGAGAGGCGATTGAAAATGGCCACTTTCGCGTCCCAAAGACCCGAGATACTTTCATCGGACTTTTCGAGCGTAAATAAAAAGAGGAAAAGAAAAAAGTGGCCCATCGAATTGACGTTTTACAGCATCGTAATTATCCTGTCGAACGAGACTTGTGCTGACGTCGAGAAGAAAAAAGGAATAGTCCCAGCCGAGGAACCTTGGTTGTAATGATCTCCGTATGTATTTAGGCGTACGCTTTTTTTACTTCGCCAGATTTGGCCCTGTTAACCTCAATTTGGCAAGGTTGGAAGAGAAATTAATAAGAGGTTAGAGAAATATCCTGGGGAAACATCGTTCAAGAATGATCATCGGCCAGTTGGAAATGTCCGTTGCCACCATTTTCACGAACGTTTTGGGATGCCATGCTCGTACTCCTTCAGCCTGGTGTGCGAAAAGTCTTTCGCCACATCGCGAAGTTACTGCCAGGCGTCCTTATACGTATCGGAAACGCGTTGAAACCACCGGCGAGCACAGCAGGTGAAGCTCACAGCTGCCCGCGACTGTTGGACAGCTGGACCGATAGCCGAGAGGAATACCACGGCGACACACGGCCAACGTTCCAATCACCTGATAAGCTAGGTTGCGCAATAAGTTTGCCGGTGGTTCGGTAACCACGCGTTTTGCGCCAAAAGTATGGGTAAACTTCCAGTTCGACGTTGCCATTGATGCCATGATTACATACTGCGGATTGTAACGTCTAGGACTTCGGAAAACGGAACCAAAAAGTGGGGAGATATTACCAGCTGGATCTGGATGAAACGGGAGGTGGCGGTCTTGCAATTGATGTTGTATTGACGTGTCAGGGATGGTAACTTCTGCAACTTCAGGGAACGGGAGCCAAAAAGGGGAGGGAAAGTTTCAGCTGGATCCGAATGGAAAGATGGAGGTCTTGCTATGATGTTTTGATGATGTCTGCTTCAAGAAACTGTCAGCAATCGGCTTGCCGTTGATGGTTTCATGACATGTTGTGGATGACAACATATGCAAGTCTAGCGAACAATGTTGTTCGCTAACCACTTGCCTTGCCATTACGGGAGCCAAAAAGGGGAGGGAACGTTTCAGCTGGATGTGAATGGGATGAGAGATAAGGGTCTTGCCATGATGTTTTGATGACATTTGCATTGAGAAACTCGGAGCAATCGGCTTGCCGTTGATGGCTTCATGACATGTTGTGGATGACAACATATGCAAGTCTGGCGAACAAGAACCACGTCGTCTTGCCAGTAATGCCTAGACGATATGTTACGGATGGTAACTTCTATAACTTCAGGGAACGGAAGCCAAAGTGTAGAGCGGAACTTTCGGCTGGATTGGGATGAAATAAGAGGTGGAGATCTTGCCATTAATGTCTTGATGCCATATTGCGGTTAAGACACTTCTAGAATATCAAAGAACCGAAAACAATCGGCTTGCCGTTGATGTCTTGATGGCATGTGGATGATAACTTCTGGAACTTAAGGGATCGGGAACAAATCAGCTTGCCATTAGCGGCTCGATGACATCACGGATGATAAAACACTTCCAGAACTCCAGAAAACGGGAACCACTCATCTTGCATTTGATGTTTTGATGACATGTCGCGAATGATGGAACCGCAGGTTCCCGCAAGCTTCCCAGCTGCACCCAATCGTCCGATTTTCACCGCGCGACGTAACTGATTGATCCGCGGCTCGCTAGGACATCTGTGAACAAAGGCCGTCCAGGCGGGCTGGAGGCGACGAAGGCCTAACGGAAGGCAGATCTAGCTAGCCAATGAGGTTGCCGCGGTTATGGTTGTCCTGGTGCGCGCTCCCGGAGTCCGTGATCCGCGCAAACGTCGTAGAAAGTCCATCGTCCAAAGGGGATACGAGTTTGCTCTAGGAAAGTTTTATGGCGAAGCCTGATCTGCGAGGCTGTCGAGATTGGCGTGATACGGATTGCCTTGTCAGGGTGCAACATGGTGCACGTTTGAGACGGGATCATGTCGAGTTATCGATCGCCCGGAACTTGCCAAGTCGATCGATGACTTTGCCTCTTCCGCGTGCGCTCGATCCTCCTTAGAGAGTCCTCTCTGGCACCCTCTCCCTCTCCTTTTCTTGGGTTGAAGGATTACGGCGCGCACTGAGTTAGGACAGGTAGGAATAGGACAACGAATGAACCGAAGAAAACTTGTCCAGGAAAATCATCGAAGATTCTGTTCTCATCGACACCGCTTTTTCCAGTTTCCCCGTGCCCTCTTGCGAGATTTCGGAAAAGGTGGGAGGCACGAATGAAAAAAAAAATCGTTATCGGCCAAAAACCAACAAAGACGCGGCAACAAAAGGTGTCCCCTCGTCAAAGCCTGCCGGTTCAATTAGCAGCAGGCAACCGGAAGGTGGCTACCCTTCCCTCGCGTGTCATCTCTCATTAACGAAATCCCGAAGATTAGCCCCCCTGCGGCAGTACATCGCTAATTACAACGCAAATTTTAGATGCTAGATCGAACGGAACAATTGGTCGGTCGCTTCCAGGTGGACGCGATAGAGATCTGGACGTACCATCATTACGGACATTGGGTCGTGGCCGTGTGAATTTTTTAGCTTTTCCGTCAGTTCTCCAGCTATGGCGCGACCAAGCACCCGAATAACGATCGTTGCAGGCTAGTTAGTTGGAGTTGCGACTTCGTGGGAGTTGTACCGGAAGTGGTCTGCGGTCACCGGAGGTAGGGAGGTAACAAATGTGCCAGGACCTTCCCTGACCCCTCCAGCACGTTGATATATTGAAAAATGGGAACTCGTCTTCCGCATTTTCAATTCGAGCAGATAAGAAACGCATCAAGGAGGATGGGGGAAGAATCGGGAAAACATGGCACATGCGCCAAAGCTATTAACCTCAAATGTGACGCACGAACGTAGGTGGAAAATATCATCATACGGGGACACTCATTTAGCGATTTTTGGGGATCTTTTGGTCTAGGTGGTGGTTGATCAGAACATCTCGAAATCCTCGATGCAGAAACAATTGTCAGGGGAATTGTCAACTGAAACGTGACACTTTATAAGAACGAGGGTTCGTAGTGAATCTCGAGACCCATGACCTTCAACTCACCTTCAACACAACTTTTCGACTGATCAGGCTGCTCGAGCGAATTGAATGTTTAGGTCAAACATCAAGTTGACATCTCCAAATATTTTGTTGACACAAAGGACAGGAAATTCACTTGGCAGTCTGCCAAAGTCCTTGATCCTGCTGAGCTTCGAGCTCCTCTCTACCCTACTCGTCAAAAATATTTCCAGCAAACCCAATAAATATTCTAGCAAGACGCCAATTTTTTTCGTCTCTACTGATGTACCAGAGAACGCAAAAAAAAAAATTGGCGACGTATCGACCCGCGATGGGCCCGAAAAAATTCCAATAAATCACTCCTCATCCGGGCGTTGATGTTGATCGAAGTCACCATTAAAAAAATGCAAAATAATTACGAGCAAAGCTCGCTATCGGCGAATTCGAGGATATGTTTGGTTCGAGGAGGATTTGCTTGTAAATGCTGACGGACGTCCAGGAATAATTGGGAACGCGAGTGTTAGCTACACGCATGCGTGTGTATGCCGATCGTATTAATTAAACACTGATATCGTATCGGGATTGCCTGTTGCGAGGAGGACTGCGGGCTATCTCTCCGCGGACACGTGAAGGCCTCTTATCTCGTCGCTGGAAAACGGCACGTGGTCCGAGCTCCATGTGATCTCCAAGCAAGAGCGATTTAATTACGTCCAGCACGATCGCTAAGTGTATGAATTCAATTGAGAAATTACCCGATGAGTAATATTTACAAAAGCGCACTTTCGAGAAATTTTTCATACGGTGGTATGATTTTTTTTTTCGTGTGTCTGTCGTAACAACGAGATCCGAAAAATTCCCGGCGACGTGCTCATAAATTCATCATCGTTCACGGCAGCTGAACAAACGAAATTCCATACGTTTACGCGCAAGGCCGGAGGTGTCATCACGTTCCTCTCGGTAATATACGTCGGTTCACGAATTGCGATAGTAAAGCTTGTGAAGTAAATTCCCAGACGTCAATGACACCGATACGCCGATAATAAATCGAACAAACGAATTCAAACGTAACTATCTACGAATTAATTGGCCGTCCGTCATTTCACAAGACCATTACGCTTAACCTTTTTTTCGTACAAGGAACATCACTTTGGTGTCCGCCTTCGATTTTGTTGAAATTCATGTATATGGTAGAGCATCAAAAACTATTAGATACGTATTTTTTTATCGGCGAGAAAATGGTTTTAATTTTGCAGCTTCACCCGCGAACAGCCCATGCAGAAATTTTTTGGGGACTCCCCAGATCCTACCAGATCCCTATGGGGATTTGATAGGGACGCCCCAAGTAAGGAGTCCACACTGGAATCCTAATAGATTTGTTGGGGATTCCCCAGATTCTACCAGATCCTTATGGGGATTTGATAGGGACGGCCCAGGTAGGGAGTCCACATTGGAATCCAAATGTATTTGTTGGGGACTTCCCAGGTTCTACCAGATCCTTATGGGGATTTGATATGGACACCCCAGGTAGGGAGACCATATTGGAATCCAAATGGATCCTGGGCTGTTTCCAGATTAACGTAGTTTGAGAATTTTTTACTTGAAATTATATAAAATGGGATTTCGCGGCGCTCTGTAAAAAATTATTCTTTGATGGTCCCGTGCACAGATTTGCTTGGGTGTGGAATTTTGTTAGAGCGGCTTAAATGAGGTTTTAAAAGAAAATTAAATGTAAGTATGAAATCATATTTTTATAAACATGATATACCTATTACACATTCGCTTAAGTTTGTAGCTCGTAACAGCAATTTCCACCCGACCTGGTGGATTTTTCATCGGGATCCAATAGGGATTCCCCATCGGGATCTAACAGGGATTCCTTGTCGGGAGCCAATAGGAATTCCCTATCGGGATCCAATAAGGATTCAGAAAATCGCTTCCGACAAAAGAAAGACGTCGGGCGATATAACATAATCGGCGCAGGGTACATATATATTCGTGTCGTTGTTGAAAAGCGCGCGACGATCGAATTACTGCGCAATCGCGATCGTAAAATTTATTTACTCCAAACAAGCGTCGTATAAAATAAGTCGAATTTGATTTAAAAAACCGTGCGCGAATAAATAATTCAGCAACATGGATCGACGAGAACTTATGAGGAATAGATTTTAAAAAGATAAATAAATATAGTAAAGAACCGCGCGTTATCAAACATAACCTGCACGCCTCGTGGTACACGCACATTCCTGTCATATATGTAGAACATGACGCGCGTTTATTGAGATACTCCCAACGATGTTTTTTGCATTCCTTTAAACCGCATATATGTCATGTTAAAAATACATAGGTCTAATCCGTGGCTAAAAAGTGAAAAGTAAAAATGAACAATAAAATTTTTCGGGAGCGCGAACAGGCACGAGTTCGTTCTCAGCGGCACCGTGAAGTTCAAAGAGGAATTCAGGAAGATATTCAGCAATTCAGAAACGAAAGATCGCACAATCCCAGTTCTAGTAGGGAAACTGAAGCCGTTTCTACAATCCGGAGTGCTTCTGACTCGCAACCAGATGAAAATGCATTCAGTTCGATGAGCAGTGAACATTCCATCTCTAGATCCGCAATAAATAACGCGGATGTTGGGGTGGATAGTGGTGAGAATGTCGTATCAATAACGCAAGCTGAAGATCAAGATGAAGAACCACCGATTATTGATCTGCCAAACAATGAACACAGGTCAGTGCCCAGAGAAGGTGAACAACTTCGAAAATGGGCTCTTGATTGCAATATCCCTCATGATCACTTGGACAAACTTTTGGGAATTCTACGAGTTCGCTTGCTTCCTGAGTTGCCCAAAAGTTCGAAAACGTTTTTGGACACAGAATCGACACCTTATGAGGTTTTGGAAGTTCGAGATGATAATAATAAGCTCGCTGGCACATACGTGTATGTCGGCATTGAAAAAGGATTGCAAATATGTGTTAACCCAGTGTTTCATCCAACCAAAACTGTGCAATTGCAATTCAACATCGACGGATTGCCACTATTTCGCTCAAGTAAATTGCAGTTGTGGCCGATTCTCTGCAAAGTGTACTGTGATCAGCAGGATGTATACAAACCATTTCTCGTCGCAATATATTGTGGAGAAGCCAAACCACAAAAGGTTAATTTATTCCTACGAGATTTTGTCAATGAACTCAATGGATTGCTCGCGAATGGAATTTTCATCATGGAAAAACCTTTTGCTGTACGTGTCCACTGCTTCATATGTGACACACCGGCACGGTCGTTCATAAAGCAAACAAAAGGACATGGTGGATTCGACGCTTGCGAACGTTGTACAGTGCAGGGGATAAGAGTGAAGCGTCGAACAGCCTATCCTGAAATCGACTGTCCCGAGAGGACTGACCAATCATTCCGCAACATGCAGCAAGAAGAACATCATAATGGAATATCGGCACTGCTCAGAATCTATCCACGGATCGATATGGTTAAGTGTTGCGTGCTTGACTTTATGCACTTGTGCTGTATCGGTGTCATGAAAAGGCTTTTGGTTCAGTACTGGCTTACTGGGAATTTGAACATGCGTATGTGCCGCCAAACTAAAGCGGAATTATCAAGGCGGTTAGAAGGTTTACGCACTCAAATTCCAGCAGAATTTCAAAGAAAGCCGAGAAACGTCCTACTTGCAGCACTGTGGAAAGCGACCGAGTTCCGTTTCTTCTTGTTGTACTGTGGACCGATTGTGCTGAAAAACCTCCTACCGCCAATAAAGTATAAGCACTTTTTGTTGCTCCACGTGGCGTGTCGAATTTTGTGCGACAAAGAGCTCGCACTGAAGCACAATAGGCTAGCAAACTTATATCTTCGTCGATTTTTCCTAATGTTGCCGCGTTTATATGGAGTTGAGTCCATGGTTTTAAACATGCACAATCTGATTCACCTTGCGGATGATGTCAAAAATATGAAGTGCACGTTGAGTGAAATATGTGCTTTTCCATTTGAAAGCTTCCTTGGTCAGTTAAAAAAACTTGTGCGTACTCCGAACCGACCTTTGGCACAGATATGCCGCCGTATTCATGAGCAAGACTTCGTCCCGAAAGACAGAGCGGTGCTCGGACATCGAGTACAGGTACTAAAAAAAAACCGTACCGTAATCAACCAATCTGTAGAAGTGCACAAACTGAAATACGGTGACTATACTTTAACGGCCAATGCTCCGGACGATGTTGTTTTGCTCAAAGACAGGAATATTATAAAAATTACCAAGATTTGGCACTCTGAAACATCTTCTAATGATATCCAAGTACAAGGGGCTATTTGGAAACTCAGACGGCAAATATTTAAATTCCCTACTCCATCTGGAAAACTGAATATGTGGGAATTACATGAAAGTTTTTCTTCTAAGACCGTGACATGCTCTGTGAATTTTATCAAAACGAAGATGGTGAAATTGTCGCTTGAAATGCCCCAAAAAAGAAGTCCGAGGGTGTTCGTTTTACCGCTACTTCATCATTAGGTTTAAACAGTGCGAGATAAACGCGTTTAAACTTTCGAGTGGCAGTTTCACGCCGCTGCTCGAATCACTTTCTCTAAGAAAGGGTGTATTGACCGAAATTATTCGAATAGCGGCCCAAAAATTGAACAGCATGTTTTTGACCGTCTATACTATCGGATAATGTAAAAAATCGATTTTTTGAAAATTTCATACTGTGATGATCCCTTAATATAGTGCACTAAAATAAGAAATACGTCGGGATAATTGGTGGCAACAAAATAAGTTAAATTTAATTTTTTTTAAACCGCGTGTGAATCAAAAGTAATCGAACAACGAGAACGTCTAAGAATAATAAAAACAAGAAAGGTAGTAAAAAATCGCGATAAATAAAAAACAAAGAGTAATGTTGTACGCGCATATTCGTGTTGAAATTGAAAAGGACGCAGCTATTATAAAAAAAAAGAAAGAGGAAAAGTAGTGAAAAGCGCCGTGTGGTCGTTGAACATAACCTGCACGCCTCGTCGTACGTGCGTCGCAAAAATAAGTCGTATTTACTTGGAAAAGGACGCGACTATCGAGACGACGCGGAACAACGATTTTCGCATCGATTAAACTGCGCACGTGTTGTCTAAAATAAGATTTATTCGATTTTAAAAACCGAGTATGTGATAAATAATAAAACCTTAGGACAAATAAATAAAAAAAAGAAAGGAGAATAAATGTAAAAGACCGCGCGGTCGAACATAGCCTGCACGCCTCGTGGTACGTGTGTCGTCAAAATAATTTGTGGTCGAAAAATAATTAGTGTAAAAAAAACCGTGCCGAAATATAAAGAAAGTTTTAATAAAATAAAAGATTCGAAAAAAGAAATTATATCGTAAAAAGGCCGAATTGTCGCGCGAAGTGAGCCAACATAACCCGCACGCTTCCTGGTACGTGCTGACTCATGGTCAGATGAAAAAATTTCTTCGACATGGCTGAGGAAAAAAAAAAGGATTCCGCAGCACTTAGAACAGAGCCAGGTGAGTACTGATGGACTGTGATTTGATTTCGTTAATAAGAATCGAAATACCATTATATTGTATTTCGTTTCAGGAAAATCAAGTGAGGATGAACGAAAGAAATTTCTTCTCGTTCAATTTGTAGAAAGCCAAAAAAAGGGGATCTTAGACATCGATGTTATTCCCGCATCATGGATTTTCTGCGACTGGGAAACAAAGGAATGTTATGCCAAATATCCGCCACCTCCATACACGAAAAAATCATGCTGTTTCCTTCAGGCTAGAGTTCATAGAGAGCAGCCGCCACTGGAGAGTTGGCCATCATGGTTGATTTGTGTCAAAGGAAGCGCACGTAAGCATTATTCATACATTTTGTATTACTTATTAAATGAATCGGCACAACCTAACCTTCTCGACAAATTTTAGCATCATACCATGTCGCGCTGCATCGACTGGAAAAATTGAAAACTGAAAAGTATGCGTTCACAACTGACGCAGACGGGGACCCGAACAAAAAAGTCAACAGTATCATCGAAAAGTGCAGGCGTACGTCACTCACGGAATTGCTGAAGGTGCCAAGCCTTGAAGATGCTGATAATGACGGCAATAATTATGGTAAGACTTCTAGATGTTAAAAAGTTAATTTTCAACATGGTCTATTGGACGATGCAAAGGATATAAATGCAAAAAATTTAAATTTATAACACTCACTTATCCCTTCTTAGTGCCAAGCGAGGAAGTGTCATCGAACTCATCCAAGTCATCGTCATCCGCTGGGCGCACTGGAGTATGGAAATTTGGGAAGCAAGCTCGAACCAAATCGTTCGCACAAAAAAAATCATCAAAGAAAGCTCGCTATCAACAAATTACTGCCTCGGAATCGACGTCGGATGAAGGTTTGCAGAAGGATTGCGGGAGCCTAAATAAGGAAGCAGCGGAAACATCAGGTACAGAATATTGTTTTTATAAATTATATGAACTTATAAAGAAAAAGTATTAATTATTTATGCACTTCATTACTCGTATACGTTACCTAAAGATATTTCTGCAACAAAATGGCATGATAGCGACAATATATATTTCCTTAGAAAATGTTAGAAATATTCATTGCTATACATGTAATGAGTATAGTATGATGATTGCTAATTCTTAATTCGAAATGAAAAAAAAATGCATTTTCATTCCATTCTGTTGTAGTGATATTTCTTGACGAAATAACTCCGTAAATGAAGCGCAATAAATTATGTATATTTTTTCTGCTTACAATTTTCTACAGGTCAACAAACGTACTATCGTGACGGTAACAACAACGGAAAGACGAAAGATCAACTCGGTGAGTAGTCGACATCGCTTAATCAACCGAATTCTCAACCAAATTCATACATAAAAAAAATCTTTAAATTTATATTTGCCTTTTTATTTATTTATATTATTTATTTTATTTATTTATTGATATATTTTTTTTATTTATTTATATTATTTTATTTATTTATTTTTATATTTATTAATATTTGAATTTTATAAATTCACTTAATCGTTTTTTTGCGCTCAATTAAATATATTTCATTTTATATACATTAAAGTAGATTGAAGTAAAATTGATTGAAAAAACACAATTGTTGTAGTACAGTAAATGGCAGAGTCAACGTCTATCGGAAATTTTCCTCTTCCTGGTGGGATTGAAATCTCTGATTTAATTCGTTAAACAAACATTGCGCTTTATCTGGATTAATGTCGCTATTTTTAAGCGTAGCCGTTCTTGATTTTGTTTATTTTTCTAAATATGGCCACGTTTCGAAATAAAAAGAATTATTTTCACCTAAAATATTTTCATTCAAGATGTTTTATGAAATAGTCATTTAAAAAAAAGAACGGCTACGCTCAACGATAGCTATTACAATTACGAAAAATTTCGTGCAAACATTGTACATATCCGACTATTATTGCTCGCGTTATCGTCTGCACCAGTTCGAATAAAATGGGGAAATTTGAATCGCGTTTTTCTCGAATACATTTTTTTCGAACAAGTGCGGACCATAACGCGAGCAACAATAGTCGGATATGTACATTACTGCACATTTTTCAAAATTGTAATAGCTATCGTTGAGCGTAGCCGTTTTTCTTTTTTTTTAATGATTATTCCTTAAAGCATCCTAAATGAAAATATTTTAGGTGATAATAATACTTTTTATTTCAAAACGTGGCCATATTTCGAAAAATGAACAAAATCAAGAATGGCTACGCTTAACAATAGCGCCATTAAGATTAGGGGCGTTTTTTTTGTTTGACAAATCAAATTAGAGATTTATCGGAGACTTTGTCCTTGGAGTGCCATATTTCAGGTGTTCACATTTTATTTTTTTAAAAGGAAACGAGTAAAGCTTTTTCAGTGCGATTTTTTCTTGCTTTATTCATGATATACAGAATGTTAAAAAAAAAAATTTTGAAAAAAAAACCAAAATTGCGGCCTTTGCAGCTCCGCAAAAAACAGGTCCTCAAATCGCGGGAGGTAAACAGCTGACATCACTGCCGCTTCTTTGTTGATCTGAAACACAAATTCAAAGCACATTATCAATCTGTGACGCTTTGGTCATGGAATGACGGATGGGTTTTTCGTTTAGTACAAATTTTGGAAAATGGCGGCAATTAAAAAAAAATCGAATTCTCGCGTTTCTTTTCGCATAAAAAGATAAATAATAAATGCAAAAATGTATCTTTCGAAAAAACGATCCGTCATTCCGTGAAGACATATTTTCTGAGTATGCTCTCCAAATTTCAGGTCGATATGTTAATTACAGCGGTCAGGAAAATGTCAGCCATTTTTAAAAACGTGTTTTCGAGAAAAACGCGTTTAAAGTTTTGTAATGTGTTTACACAAATGTGTTTATAATTACCGCTAATCGGCAATGCCGGCAATTTATTTGTACTTCCATGTAGATTAAGAATCCGTAATAAAAAAAATTGATTTTTTGGAAATTTCAAGGACAAAGTCTCCGTTAAATCCCACCACCAGGAAGAGGGAAATTTTCGATAGGCGTTAACTCTGCCCTTTACTATACTTCAACTATTGTTTTTTTTTTCATAAATTTCACTTGAATCTACTTTAACGTTTGTGAAATTACATATATTTAATTGAGCACAAAATAACCATTAAGTAAATTTATAAAATTCATGACAAAAGCTTATTTTTCTGACCGCAACCCCATCTTGCCCTCCTCTCCACTACTACAAGAAAATACCAAAAAATCGATATCATGATGGCGTCACAGTGAGGTTCCGCCTTAAGGATGTTGAGTCCCTATGAAACATGCTAATGTTAATTGTTCAATAAATAGCTTCTTAATCGTCATGAAATTTTTACACGACCTCCTGAATACTTCATGCAAAAACATACCAAATTTTCAGAATTCTATCATCAATACTTCAACCTCCTTAAGGGTTAAAATAAAAAATGATAAGAAAATTCTGAAAATTTGGTATGTTTTTGTATGAAGTATTTAAGAGGTCGTGTTAAAATTTTACGACGATTAGAAAGCTCGTTATTAAAAAATTAAGATTTTGTTAAGAACAATCTTTAAAAGAAATTTATCAATAAACTTCGTCTTGTTTCCGTCGCTTTCAGTATATTGTAGATATTATAAAATTCAGAGATAAAAAAAAACTTATTGCAAAGTTACATCAATTTCCATAAAATAACATTTAATTTGTGAATGTTAATTGTTCTATAACGAGCTTCCTAATTGTCGTGAAATTTTTACACGACCTCTGAAATACTTCATACAAAAACATACCAAATTTTCAGAATTTCATCATCATTTGCGATTTGGGACTCAACATCCTTAAACTCGAAAGTATTTCGAAAAAAAAATTTGCGATTGCGGGCTCTATTTTTATACACCAATGAACTTAAAATTCTATCCATCATTTCGACGTAATAGATGAGTCGGTGGAAGATGTCCAAACGCTCTCAACAAAATCCGCGGGTTCGGGTGCAGCTAAAAAAAAAATGTGTTCGGTTTCTGACGCATTCGAAAAACTTGACAGGATGGACCCACCGTATTCTGCAGGTAATGGAAACGATCTTTGCAAGTTCGGAATATTAGGATATGTGAAAAATTCTGAGTCATTCACTCCGTGTTATGGCCTGTATTCCTATCCTGTTTCAGATACCATGTTGTTGGTGTCAGTGTTAAAAAGATTCAGCATAGACTTAAAAACCAACACAGCAGCCATTAATTCCTTACACGACGCATTGGTGAATAACGGCTCGGTGGATCCGCGGAAAGCCACAATCGAGAACTTCAAATGTGAACATGAGCTCCAGTTGCCTTTCACAACTCTTCAAGATTTTGAAGTCTTTGATCAGCAGTTAAAAAACGATAGACAGCTTAATGAAAACTTGGTGAGTAACCTTAGAAAATTATGGGTAATGAGCGATAGGACAAACGATTTTTACGATATTTTTATACAAATTTCAGATCGCATCTCTACGGTATTTGCTCGACCGGTCCAATAACATGACCAAGAGTTGCACGACGATTTTTCGTAAATTTTTTACAAGGCAGCTTATGGCAAAGTTTACAGCGAAAAAAAAAGTCGAGGGGAAATTGCTGTTGCGGTCTACAAGCTTTGGCGAATGTGTTATAGGTATATCATATTGATAAAGATATTATTTGGTTAGGATTTTGTACTTACATTTAACTTCTTTTTAAATCTCATTTAAGCCGCTCTCACGAAACTCCACACTCACAGCGATGGAACCTACGTTACTACCGATGAAGCGCTGCTGTGCTGTGGGAAAGCAATCGCTAATTCCAAAGATTGGGATGGCCGCCGACCTGCTCAACGTCAAGCGCAACCGTAACCTGATTGCCGTTACCCCGAATAGAAAATTCCATGCGCACAAGAATTTTTATTTAATAATAATATAAAATGTGTAAACAATAAATTGATCTCTTTAGTGTATCGATGCTTTTATTTTTTGTAGCATTTTGGGCTTACAGAATGCGATATGATCGATCAAGCATCGTATCGGATTCCGTTCAATACTGTGGGGAAGCTTTAAGATTCTTACATTGGATTCCGATGGGAAATCCCTATTGGATCCTAATAGGGAATCCCTATGGAATCCCTATGGAATCCCGATAGGAATCCCTACTGGATCCCGATGGGAATCCCTTTTGGATCCCGATAGGAATCCCTACTGGATCCCGATGGGAATCCCTTTTGGATCCCGATGGGAATCCCTTTTGGATCCCGATGGGGAGTCCCTCTTGGAATCCAATGTACGAGCGTGACGTTTCCTGATAGGGATCCAATGGGGTGTCCCGTTGGATCCCTATCAGGGAGTAGGGAGAAGTAGGGGAATCCTATAGGATTCCAAACACAATTTCTACTTGGGAGTCTACCAATTTCAGTGAAACAGAAACGGAAATTCTTCTGATGCAAAAGAATTCTGAAATCTACCATGGATGAACCACCCTTTTATTTTTCTTTCTCTCACGCCACGTTTAAAAAGGATGCATCAAGTCGAATGTAACGGGGAACACTTTGAAAGGGGGAGAACATTTAAGTTTACGTATTGTGGCATTTTTCCGGACAGCAAGCTTAAGGCGGGAGCCTGAATTGGAAGGTCCGAAAAATGGTTTTTTTTATTGCTTAAGGGGTTACTCCAACTTGCGATTTTGAAAAAATCGATTTTTTTTTATTGCATCATTTTGAAGTATAAGTATCTGAGAATATGTCCTGAAAATTTCAAGTCGATCCGAATAAAATTGACTGAGATATGAGCGTTGAAAGAGAAGAATCCGCGTTGGAAGAGAAACTTTAAACGCGTTTTTCTAAAAATGGCATTTCTGAAGTCGGTGACCAAGATTACTCGAACACTAATGAACCGATCTTCTTGAAATTTTGCAGGCTTATTTAATACATAAAAATGTAGTCTTTAATCGTTCGATTTTTTTTTTCGAAAAAAATGGCCGTTTTATAGCCAAAAAACGGCCGTTTTTTTTCGTTAAAATCGAACCATTAACTTTGACTGTCCGCCATTTTGTGAAAAATGAATATTTTTTAAAATCCTTCGATTAAAGACTAGTTTATACTTATATTTGACTACATCCATCCGCATTTTTTTTTCAGATGATCCACTTCGCCGCAATGGTAGTCACCGCAAAACGTGTATATAAAAACATTATTTCATTGACGGCCATTTGCCACTAAACGATGTAATATTTTTCAATAAAAAAATTACTGAAAGTTCTTCAAGATGTATTCTTTAAGATGGTATATTGATTGATTAAAAAAGTTTTGTAGTTTTCTTTTTAAAAAATCATGAAAAAGGCCTTTTTTGCGCTACAAGTGGGGGTAACGTCTTAAATCGATAGATAAACTATCCAAGAATATATTTACAAAGTTACAGAGGCCAGCTGTAAATATTTTCGAAGATACGAGGCCAAAAGCAGAGAAGCCATTGATATTTGATATTGATATTTCCTCCTATTGAAAACTTTGATGCGCGTTTTCTCCAGTTTTCATTTTCACGATTTTTCCAAATTGGCGGGCGTGATAATAAAAAAAAACTCAACGACCTATTGAATAAAACCAAAGTTTATTTTCTTCAGTATGGAAATATCTTCAAAGTGAATTTAAAAAGTCTTTTTGGATAATTTTTATAGCACGTTGAAGTTTTTTTTTTACCACATTTTTTTTCACACCTCAGAAAAGTTATAATTTCACGACTTTTTCAGCTTTTGCTTAATTTACCCAGAAGAAAAATATATGACAATTGAAGATTTTATTGGTTTATTTGGTTCAGTAAAAAACTACGAGCTGCATCTTTCTCGCCGATTGGGGACTGCAGTGGCAAAACGCACATGGAAAGGGTGATAAATCTGCGGTCATTTATTGTTTCATATTGAATTTTTTTCTTTATACATTTCAAATATACAAGAAAAAATACGTCAATGTTTACTAGGCTCACTTGTTTTTTTCCCTTCTAAAAAAATTCCCGAAAAAACGCTTTTTTGGCCCTCCTGAATCAGGCTCCCGCCTCAACGAGGTAAACCACATTTCATACATTTTCGACGATTTTGAATGAAAATTGAGGGTTTTTGGAGAAATGAATGGTGAACTCGTATCCAAAAGGTAAAAATACATCGATTTGAACTTAAAAAAATATTCAAAATCTAATTTGTTTTCCCATGTCAGCTGAAAATAAGTGGCTGTACTGAATGGTTCCTTTTCTGCTTTTTGGCCGAATTCGATAGAGGGACTATCGATTTTTGCCTTATTTTTTCTTACCAATAATTTAAATCGCGATATTATTTCCCTCAAATAAGTTTCCATTATATTTTTTAATCATCGAATATCATCCATACCGAGCCAACAAATAAAAAATGACTTTACCAATCACCAGATTGGAGGAATTTATAACCAATTTCAGTTGCCCGATCCATATTCTCGAGAATTTCCGTTTGGAATGATCGATCCATCAAAATTGGCGATGAAGTTTGCGATAATTTCGAAAGATCCATTTACGTTTGTCAATGGATGCAAGAAAACGATCCCACGGATAAATGGAACATGATATTTCGTATAAAATTCTTCGAATACTCGAGATGAAAAAAGAAAAAGGAGGAACCAACAGGAAGGAACGAAGAGTTTCCTGTCTGCCTTCGGTTATTATGCACCGAGAGAGTAACTCTCTCTCTGTCTCTCGGTGGTGAACGCACGGGAACATTGTAAAGAACGAAAACGAGTATGTAGAAACGCGTCTCGGATTTCGCGTTTCAAAGGAAGTGGCCTGGACGCCCCCTCTCGCTGCTGCGTCATTTCGTATCGTCGTTCGAACGCTCTTGAAAAAGACCGAAAAAAAAAAGTTACTCGACGCTACAACGCATTGCCACTGTCGTGTATACCGCTTGCGACAATTATATACATTTTCTTTGGTAATCAAAGGTATCGTGGAATCGCGTGGGTCGGACGTAATTACTTTCGGGGAAGTCAGAAGGCGTTAAAAAAGGCCCACAATAAATTTCACGTAAGAGAGCACAGCCGCCAAAATAACGTCACACGTGTGGGAACCGTATGCGCGATCGTGGAAGAAGTGGCGGCAGCTATATATAGGTTAGGGCGCGCGAGGTCGCTTGCGAGAGACGCCACGGGCCGGAGCCACCTAGCGGCGGCGCGACAAACCTTCGCTGCGGCTAGACCGTTGAGACTTTATTCCCGAGTAGAAATTGTGCTAGCCTGTCTGAGTTACGACTTAGGGATCGTTCATTAATCACGTGAGGTTTTTTGGCCACTTTTTGAGGCCCCCACTCCCCCATGGTGATATGTGGTGAGGTTTCTGTTATCCAAATTCTCTCCTCCCCCCCTATTTGGGCCTCACGTAAATGATGGACGACCCCAGATCACCATGGGGGAGGGGAGGACTCACAAAGTGGCCAAAAAACCTCACGTGATTAATGGACGATCACCTAGTAACTGGCTCGACCAATTGAGCTCATACGACTCGACTGGTTGACTCGCTATGAGCTAGTAATATTGTGAATGTTTTGTTATCCAGCCCTTGGCTAGTCACTGGCTAGCCGATCTTGGTCACATATGACAAAGTGTGGTTATGTCACTACGTGTAGTTCCATCGAGCGATTGGCTCTTGGCTGGCTAAGCAGCTCGAGTTACAGATGGCGTTGCGAATGCAAAAATTGCCAACTGCGGCCGCACTAGCCGGAATAAATGATCGGACAAATACAATTTAAGGTTACGTCATTCTATGCGATTATCGCTCTCAATGCGAACGCAATTCAGACACTGATCCGATAATGTTATTTACATTTGTTAATGCACCCATTTTTTAATAATCAAACATTGTGCAGTGTCACAGACCAGACAGACAGGAAATAAATGAAAATCCGTTCTAGTTGCCACTTGCATAGTTCTGGAGTTCTATGTACTTTTCATCGATATTTGGGTTCTTAGTTACAATTTTTTTCCGTCAGGAGGGTGGGGGGCAACTTCATGAAACTTTCTCGAGTGTAACGTCGTAAATATTCGCCTGATCAAAAAAAGTTGTAAAGGTATTTAACAGAACTCTTGCGGGGGCAACCAGAACTCCGAAAAAAAATCATTTTTCCGAAAAAAATTCCGAAAAAAAAAATTTCTCTGTTGGAAGTAATAAATAAAAATCAGTTCTAGTTGCCACTTGCATAGTTCTGGAGTTCTATGTGCTTTTCATCGATAGTTGGGTTCTTAGTTACGATTTTTTTCCGTCAGGGCGTTGGGGGGCAACTTCATAAATCTTTCTGGAGTGTACTGTTGTAAATATTTGCCTGACCAAAAAAAGTTGTAAAGCTATTTAACAGAACTCTTGCGGGGGCAACCAGAACTCCGAAAAAATTCATTTTTCCGAAAAAAAAATTTGGTTTCACTCACAGCCTTCCACGTGCCATCAATCTACTGCTCAGTTGGAGGTAATAAATGAAAAACAGTTCTTGGTGCCACTTGCATAGTTCTGGAGTTCTATGTACTTTTCATCGATATTTGGGTTCTTAGTTACGATTTTTTTTTCCGTCAGGAGGGTGGGGGGCAACTTCATGAAACTTTCTCGAGTGTACCGTTGTAAATATTTGTCTGGTCAAAAAAAGTTGTAAAGCTAATTAACAGAACTCTTGCGGGGGCACCCAGAACTCCGAAAAAAATTCATTTGTCCGAAAAAAAAAATTGGGTTTCATTCAAAGCATTCCATCGTGCCATCAATCTACTGCTCAGGTGGAGGGAATAAATGAAAATCAGTTCTATTTGCCACTTGCATAGTTCTGGAGTTATATGTACTTTTCATCGATAGTTGGGTTCTTAGTTACGATTTTTTTCCGTCAGGGCGGAGGGGGGCAACTTCATAAAACTTTCTTGAGTGTATCATTGTAAATATTTGTCTGATCAAAAAAAGTTGTAAAGCTATTTAACAGAACTCTTGCGAGGGCAACCAGAACTCCGAAAAAAATTAATTTGTCCGAAAAAAAAATATGGTTTCATTCAAAGCATTCCATCGTGCCATCAATCTACTGCTCAGGTTGAGGGAATAAATGAAAATCATCACCCAGAGGTCTCGGGATCGAAACCACGTTACTGCGTAAGCGTTCGTCTGGGATAATTTAAAATTGAACCATTAATATATTTACAGCACAAATATCATAACCCTAATTAATGAACAACGGAGAATATCATACAAGGGTCCAATTATGGGAGACTTTGTCCTTGGAGTGCCATATTTCAGGTGTTTACATTTTATTTTTTTTAAAGGAAACGAGTAAAGCTTTTCGAGTGCGGTTTTTTTCTTGCTTTTATTCATGATGTACAGAACGTTCAAAAAAAATTTTTTGTAAAAAAAACCAAAATGGCGGCCGTTGCAGCTCCGCGAAAACAGGTCCTCAAATCGCGGGAGGTAAACGGCTGACATCACTGCCCGCTCTTTGTTGATCTGAATCCCAAATTCAAAGCATATTATCAATCTGTGACCCTTTGGTCATGGAATGACGGATGGGTTTTTCGTTTAGTACAAATTTCGGAAAATGGCGGCAATTAAAAAAAATCGAATTTTCGCGTTTTTTTTCGCATAGAAAGATGAATAATAAATGCAAAAATGTATCTATCGTAAAAACGATCCGTCATTCCGTGAAGACATATTTTCTGAGTATGCTCTCCAAATTTCAGGTCGATATGTTACTTACAACGGTCAGGAGAATGTCAGCCATTTTGAAAAACGTGTTTTCGAGAAAAACGCGTTTAAAGTTTTGTAATGTGTTTACACAAATGTGTTTATAATTACCGCTAATCGGCAATGCCTGGTCCATGAAGGCATCCCTCCTCTTCTTCCAGCTGCTCATGTTGAGCCGCTAACAAAACTTTGAAACCTTCAAGGACAAAGTCTCACCTATGTAAATAATGTGCAAAAATGTCATAGAAATATATATATATATATAGCCGCAAACTTTTTTTATCCAATCGCCACCTAAATTTTCGTTCCCAGTTACTAGCAGAAAAAACTAGGTCACGGTTCAGAGATATCATACAGCCGTGAGATATTTCTTTCTATCTAGTCACCATCTATTTTTTGTGGGTGGTCAATCGCGAAGACGGCTGGCCAATGGCGCTTCAAAACATAACTTCACTAGCTGTGGCCAGGCGGTGATGAGTTACGTTTTCCACTCGGGTACATTTAATTAATATTCGCTGATTGGTCGTTCATACAGAGAGCAATCAACCACTCAATTTTATGGCGTTTCTGCTCAAATCGATTGATTTTATTTGAATCGATAATAGTTGAAAAAAAATAGTGCAAGTATGTATTTTTTTGTAAATATTTCTTTCATGAAGCGGTTGAATTTTGTTTTCCACACGCCACAGACATAACTAAGAAGATGGATAAGAAAAATAATCGTAAATGAGTGGAGAAAAAACGGCTGGCCGGCGATAGAATTGAAAAGAAATCTTTAAAACTGGATCACGATAGGAGAGCCGTCGATCATATTTCTCTCATCCAATTTATCGTTTGCATTTTTATACGTGTGGGAGATGCAGCTGCGTTCGCTAAATCTCTTTGCTCGTTCATATCTGTAGGTTAGCGATTCATTATACCAGCGATAAAGCTTGAAGAATTATTGTACTTTCGAGCTTACTATCCGTCCGTTTCGATAACGTATGGAGCTCCGATAGTTCGCGCGCCCTGTGCAAGCTCAGTTGTATACGAGAAATGACCTTTTTTTGTTTGTTAAATCTCCAACGAAATACAGACAAAAAAACAATGTAAAGTTGCCGCAACAATTAATAAACGTCGCGATACGTTCGAGCGATGAACAAAATGGTGTAAAAATAATTTACGACACACGTGAGTGATAAACATTTGCACGTACGTGATAAATCAACGAATTAATAAATCTGAAATAAGTACCAATATGAGGAATATCGACAAAATGTTAATTAAACAACGGAAAAGGTGTTTCGAAACTCGGTCAGCTGTTTCGTCACACCTGCAATAAAAGACGACTTGTTTTATTAGAAGAAATAACAAAAATCGTCGAGTCGGGGGAAAGGGAAATGGGCAGGGGGGGGGGGGGGGTAGACATATCGCAAACGCAAGTTTCATCGTGATGTGAAAGAAACGGACGGCTTCCGGTCGCGGTTGCGAAATATGTGGTGGCGAACGTCATTCGGCCTCAAAATTACACGTCAGGTGTCCGTATTCACGCGTCTCGAGCTGGTCGCTCACCCAAACACTTTGCAAAAGCTCCTCTTCTCTCTGTAGTGGGAGGAAGCTCGGTGAGAAAGACGAGGACGCGATGTGGCTCGGGAAACGAACGTCGCGAGGACACGGAACAGACGTTGGGATCAGGGAGAAGAGTTTGAACGGCTGCAAAAACGCAAACGACCACGGCAATGCAGAACGGAATTGCCTTTGAGCCCGTGGAACCGGAAGATAACAAAATTTCAAAAGACGTCACGAATGAAAAGTGAAAAACGAGTAGTCGATGGTAGATCTTTTCCGAGTTTGCCATTACTCGGATGGGTGACCGCTCGGTCAGGTGGGATACTGATCGTTAGTTTCAGGCATCGAGGAATCCCTGCCGAGAAGTCGAATCGCGAAGTCGATACTTCTTTATCGACACGAATTTTTCGCACTTTCCCTGTGCCCTCTTGGCGCTGCGACTGCACATAGGAATGTCGAATGCCCGTTGAAGGACACTGCGATGATTCTGCCGAGTCTGCGATAAACGATCGACGGTGGTCTTGCGTGAAAATCGTCTTTACCGACACCGGTTTTCGGCAATTTCTCCGTGCCCTCCTGTGCCGGCCTTACGAACGAGACGGTCGCAGCGAGCGGTACGGAATGCCTCTCGATGTATTGTAAAACTTATTTGAAAAAAGGGCTTCACCGACACGAGATTATCGCAGTTTCCCCGTGCCCTCGTGTGCCCTCCGAGACTAAACAATTTTCTCCATTTTTTTTCCGTTACTCCGAAAATCTAGTAGGTACTCAAATCTGAAAAATTGCAAACGCTCGGCTGAGTAGTTTCGCGGGAAAAAAAATTCCAAAAATGTCGCGCGCGTCAAAGGGGCGCGGATATAAAGAGACATAAATAAGTAAGTGTGTTCGCGCACACAAACGTCGGTGTTGCTGTCTCGGTTTTTGACGAGAATTCGCGTTCCGTGCTGTGAAAGGGTCTGCGTGTCGGACGTCAGCCGGAAATGAGTAAAAGCAGACATTCGTGTATATACAAGTATATGCAAGATACACGCGCATACGAAGAAGAGCAAAGTGACGTAGATTTCGACACGGCCTTTCGCGCTTTCCCAGGAGTATATATTCGACGTGAAATCGAGCCGACTATGGCCATCGTCGTTACATCTTTACCCCCTCTCCCTTTTGACACTGAGCCACTCGGAAATGTCGCTGCGCACCAAGTGTCAAAAAAAAAATGTTCATGTCTATAAAATGTCAATACTCAATTAATTCATTCCTAAATAAATTATAATAAATTATTTTAAAAAAACGCTGACTTTCTCTTTAATAAATAAAAGAATAACAAACGAGCGCGTTTCTTTCCCGACGTTTTTTTTCTGCGTTTCTCATTTCATGGCTCTTTTGCTTACCGCGGATTCCACGGGGAATAAACCATCGAGTGAGACGCGAGTGATATATTCGCGCTATATAACTGCCGCCCGGGCCTCGTATTGTGGGCTGCAATATTCTGCAGGCTGCGTATCGCTCAGGTCTGATGGGAATTATCCGGATGCAGCTGCGACCCAGTCCTCCGTGGTATTACCCCATTTAATTCAGATGCTTCGATGATTTCGTTTGTTAGTTCAACACATATACAAACGTATGCACCCATACACGTGTAACTGCATATCGAGAGGGATGAGACTTGGCAAAAATAGAAACGTACTTTTTTTTCTTATCATTATTATTATTAATGATATTATTATATACCTTGTCATAATATAAATAATACAATAATAGCAGCATAATAGTAATCGTGTAATATTGAAACACTAATATATTATAATATATGTTATATTATTGAATAATAATAACAATATAATAATAGTGACCACTATTAGTATTATTATATTTATTATTATATAGAATACTTATTTAATGTTTCATCATTATATTACCACTATAATTATTATATACTATCATGATACTATTATGATTATTGTACATAGAAATATTCTTGACATGGTGAAAATAGGTCGTCAGACGAAATCAATTTCAGCCGTATACTCGATGCCAATTTTTTCTCCATATATATATATTAAAATTTCACTATTTCAAACCCTCGTCAAAATAAATCGGGGATGACGGACAGATGGCTCGGCATTTTCCAACACAATATGTGTATATATATATATATATATATATATATATATATATATATATATATATATATGTATAGAAATTTCAGGTCAGACCGGCAGGTCCCTGACCCTTACCATCTCAAATTTACAGTCCAGATTGTTTCCCCATTGTCGTAGGAAGCCCAAGAAACTCGTTTTCCACCTTTTTTTCTACTTCTCGAATGACCAAATTCGTGCCTTTTTCAACGAAATTTCGCTCGTAACAGAACAACGAAATTTATAAAGCATGAGAGAACGTAAAAATCAGTGAGAGTAAAGAAAAAAAATAGAAATACATAGCAACGAACTTTTCCTAACCGAAACAACTATCGTACCGGTCCCCCTTAATTTACGTGCTTCGAAAAGTAACACTAACTTCCTGTTTAATGCCAATAAAAAAAAAGTATCGCAGAATTGAAAAAAAGGTGGGGAGGGGGCAGGGGTGCGGATAAAATTTTATGCCCCTTTAGGATGGTACAAACAGTGGGGATGGAAAAAAATGGGCCAGAGTATGAGGGTGAGAATCCTGTCGATTTGGGCTGTAATGCGTCATGTATATTGTAAATGTGTTGTGATGAATATGAGAATCTATATATATATATATATATATATATATATATATATATATATATACATCAATTATATATATATACATCGATTCTCATGAGCTCGATGCTACGGTGTGAAATTGAGGGAAAATCCTTCCTCGTGTATGGTAAAATGTATGCTGCTGTGCCGCGAAGCTGCTTTGGAAAATGCCGAAGCTCATCGAGATTTGGAGGGGCAGGGGGGGGGGGGGCGAAAATGAGGGGGGCCGGGAGAGGTTAGGCATTCGAGGGCCGCGTTCCGCACCGGCACGCTTTTCAATTTCTGATATCTATACCCGTCGTTTTGCGCCATCACTCGACAAAAAGGACACGACGTTAAATGCGATTTGTTGAGCGGGACATCCGGGCGAGGGAGGGAGAGTTTGTACTTGCGCGTGAAATCGAAAATCTCGTCCCAGCTGTGCGCTAAACAGCCCGCAAATAATCGATATCGACGTCTCTCAGCGATCGAGTGGATTTGTATACTTTTTTTTTTTTCAAACGAATGTCACTGTCAGACGAGGAAAATATTCCAAATTGATTGAGATTGGTGGGGATATGATTTTCGTCCTGGTTAGGGAAGGTGTTGGAGATTTCTGACAGTCCATTCGTGAGGATTCGAGTGCGTTGCCTAATGTCACCATAGTGGGCCTGGAGAGCCTCAGTCGCCAGGCCCTCGAAGACTTCTAAGAACAAAGATGTTTGATGGGGTCTTTTTCTCAAAAGACTGGGTACATGCATGAAGTCTGTTAACATTTTAAAGTCCAAGTGGTGGGATTGCATTGAGTGATTTACACTGCCTGTTAAAAGTTTGGACACACCAGTCGATATTTCTTGCCACACTAAAAGTCACATAGCTTCGGCAAAAGAGAGGATAACCACATTTACCGAATGGCGTTTTGAAGGAAACAAATTCAGCTTTGTTTTGCTTGTTGAAATATTTTTTATGATTTTTTTTTCGACCCGATACGCACTTTTGTACGTGACTGTTTTTCGGCTTTTTTTTCGACCATCGAGAATTGGGCGCATGACTTATGGAAGAAAAATGTTGTCATGTTTATCCATGATGAACTTGAACGGGGTAGGAGAAGCTCCATTTTCGTTTTTTTAAGTTTCGTACGATTTTTTTTCGTAAAGTTATTTCATTTTTGGCTAAAAAGACAAATTTTGGAAAATGCAACGTAACTCAAGAACTATAGGGTTTAAGAGCAAATGTCAGAGGTGTAAAAAGTTGCGTAAGTTTATAGTAGATCGCCTGGAATTTTTTTTAAAGTTTTCCTCTGAGATTTTTTTTGGACTATTTTCACTTGAAACGCTGCTGAGTAGGATGGCTTATCTCGAAAAGTATGGCGTTAATAACGTCGCTTTAATTCGCTTAAATTTTTCCAGAATTTTTTTCCGATATTTTTTTCGCTGATTCTCGGAGACTCGACCGAACAATTGATTGGCGTATCTCGAAAACTATTAAGTTAGAGACAAAATATCAAGAGGGGAAAAAGTTGCAGTGTTTCGTTTTGAATACGTTGACATTTTTCAATTTTTTTTTTACAATGTTTCAAAAGCACTTGGACGACCTGGAAAAATTCTGAACAAATTTACGCGGATTTAAAATCGAAAATTAAAAACGTTTCTCCTCCTGACATTTTGTTATAAACGCCATACTTTTCCAGTTAAGCCATCCTACTCATCAGAGCTTCCAGCCAAAATAGTAAAAAAAAATCTCAGAGGACAATTTTGAAAAAATTCCAGGCGATCCAGTGTAAACTTACGCAACTTTTTACATCTTTAACATTTCCTCTTGAAGCCGATAGTTCTTGAGTTACGTTGCATTTTCCAAAAATAGTCTTTTTTAACCAAAAATGAAATGACTTCACGAAAAAAAACCGTACGAAACTTAAAAAAAACGAAAATGGAGCTCCTGCTACCCTGTTCAAGTTTATCATGGATAAACATGACACATTTTTTTTCCATAAGTTATGCGCCCAATTCTCGATGGTCGAAAAAAAGCCGAAAAACAGTCACGTACAAAAGTGCGTACCGGGTCGAAAAAAAATCATAAAAAAACATTTCAAAAAAGCAAACCAAAGCTGAATGTATTCCCTTCAAAACAGCGTTCGGTAAATTTGGTTATCTTTTATTTTGACGAAGCTATGTAATTTTAGCGAGCGATTTACCAATGCTCAGCTGGGTCTGGATGATGATGACCATGTCGCAACGTGTCATCAGGCGAGACGCAATGACGAAGCGCCATTAGCGGAGCCTGACACGAGCCAAGCCTCCCTCGCAGGAATAAACGAGGGAGAAGGACTCTTCATCCTCAATTCGTCATATCTTCGAGCTGTGCCACCCGCCAGAGGAAGGCGAAGAAGGGTTATTGTATTTTGGCTGGAATGCAATTTGTGTTCGTCCAATTTTCATAGTTCTCTTCGTGGAGCCGAGTGCGACGAGTCTCGAAACGGAATATCTAGAATGACGCTTCCTTGATCCATTCTGACCCGGGTCCAGGAGTCTATATGATCATGATTCATCGAAAATTCCTCCTTTCCCCTTTGCGGCGTATCTATAATTGATCTTGGTGGCTATGCAGCTATTATTCACTATCCCGGGCGTTTCTAACCACGAATATTCACGTCAAAGAGTTGATGTATCGATAGATTGGTGCACAACACCACCACGTGCATCAAGCTAGAGACCGGGAAAACGCAGCCACCACAGCGTCATGGTCACGAGGTGTGATCTGTAAGCCCCTCGAGACCCGCCGTAGCTGTGCATCCCCCGTTTGTTTGCCCACTGTCCTGGATGGATGACGTTCCACAGGAGATAAATCGATCGGACCCTCCAACTTAAGCGACCACTTGGAGCGCTCGCACTACTATGACTATCCGGAGCTCATCCAGCTGGGCCACAATTGCCCGCGAGCAATTGTGGCTAGATGTCTTCAAAGAGCTCTGGCTACCGCAAGCGGGATTACGAAGCGTCAGCTGAGGCTGAGTAAGACGTCACAGGTGGTCGAAGAAGTGTCTGTTTGAGTTGGCGGCACTAAAAGTCACCTTCGATCTCTGAGGCCATCAAGGACGACCTCGTCCAAAGTCATCCGTGATCTTTTACAAGCCATCAAGAATCAGAATCGGTAGTCATCGAGGTTGAGCTTCGATTTCCTCGAAAACCTTGCTTTCCACAATTCTACCTCAGCCTTGGTACGAGGAGTTCGTTAAATTCGAATGGAGGCTGACGAAAAGCATAAAAAGTCGGACATCAAGTGAGGTCTAGCCTTGTTCCAACCGTGAGTGGTATAGATCGACCGCAAACGGACTTTTCAGCCGCGGAAGGATGGCCATCGGTGCGTTATTAGCTCGGCTATATTGAACGATCTATTGGATACGGAGGGTGGGCGCGATAGGCCGTTTCCGAGGCATACATTCCCCCCATCGCGAAAGAGAGGCCTGTAATCAGTAGCGCCGATAAAATTATATTCCAGCACCTGGATACATCTAATCCTTCATCACGTTCCCTTTAACCGGTGAGTTTGGAATTACAGTGAACTCGGCGGTATACGCGTGTAGCCTTTGCGATGGTCTCTTTTTCTCTCAAAATTGAGGCTCTCCTCTTTCTGCCGGATCGCAGGAAATATTAACACGAGAAACGTACGAACCCAAGCAGTCATTGCCAACTCGCCCATTTCTATGGGGGAATCATTCCGATGGTGGTTGTTCTTCCACATGGCAACTGAAGTTCCAAACTTGAAATGACTGAAGGGCCTCCTTACGTTCATCCAGGTAGAGCGATACCGGAACAAGACGTTTGCAGCTCAACGTTGACGAGACTTCCAACATGGCATGGCCACTGATTCCCCAGTAGCCGCCATACCAGTTGGAAGTTAACTTATTCGCGTATCGATAGTTGGCAATTCGAAGAAGACCCGAAGTGCCGGAACTTGGAACGTCGGAGACATCCAGCTACACCCTTTGATGGCGACGACGTATGCTGGATATGACTTGGGGGAAAAACTTTAACCGGGCAGGATACTTTTTAATCCAATTATCATATAGGAAGGAACATAAAATAAGCATATGGAAACAAAAAATACTACCAGATTTTCGTTAATCAATGTTTTTGGATTTTTTAAATTTTCCACGCCATGTCACTCATATGAGCTCCATATAAGCAGAACATAGTTACGTCACGCCATGCCGCCAGTATGAGCCCCTTATGCACTCACTTATTGTTGGATATTCGTGAGCCGATTTGGCTATTGCTGATGAATACGCTGCATGCATACTCGCGTGAGAACATCTTCGCTTCATTTGGATTTGTTATTGTGAATCATCATGTGATGCAAATATGACTTGAAGTTGAGCACTCATAAGGGACACATAGCTGTGTGATTTTCTATGCCTCATAGAAGATCTACATATGATGCCAATACGATCTACATGTACATCTGGGTGAGTGTCTTGGTAGCCGGTCGTCCCAGCTTGTTCACAGCATGTTTTCGCGTGTTACCCAAGTTACGGTCCTGCAAGTTACCGAGAGACACTCTCTGTGTCTCTCGGTCTTTCTGGTCACTCGGCTCGGTGTGGCCCCAGATGAGTGGGCCAGGTCCGTCAAACTTCTCCGAGCGCTACGTAAGATACCGTAAGGCTTCGATGCTTTTAACGTTGGGGAACTCTGAAGAGAGAGAAGAAGAAGAAGAGGGAAGCCAGAAACGGCGTAGTAATATATACCAAGCTCGAAGGTATTTGTGCCTCACCATCTGTCTTGATTCCATGCAGTGATTCTCGGCCCGGAACACCCGTGGGCTTTTCGGTCGGACAAGACTTGGAAATGGCAAGAAAATATTCTTGGGACTTTGATACAGACGGTATTACACAATGCATGTTCTTCTTGAATGCCAATCGGCATTTTAGGATCACATGAGGTAGTCTAGGGAGATACCTAGATATTGTGGTAATCGATTAGCCTTCGAGTTTTTTGGATCATAAACCCGACATTCCCATCATGGGAGCAACGCTCCTTGGGATGCAGACATCTTGGACAGCTGGTTCATTCTACACTTGAGCATGGTTGCTACGGAATTGGATCCCGATTGGCGCTTGCAAAAATTGTTGATCCGAAGTCATCTGGAGGTTGGAAGTCTAGCAAGTCATTACATCAGTAACCAAAATGGGTGATGGACACTTGTGGGATTCGTTCATCCAAAGTCATCTAATAGTTGGAAGTCCAGCAGGAGAAAGCATCATCAACGAAACTGGCTGTGCGCAAAGACATAAAATAGCCACCGCGTGCCTCCTTGGCTTCTTTATTTCCTATTCCATCCACATTGGGTCGGAAGACCTAGCAGGGAGTCACTTTGGTTATACATGCAAAGCTTTGCCTCATAAGCGAAGTGTAAGTACTCTGCGCTCGGATCTCTCGCCCACGGTATATGCTCCAACGAACAGTCCAGGAAAACGTGCATTTCCGGCGAGAGAGAAGGAGGATCGTGTAAAAGAGGCAGAAAGAGAGCGAAAGAGTGCCTGCTTTGTGTACCGTTGTGCCCTGTAATATCGTCCGCAATTTACCAACCAGCTCCGTGTCTCCTTTTGTTTTCGCACACACACACACACGCGCGTGCTCGTACACTTTTCGTTTTTTGTTTCCTCCGGAGGACTCCGCTGGTTGCAGCGTCGCCCAGTTATACCTGCATTATTCGTACATCGAAACAACTGCGATCATCAGTGGGGGGGACATTGAACTCATTGTAAAACGAAGGACCCTTCGTGAAAGGAGACTGGCAATTGTTTTCAACCAGACTCCGTCAAACCTGGAAATCAATTTTAAAAGAAGGACGAAATTAATTCCTGTGTTTCTGACAATTGGGCTATTGATTTATACGTGGGACGACACAGTTTTTCCGTTGTTTGTCGTTGATCGTAAATCACAGTTGACCGTAAGTTATCCGTTATCCGATATTCCATCGAAACCACAGCTCGCAAGCGTTGGATCTCCAGCGAATGAGGGTCTCTCTACCTCTTTTTCCATCCTCTTCCAACTGCTCCATCTCTCTCTCTCTCTCTCTCTCTCTCTCTCTCTCTCTCTCTCCCTCTCTCTCTCTCTGTGTGTTTTTCTCTTTCTGACTCAAGCTAGGCTCGTTCGGGCGAGGAGTATGTTTGCCTCTCGAAGGTGGAAGAGCTGGAAGAGGGCTGCGCGGTTGGGTTAGCTTGGAGCAGTAAACTTGGCATATGGTGCACGGCGAAACAGGACCTCTGCCAGGACGTTATTCACCGGCAGCCCGAACCGATGACCATCAGACACACGCACACACATACCTTTCGCCCGTACGTGGGCGAAGGGAAAGCCCTGCACACGTACATAGTACATAGCCAAGAACAAGTCCTACGCTACCGCAAGGGCCATAAGAGAGCTAGCCACACCAAAACAACTGCGAGACCGTGTAATTATGGGTTTGGAAAATGAAGGAACTGGGAGAACCTTTGGAAGAGGATATCGACGCGCCGGCCGTTCTTATACCCAAACGCCCTCGATGCTAGAAATACTTTTTTCTTCAATATACAGCCGGTCTTCTGTAGCTAGGCTGAATACTAATGCCGTAGAATTTAACGTAATATCCATCCGAGGCAGAACCTGATCATCTCCGGAGAAGAGTAACGTTGCTAGCACGGTTCGTATCAACCGATTTCCTTTAAAGTGGCACTTGCGCATTCTTGCGGTTGAACTTCCAGCTCAGTAGCTACCCCATAATTGATCCAATCGCTTGTAATTACTATTCCAAGTACTTGATAGGTGACTAATGAGCTGATAGCGCCTTTATGGTTTTCTGATCAGGTCATCATGGTCTGGATCAGCCGATTTCCCTCGAAGTAGCACTTGCGCATTCTTGCGGTTGAACTTCCAGCTCAGTAGCTACCACGTAATTGATCCAATCGCTGGTAATTACTATTCCAAGTACTTGATAAGTGTCTAATGCGCTGATAGCGCCGTTATGGTTTTCTGATCACGTCATCATGGTCTGGATCAGCCGATTTCCCTCGAAGTAGCACGTACGCATTCTTGAAGTTGAGCTTCCAGCTCAGTACCTAACACGTAGTTAATCTAATTGCTGGTGATTACTATTCCAAGTACTTCATAGGTGTCGAATGAGCTGATTGCGCCGTTGTAGTGTTCCCATCGCGACATCATGGTCTGGATCAGCCGATTTCCCTCGAAGTAGCACTTACGCATATCTTAGGTTGAACTTCCAGCTTCGTAAATACGGCATAGTTGATCCAGTCGCTTTTGATTAACGTTTCGAGTACTCGATAAATGCCTAATAAGCTGATAGCGTCGTTGTGGTGTTCCGATCACGTCATCATGGTCCGGATCAGGCGATTTCCCTGGAAGTAGCACGTACGCATTCTTGAGGTTGAACTTCCAGCTTAGTAGCTACCACGTGATTGATCTAATTGCTGGTGATCATTATTCCAAGTACTTCATAGGTGTCTAATGAGCTGATAGCGCCGTTGTGATGTTCTCATCGCGACATCGCGGTCTGGATCAACCGATTTCCCGCAAAGTAGCACGTACGCATTGTTGATGTTGAACTTCCAGCTCCGTACTATGGTATTTCCGTCACGTCACCATGGTCTATATCAACCGATTTGCTTTGAAGTTAAACCTGCGCATTCTTGCGGTTGAACTTCCAGCTCTGTAACTATGACGTAGTTGATTCAGCCCCTTATGGTTACCATTCCAAGTACTTGACACAAGTTCAATGAGCTGATATTTTCTCCATGATATTCCAATGATACCGCATCGGTCCGAGTCCCCGTCCAGTTGGATCTGGTCCCAACGCTTGATCCAGGATCGGCGTTCTGCAGGTCATCATCCCACCAACACTTTGCTGCCAAGGCACTTCGTGGGCCTCACGACGATGGCAAACCTATCCTACCGAAGTCGTCGACTGTTTGATTGCGCATCCGGATTATCCCTGTTCACCCTTAACCAAATCTAAAAAGCTCACCTGGTAGTACACCAAAAGCCCCAACAGCCTCACCCAGGGAATCGCCCGATGGGAAACGTTCCTATTCCCGGAGCTGTTGGATCGCGAATCGATTGTACGTTGAGCCAGGCCCTTCAGTGAGAATCTTCAAGGGCTCCGAGCCAAACAAGGATCTGCTTTACCGGCGAGTCGTCTAGTGTGCAGCGAACACGTCAGGCTGTTGGGGTAGCAGGCAACAGTGATTCAATGTGGTCACTCGTCTATGAGAGAAGGACGAGACGGGAAAATCTTTTTCTCTGCTGGGACAAAGGAGGTGTGGATGTGTCGAGTGGCTGAATGGCCGACGGGCCCAACGTTTTGCGGGGACAAGTAAGAGATGCATTGGTATATACGGCGAGTGGCGTACAATATGCTCAGTTGAAGAAAAACAGATAAATCCTCGATTCTCAATAGCCCAGAAATGAATGAGTGCGATCAAATGTGCCTGGCGTTGATAGCCGGACAATAGGAATGAAGTCAGTTTGGGGTATGTCGCGGGACTGTCCGAGGGGAGAGTAGGCGAATACGGGAGGGGTTCTCAAAGAGGAGGAAGGGGGGGTATACTTTGGGGCATTTCACGCTTCTAATAGAGGGGTATCAAGACGCGGCGGACTACAGCCTACCCAGGGTCATTTTCACAACCGGACATCAGGATCTTTGGGTGTCCTGTGGCTCGCTCCGTTCAATTTATGAGTTTGTTAAACTTCACGCCGTTTTTCGACGCTACTCCGCGCCAAAGAGGGACGAAAAAGTGAAAAAGATGAGGTCCCCGAGTAAATTTGTGTGCGAGCACAAAGTGCTGCCAGGCTGTTTGGTGCTTTTCCACTAAACTCGGTCCTCATTGTAACGTTGGCTCAAAGCAAACGTTTCCAGGGGGTCATCATCCCAGGATCTTCTCTACTGCCTCCCCCCTTGCGGTGCTCTGCAACGTTCTGATACGCGTTACGAGGGAAGAAAGTTCAATCGGACTCGCTACTCCGCGGGACGTCGGTGCTGCTTTACTTTTACTTTCTCTGCTTTTATTCAGCCCGAGTCCGGTGATGTGATTTGTGCGCCGTCTTCAACGGGGAATCCCTTCTCAATGGACGGATTCACGCACGAATAATGCCAAGTGCGACGGGTATAAACAAATATAATAACCATCATTTTCGTTCCGTTCACGCTATTCTCGTTCGGGCGCACTCGAAATTCGTTGTTGCGCGAGGCCGTACCTTTCCTTGATGCTTACTTTTTTGAAAAAATAAATCCTCCCTTACGGAAATTTGTAAGGTCAGAATGAACTTTGCTACTGCACGGACTGTGGATGGAGATTGTGGGGAGTGACGTACGTATATGGTGTTTGCGAAAAAGAATATGTGTAAGTTTCATTTGTGGCTTTGAACATTATTGTTCAAATGATTGATGAATTTATAACTGGTATTGTATGGCTTTCGAGATGATTATTTTAATTATTGTTGATTTCAGTACTGGTAATTTATGGCTTTCGAAATTATGGTTCGAATTATAATTGATTTTATTACTCGTCATTTATGGCTCAAAATTATTATTGATTTTATTGATGGTCATTTATGGCTTTTAAAATGATTATCCAAATTATTATTGATTCCATTACTGGTCATTTATAACTAAAAATCCTTATTTAAATTATTATTGATTTTATTATTCGTCATTTATGGCTTTTGAAATTGTGATCCAAATTGGCACTGGAAATTCATGGCTTTTAAAATTACGATTCAAATTATCATTGATTTTATTACCGGTAATGCATGGCTTTTAAAATTATTATTTAAATTATTATTAATTTTAAACAAAATCATTTCTTGTTTTTTTTTCTCCAAAGTTCAGACTTCACTTATAATAGCACAAAAACGGTTTTAATCGATGAAACAATTCCCATAATTTCCGATGTTCCAAATGGCGAAAATTGGAAATTTCGAAGCTCTTGATCAACCACTAAATGTTCATTGGCGGGCTAGAGCTTTCGCCAGGTTAATTCAAAAATTGTAAACCGTAAAATTCATTGGCGAGAAGTGGATGAAAAAATCGATTTTTTAGGGAACATTTAAATTTTTGCGAGGCTTGAGCGACCTCTAAATATTTTTAGACCGCTCGCAGCTTTCAAGACAATTCGTTTTTCTTTCTTCAATGAAGATAATTGGATGGTGATAAAAAGGAAAAAAAATAGAGCTTAAATTTGTGCCACTCTAATGTCCATATTCAGTGGGTAAAAAAGTACTTGTTCATCACACACGAAGTTTTTGTTAATTTGGTTTTATTTGTTTGTTAGTGTTCTCCCAAGATTTTTGTAAACGGACACCATGTGTATTTAGGATAAGCTATCGAACACAGAAACTTAATAAAGCATTACATTTTTTTCGTAGGATAATTTGGAAATGACGACGTGTACAAATACTTTTTTTACCCACGTAGCTCCATGCTTTCCGCCTCCGCGCCACAGATGCTGCACTCTCTCCTCCTCAACCCCTTATTTCCTATTTTTCCCAGATTTCCGCATCTAATACGGGCCCACTTTCCTTCAGGTCCTCCCTTACATCTTTGTCTTCCAATTTCCGCTTTCAAGTATTCAAATATTTCGTAAAAACTCGACTTGTCCATTTTTATCCAGGGCTTTTGGATATCCTGGTCTATCTTTTTTCGATTGTTTTCTCCATTACCTTTTTAATGTTCCTTATTCGTTCTCCACTCCTGATCATTTCCAGGATCCTGCCTTCGCCTACTTCCTTTATACCCCCTTTATGTAACGTATATATATATATATATATATATAAACAGGAATTCACCTTCGTTCCGTTTTTTTTGAAAATTTGGGTCAATTTTTTTTACAACTAGTACCCTTTTTCGAAAACGACCATTTTTGGCCTTTTTGTTCCGTTTTTGCTGGACCCCGTTTACAGACAAACGGTTTGTTAAGCATTTCTTTGCCCGGAATTATAAAGGGGGAAGCTCAAGCGTCAATTTTGTTTTTGTATTTTTTTTTTACGATTCTTTCTTTTAAAGATACTTTGGTTTAAAAAAAAGGTGACGATTTGAAAAATAAGGTGTAACACGAAAACGACAAGGATTCAAGGAAAAGGTCAAGATAGTAAAAAAGTTGAATCGGGTTTCGTTGATTTCGCGAGAATTTTTTCAGATTTTTTTCGAAATATAAATATATATATTTATATATATTATAAATATAAATATATATATATATATATATATATATATATATATATATATATATATATATATATTTAATGCTTAATAAACCATTTGTCTGTAAACGGAGTCCAGCAAAAAAGGAACAAAAAAGGCCAAAAATGGTCGTTTTCGAAAAAGGGTACTAGTTTTTAAAAAAATTGTCCCAAATTGTCAAAAAAAAAAAAACGGAACGAAGGTGAATTTCTCCCCTTTAAAATGCCGTTTATTAAATTCCCTCATGTCAACGAAATTTCTCGGTGAATATTCATTGGATCGACTTCAAGGTCCATTTTGATCCGCGCGAAAAACCCATGATTCCACTTCTGTTTCCTTTTGTGCAATCATTTTCACATTTTTCCTATAATGACTTTTTCCGATTTTTCAAAGCAATGATTTTTTTTCCGTTTTATGCGATACTATTTTTTTTTCAAATTATAAAACGAGCATCTTCTCCGTGTCGTCTAATTTGCGCGACGTCCTACGTATAACGCGCTGCTTATTCAACGAACGTCGTGTCGTGTCGATGTGCGAGCGAGCGAGCGAGCCTTATCAATAAATTCTATACCCCGCGTGACTCGAGTTTATCGCGGCATTGCGCGCAATATGAAGGTCCTCGACCCCCGCCGGATTATTGGGCTATAACGCGGTGAAAAAAAAAAAGAAAAAAAAAAATTTCACGCAGACTCTTTCGTATCACCGGATAATACATTACAAATGGTCAAAAGTGTGCGGTTGATCCGAATGTGCATCGTGTGCGCGGCGATGAGCTTTTATCTCTCGGCGAGTTCGCGTGAATAGATAAAAAAAAGGCAAAAAAAAAAGAAAGAAAAGAGGAAGCTGCTGCTGAAAGGCGATAAACGCGATACGAGAGAACACTCGACGCTAGAATGTTGCTGTCTCAATTACATTGCATACATATGTGCATGTATGTTTACGTATTTATCGTATCAAAAATATTATTGCACTTGTTTAAAACTATTATTTGTATTTTTATTATATATCTCAAAATGTGAATTAAAATGTTTTCAAATTAATTCAACTGGCAGCGGAAAATATCGGTAGACTTGACGAATTTTTTATTTTGAAATAACCCAAAAAACAGGCTTTATTAGGTTTTTTGCTATTTTTTTTACTCCGTAGGTGAGCTTGTATTGGTTGGATTTTTTTCTATTTTTCTACTCTTAGAAACAAAATATATTAATGTGTATGTTAGAATTTCGTTTTCGGGACGGCTACTGATCAGACAGCCGCGAAAAGTGTATTTTCATTCTATAATATGTATACTAGGGTGGACATTTTTTTTTCCTTTTTTTAGCCATCCAATTATCTACTTAAAAAAAAAAAATTCTCGCGAAAGCTGCGAGCGATCAAAAAATATTCAGAGGTTGCTCAAGCCCTCCAAAATTCAAATTTTCATGAAAAAATCGATTTTTTTCTCGTTCACTTCTCACCCATAAATGTTACGCTTTATTATTTTTTAATTGAGCTCGCAAAACCTCTAGCCAGCCAATGAATATTTAGTGGTTGCTCAAGAGCTTCGAAATTTCCAATTGTTGCGATCTTTTTTTCTTCTCACTCACAAATTTAACACTTTGTAAAATGTTGAAAACAATTAATCCTTTTTTCTTTAGAAACGGTTTTTTAAATTTACCTCACATTTTAACGCGATAAAAAGGGGGACCCATAATTTGGTTTACTGACAAGAGCTTCGAAGAATTATTTTATGAGCACAAAGATTATAATTCTTGTGTTAGTAGTGTAAAGCAAATTTGAAAAATCTGTTTCTTAAGAACAACGATTTATTGTTTTGATAATTTTACAAAACGTCAAATTTATAAGGGAGAAGAGTCAAAAAAATTGGCGAAAATTGGAAATTTCGAAGCTCTCGAGCGACCACTAAATATTTATTGACCGGCTGGAGCTTTCGCGAGGTTAATTTAAAAATTATGAAGCGCAACATTCATAGGTGAGGAGTGAACGAAACAAATCGATTTTTTAACGAAAATTTGAATTTTTGTCAGGCTTGAGCGACCTCTAAATATTTTTTGACCGCTCGTATCTTTCGTGACAATTTTTTTTTCTCCAAAGAAGATAATTTGATGGTGAGAATGAGGAAAAAAATAGAGTTCAAATTGGTGCCTCGCTAATGTATACACAGATACAATTTATAATATATGTAATCTATTATTATTAATGAATTAAATTAACTATATACTAAATTGTACATAGTATATACAATTTTTTTATTTACCAAACTTTTTGTCGACCAAATAAATTTGAATACTCACTGAGCTATTTAAAAATTGATTAATAAGAATACATTTTTAAAACTGATACACAAAATTTATTAAAGTAATTTTCTAATATTGATAAATTAAATATATATAAAAATGAAAAAATATAACTTGGCTACGCCACATGTTTTGCTCTCACCAGTACTCAGTATTGTATATTCGTTCGTATATTCAATAAAAATTGAAAAAAAAAATCAAAGAAAATACGATACCCCCCCCCAGGTCGTAAAAAATTTATTTTCGAAATTCCGTCATAACCGAATTTTTTTTTTGGAAACAAACATAAAACACAAACCCCATTGTAGAGCAGACGATCGTACGAGAATTTGGCCCAGGCTATTATACCGTACACCCGTGACTATTTACCGTAGTGAAAAAAAAATCCAAATTGCGAACGAGCCCCAGACGAACGTCGCGGAGGGGAGAGGCGAAAACCCCGCGGAGTCTTTTTTAAAAACAGCGCTCGGATTTTTCACACACGCGTACACGCATAAGGGAGAATATTGAATAGTGGAATTTAATATCTTTTTTTTTACGAAGTAGCTTTTCGTCCCGTCTCTTCGGGGGTGCTCTCCGACGGGCCCAGACACGGGGACCGTGTTTATTTTCGCGTCTAACGCTCTTTCCCCACTCCCTACTAACCCCCTCCCCCTCTCCCCATCCCAAAGAAAACTACCCTCGTACACGTTTTATGGCGTAACGTCTATTTATGTTTTACACACACCTCGTGCATGAGATATTTTCCTTTTTCATTTTCACGCGCGAGGGCTGCACGACCTAAATGCAGCGATATATGTGGATATATATATATGGGAATTCGCGCCGTTTTTTTTGTTGGCGATATTCAACGTTCTAACGCGCTTTAATAGCACACCGTTTGTGAAGGTAGCGTACGAAGGTGTCGAGGAGAAATAAAGAAAAGAAAAGAAAAGCTCGTGCCAACGGTATCTGAGTATAACTATTGAAAAATAGGTTTCCTTCTTTTTCTCTCTCTCTCTGTCACTCCCGCAGACCTTTTCCCGATATCCGTCATGTCGCACCTTTATTGTCCTTGACGTCCTTAAATCCGTGTCGAATGTCACAGTGAGTATAGAAAAAAACGTAATAATATTTTTCCTACAGCGTCGCGGCTCTATTTTCAAATGTTCGCAATGTCACATACGTTATATATATATATATATATATATATATATATATATATATATATATATATGTATGTATATATGTATATGTATGTATGTATTTATGTATGTATGTATGGATGTATGTATGTATGTATGTATATTAGGGTGATTCGTTTCAGGGTAACTTTTTTTTTGACCCATCGTGCCCGAAAACCTTTAGTTGGTACCCAAAAACGAACTTTCGTGAAAAAAATACGTGTTGTCAAAAAATATTTAGAGGTCGCGAATCAAAATTGAAGGTTCCCCATTTGATTAACATTGAAAAAATGTTTTTCTCACTATTAGTGTTACCATTCCGCGAATTTTGATATCACGTGATTTTCCAAGTGGGTTCTCATAGGAAATATGATACTTTACAATAAAGTTCATTGAGCCATGTCCGTAAATTCAACCGTTTCAGCGGTATCATTATTTCAAGTGAATATTGTATGAAAATATCTATTCAAACGGCTGTAACGCCTAAGCTATTAGATATATCGAAAAAAATTCAAATGAGAACTATGTAGAGAAAGTAATTTGCTACAAAAAAGTCTCATAAGCTGAGCCCGTAAATTCAACTCTTTTTTTTTTTTTTTTTTTTTTTATCGGTTTTTTCCTTAGGTACACGCTTTTCGCGTTTGTTACCTATTCTTTCCCTTCATTGTGCCCGTTTCTTTCCTCTACTGTTTACTCCTTTTTTCTCCATCTTTCTCCTTGTTCCCCCCCCCCTCTTGCGGCCGCAGCCGACTTCCCCCTCTGTATTATATTCATCATGACATTTCTGTCATGGGTATAGGGAAACTGCGGAAAACCTATACCAATACAGCCGGTCATCGAGTTCGCCCCCCAGTCGTGGAACTAGTCTTATTTCGCCGCGAAATGCCGAAGAAAAACATTTCACGACGAAATGTACGCGACTGGGATTCGAACCCGAGACCTCCCGGTCCGCTGGTTTAGTGGCGAGCACGCTAACCACTAGACCATCGCACCGGTCCGTAAATTCAACTCTTTCTCAGCTATAGGTGGATGAAGTAAAATGAATAGATTTTTTTTTGTTTGAAAAAAAATCTATTTATTTTACTATATTTCTATTATCTATTTTTACTATATTTCTATTTACTATATTTCTATTACTATATTATCTATTTATTCTACTTCATCCACCTATAGCTGAGAAAGAGTTGAATTTACGGGCTCGGCTTATAAGACTTTTTTGTAGAAAAATACTTTCTCTACAAAGTTCTCATCTGAATTTTTTTCGATATATCTAATAGCTTAGGCGTTACAGCCGTTTGAATAGATATTTTTGCACAATATTCACTTGGAATAATGATACCGCTGAAACGGTTGAATTTACGGCCATGGCTCAATGAACTTTATTGTGGAGTATCATATTTCCTATGAGAACCCGCTTGGAAAATATCACGATATCAAAATTCGCGGAATGGTAACACTAATAATGAGAAAAACATTTTTTTCAATGTTATCCTACACGGAAATAAAATATATGTAAAAATATATTTTTCGATATATTAAAAATGGATGTAAAATATATTTCAGATATACATTATCCATCTTAGATATAGATTTGATATATGCAATATATACGGGTAATGCATTAAAATACATTCGCGATATCAAACTTTTCGGCCAAAATAGATCTTCAGAATGTATATTAAAAATACATGTTGGATAGGCGGTTACGTATATTCAAACTATATTGAAAATATACTTACAATGTACTCAAATTACCCTAAAAATATACTACAAATATATTTTAAGTGTATTCGAATTACAATTGAAGTATACTTTAAATGTATTTAAACTACATCTAAAATGTACATGACATATGTTCATACTCCGTTTAAAATATACTTTAAATATGTCCATACTACATTTCAAATATTATTGAAATATATTCAACCCGTGTTTAAGATATACTTGAAATATATTTAAACTATATTTGAAATATTCTTGAAAATTTTGTTATGACGTTATTTACATCATTGCACCCTTTTACGATATTTTTCATTGTCATTATTTACGATTATGGTGTTTGCGCTTCAAATATATTAATGGTTTAAATTTAAATTATATCAGGCGCTTACACGCCGTAAGGTGGTTTCGAACCCGGGACCTCTGAGTGATGAGCTGGGACGTTGTCCACTGAGCTACTTCTACTTGTTAAATTGTTGATCTTTCGTATCGCCTACATATCGTACAATACACAATATAAGTTTATTGAGAAATGCTTGGATTAACAAGAGTAACTAAAATTATCGGATCAATTACTTAATTGCGTTCGCGTAGAGAGCGATAATCGAATAGAATTACATAACCTTCAATTTTTTTGTCCGATCATTTATTCCGGCTAGTGCGGCTAGGTCATCGCGAGATACCGACGTGAAGATGTTTTTCATTCGCAACGTCATCTGTCACTCAAGTTGCTTAACCAACCATCTTCAAAATACATAAAACATACATTCAGTTTGCACGTTTGATATATTTAAGATGTATCTTAAATGGATTTATATTTATATATCGCATAGGTTTTACTCTTACCCTAAAAATATAATTGGCATATCCAACTTTTCGAACGAATTATATTTAATACATGTTTTATATATTTTTCGATATATTTTTTATATATTTTATTTTCATGTGGGTAATCAAATGGGAAACCTTCAATTTTGATTCGCGACCTCTAAATATTTTTTGACGACACCCCCCCTTTCACGAAAGTTCGTTTTTGGGTACCAATTAGAGGTTTTCGGGCACGATGGGTAAAAAAAAAAGGTACCCCTGAAAGGAATCACCCTAATGTATATATATATATATATATATATATCTATATACTATATTATACTTAAATATATTACATTTTTATTTATATTTATTGAGATCTGAATTAATTCCCGAGTTCCAACGTACAACCCTTCCCAATTAAAAAACCCTTTCCTATCACTCCGTTATTAGTATTACTTTTTGAAGGCTGGCACACCTGATTGGCCCGCCTTTAAAAATTAATAATCATTCATGGGTTGATCTGAGATCCACACATGCTTATATCAATCGACACAGAATTTCACCCCCAACTCCTCTTTTTCGGGAACGCATTCAGTTCTGCGACACCCTGTATAAATAAATACATATATACATATATACGGATATACTTTTATCTCGCATTGTAGCTATTGTCTACACACACGTATATTTATGTAGATAAATACTTTTTTCTCACTTAATCGATATTACTGAGAGATATTTTATATTTTTCGTAAAATATGATAGAAAAGTCTTTTAAATTTTGTAGAATATAAAAAAAGTCTAATTAATATTGAATATCATATATGACGTCTTTTTCGGGTTGAATAAAGTTCGCCCGATAAGCGATTAAGGGGTTACCCCCACTTGCGATTTTGAAAAAATCGATTTTTTTTATATTGCATTTTTTTGAAGTATAAGTATCTGAGAATATGTCCTGAAAATTTCAAGTCGATCCGAACAAAATTGACTGAGATATGCGCGTCGAAAGAGAAGAATCCGCGTTGAAAGAGCGTTGAAAGAGAAACTTTGAACGCGTTTTTCTCAAAATGGCATTTTTGAAGTCGGTGACCAAGATTACTCGAACACTAATGAACCGATCTTCTTGAAATTTTGCAGGCTTATTTAATACATAAAAATGTAGTCTTTAATCGTTCGATTTTTTTTTCGAAAAAAAAAATGGCCGTTTCATAGCCAAAAGACGGCCGTTTTTTTCGTTAAAATCGAACCATTAACTTTGACTGTCCGCCATTTTGTGAAAAATGAATATTTTTTAAAATCCTTCGATTAAAGACTAGTTTATACTTATATTTGACTAAATCCATCCGCATTTTTTTTTCAGATGATCCACTTCGCCGCAATGTTGGTCACCGCAAACCGTGTATATAAAAACATTATTTCATTGACGGCCATTTGCCACTGAACAATGTAATATTTTTCAATAAAAAAATTACTGATAGTTCTTCACGATGTGTTCTTTAAGATGGTATATTGATCGATTAAAAAACTTTTGTAGTTTTCTATAAAAAAATGCATGAAAAAGGCCTTTTTTTGCGCTACAATTTGGCCAAACACCGCCAACAATCGTGAGAACATTTTTTTGCAAATATATTTATAGTTCTATGTGTGCGAGATAAAGCGAGGGGGAGGGGTGCGTCGCCAAAAAAAATAACGAGAATTCGTTGTTTACGAGGCGAGAAAAGCGAAGCAAAAAAAAACCCGCTGGGCTTATATTGGATTATGGAAATGTGGAATTTTCATTTTGAGCGATCGGCGGCGGGCATCGTTCACGCGAGCCTCAAGCTATGCAGGCCAGCGCAAGTATAAGGAGGAAGCGAAGTATCGTTTTATCGGATTTTTTGCTTCGTATTTTATTCCTCCGATTTTTTATTTCGTTTCCCACGCGCGAGACGCGGGGTGGTTCACGACCTCGATAAAATATTGATCGATGATCTAACGTACTCGCCGTGCTCGGCCGGCCAGCTCATCGAGCCGCAAATTCGCGTATGAAAAAATCCCAAGCGAGTACTCGGAATATGCGTTGGCTGTGTGTATGGCGTGTATTCGATATGTATGTACACGGGGCGTTTTTAGTTTTCCGATCGTACCGGGAAATAATTAGTTTTCGTTGATGCATCGGCGCGGCGCGAGCCTCGCACTCAAACGAATGGGGATTTTCTATCGATCAATGTCACCCTGCCGGTGCCCCGCCACGACCCTGATCGCGACGCTTATTCTCGTTAGGTCGAGTAATCTGTCGACAAAGTATGTATTTTGCTTGGGTTTGTTTGTTTCCGTTTGCTTTATTGAATTTGTTCATTTGCGCTTATTTGCTTGCGTTCCTTGAAGTTTTTTGGTTTGGGTTTGACTTTGTATGTTTGGGTTTGGGTTTGTTTTGTTGTTGCTTAGGTTTGGGTGTCTTTTGTTTGTTTTTTCGTTTATTTGTTGGATTCCAACAGTGCGTATGGAAGTAGGTTCCCGTTAATGTTGTTATTGGTTTGTCCTTTATAGTTTGTTTCGGTTTTTGCTTCCACCAGATTGCTAAGTTTGTTTAGGTTTATTTGTCCCCGTTTGTTTTGCGAATTCATTGTTTCCATTTGCTTACTACCCATGTAGAGGTTGCCATGAGTTGCCCAATGTTACGATCAGGCCAATATTGGGACCATCGTATAAGCCAACAAAAGAGAAATAATATTGGCCCATTACCGTTCAGCTCCAAACTGAAAACTGGCACAATAACGGCCCATCCCAAAAGCCTGTCCTGGCCCATCTTTAAAAACTAATAAATAGCCGTGATAGTTAAACTAAATTTGCCTATTTAAAAACTAGGGATACTAAAATACTGACAATTCCATTGGTCCAATATTGTTCCGTTATAAATTGAAAACCGGCACAATATCGGCCCATCGTTTACAACCAATAAATAGCCGTGACGGTTGAACTATATTTGCCAATTTAAAAACTGGTAATGCTAAAATACAAGCAATTACATTGGCCCATTATTGTCCCGTCATAAATTGAGAACCGGCACAATATCGGCCCATTACTAAAGATTATCCTGGCCCATCTTTCAAAACCAATAAACAGCCGTGATAGATCATCGAAATTTGCCAATTTTAAAACTGGCAATGCTAAAATACTGGAAATTACATTTAATTAATCTAAGCCCTTTATTGGCTAAGTGGGTCAGACCATACCTGCTTTTATTTTATTTAAGCCTTGGCTTATTCACTATCTGTATATTGTGCCAGAATAGGCAAATAACTGGCACGTCATATATTAATCGTCTATATTTTGTAGTTCAGTTTTTGTAATCAAGTCTTGGCTTATTATTGGCATTTGTGAATAACCAACATAAGTAAGTAAAATATGCCAATTTTGAAACCTGTCATATACGCAAATCACAATTTATTTTAAGGTTATTCTAACTAAGGTTAACTATGAAATATGTATCCATAAGGACCAATTTCGGGCCAATCTTGGCCCGATATCGGTTGAATATTTATCACGCACCCAAACAAACCCAAACAAACTCACGGCCCAATATTCTAGATAGACTAACTTCTAGATAGACCAACTGTGAAGGCCCATCATAGAGCCAGTGGTCAATTTCTACATAGGCCCTTTAAGAGGTTACATAGGGCCAAGTGCAATCACCAACATTGGCGCTACAATGAATTAAATCATTGGCCCAATAATTGCTGGCTCTGTTGGCCGATATCGGGCCGTTCTTATCATTTCTACAAAGGCACCTCATTGGTAAATACTCACGGCCCAATATTCTAGAAAGGCTAACTGTGAAAGCCCGTCCCAGGCCCAATGGTCAATCTCTACAAGTGCGCGACTAAGTTTCCGGGTTTCTTTACCAATAAAAAATCTAAAATTTCAAGACAAATACAAAAAATGGTTCACTCGAAGTATTGTCCCTCGCTATTTGCACATTTTTGCCATCTCTCTGGCTGTACATAAATACCATGACGATAAAAAGACGCGTCTTTGGACTGAAACCATTCGTCCAACCAATTTTGTACTGCATCGTAATTGGCCAAGTGTAGCCCACCCAAGCCATTCGCCATCGACCGGAACAAGTGATAGTCTAAAGGGGCCAGGTCTGGCGAATACGGCGGGTACGGTAGCAGATCCCATTTCAGTATTTTTATGGTGTCCTGGACGATGGAACTGCGATGGCACGGAGCGTTGTCGTGCTGCAATATCACAAGTTCGTGTCTCGTGTCCCATTCTGGCCGTTTTTCGAGCAATGCGTGGTTCAAATTGATTAGTCGTTGTCGGTAGCGATGCCCATTGACAGTTTCGTCCGGTTCCAGCAGCTCGTAGTACACGATTCCTTCCTGGTCCCACCAACCGCAGAGCATTGCTTTTTTTCCGAAGCGATTTGGCCGTGCCGTCGATGTTGACGCTTCACCAAGTGAAAGCCACGATTTTCTGCTTTTGGGATTCTCGAAATATATCCATTTTTCATCGCCAGTAACAATTCGATGCAGGAAACTCTTTCTGTTCTGCCGCAAAAGCAACATTTCGGAAGTGGCTCTTCGATTTTCCATTTGTCTCTCAATCAACTCATGCGGCACCCACTTTCCTTCCTTATGAATTTTTCCCATGGCGTGCAAACTTTTCGAAATACATTGCCGAGTCACATTTAATGCCTCGGCAAGTTGATCTTCTGTTTGAGTGTCATCTTCATCCAATAACGCTTGCAGATCGGCGTCCGCAAATGTTTGCGGTCTTCCCGAGCGCTCCTTGTCCCCAGTCTCAAAATCGCCACTTCTGAACCGCTTGAACCAATCTTCCCACGTTGTTGTTGATGGTATATGTTCGCCGTAAGCCTCCTCAAGTAACCGACGTGCTTCAGCTGCTGTTCTTTTTTAGGTTGAAGCAGAAAAGCAATGCTTCCCGCAAATGCTGTTTGGGTTAGAAAAAAGGTCGTTGTTTTGCGATATTTGTTTATATTACGACTGGGTATTCTCACCAGATGTCCAAGCTATAAAGACACCCAATTTCAGACCTGTATGCCGACTATATGTATCGCTGGCGCCATCCATATGTGAAACCCAGGAACTTAGTTGCGCACCTAGTACGTTTGTTCGCTTCCGATTGTTCGTTTGTGGTTTTGGCTCCCTTTCTTTGTTCACGTTCGTTTGAATTTGTGTGCTTGTTTCGGTTTTCTCGTGTCACTTTGCTCGTCTTGATTTCTCGATCACGTTTGTTTGGGTTTGTTTGGTTTTTCGTTTGTACTCTCCAATTTTTTCAATTCCCGTTCCCGCTCGTTCATACAAAAGGGCATGTTCCCGGAAAAACAAAAATTCACTAGAACAACTCCACTATGAACAATGTATATTTTCGCAAACGGCGAACAAATCAAAACAAAGCCAAACCTATGACTACGATACTGGAGCACGATGAAAAGTTTACTGTGACGAGATCACGAGCAAGTGTTCCGGGATATCTTGCGACGAGAAATTTGCCGTACGTGGTGTGGACCGTCTGACAACACCGAAGAGCGGACTAGAATCCTCAGAGACGGCGGGAAGACGAGAATCACGGAGCGAGACGAAAAAAAAAATTGAGAAACAAGATAAAAGCGAAAAAAAGAGAAGAGATACGGATTACGAGCGTCACGGACGACGGGTGTGCACCCGCATTTTCCGCGCGCACGACGTTGCTCTTCGGGCGCACGGTGGTGCCCGGTCACGTGATCCCGTCCGTTGCGCCGTTTGCTCGCGTGTATGAGGGCTGATACGTTCAAGGTCAAGGACGCCGCGCTTGTCGTTATTGTCGCGGGCGCTCTCTCTCTCTCTCCTCTCTCTCTCTCTC